>CM032453.1:100763524-100841799 GCA_019049505.1 Pachyrhynchus sulphureomaculatus | reverse complement strand
TGGACAAGAAAGCTAACAGAACTTTTTAAGACATTTCTTCTGCAAGTTCTTCTTTAGACAGTTAATTTTTTTTTCAATGGTTTATTGGGCCATATTTTGGAAAAAATAAATAGTTTTAGTAAAGTATCAAAAACTAACATTTTCTTTCACTCTTACACCCTTTTTACGTACTTTATATATATGTATTATAAGAAGAAGAATTTGAATAAAATGATGTAAAATCCTATTACTATATTTCCATAGTTTAAATTTTTATGAATAATCATAAAGTGCAATAAAATGTAATTGATTTGCTAGGTTGAGATTCTTGATATTAGGGAGCATATTTCTTATAGTATTTTTCACGATCTAAGAAAGTGACTTAGCTACCTATACCCATTTAAAATTCAACAAGATTCGAAAGTGAATAATTTATGCTTGTTTAATGACAAGGCATCGTGCAGGGCCGCACTATACCTGATTGTATAATAAATGGGTTTAAAATTTTATTGTTATAAGACAGTTGAAATGTTTTATGTACTGAATAATACACATTATAGTAATTACACAAATATATTAAAACAGTGTTCAGTGTCCTCGGGTACATTTGTTACAATTTTAGTTATTAATTAATATCTAGTTCAATTTCGCTATCGCTACTATCTTGCAAATCAATAATAAGTTTTTTTACAGGTTCTAAACTATTTATATTTATGTACATACATCTCTACGAGTTTTCAATTTTTTTGACGTGTTGAATATAGTTTCTCCAGTGTTCGATGGTTACATTTTTTACTTCTGTCTTTATCAACTCAATCACACTACTGTTTAAAGTGGATGTATTATTTGTGGGCACGTATATTAGACTTTATTTTATGCCATATCAACTCGATCTCATTAAAAATACAATATTGGTGGAAGCCGAATTATTTTCGTGTCCTGCTTGCTTTGCAATTTTATCATAAACATATTCCTTTGAAAAATTGTAACTTTTTAAAACTTCTAACAATTGTTTAACTGTATAACTTTCATGGAAATATATGTCACGTTCGCACAAAAAGGCTTGTATTTCCCTTTTCTACTGGTCGAACTTGGTACCTTATTCATTTGGCAACTATGATAGGATGCATTATCCGTCACAATACAGCTATTCGGTGGAATATTCGGCATTAATTTGTTTTAAAGCCAATCTTCAAAAACTTCAGTGGTTGTATCATATTGATAATCCAAGCTGGAATCTGAAAATTCTTGGCTGCTAGAAATAGACATTCTATCCAGCCTTCTTCTGACTCCGCATGTAAAATAGTTATTTTTTACCTTTATTTGATGGAGCTTTGGTGTGGCATTTTTTGGATTTATCAATCCATCCTTTACTGGGTGTGTCATCTATGTAGATTATCGTTCGATTTTCCGATCTAGCTGTATTTATTTCTTCAATGCCATTCTGAGTTGTTGTAAGTGCCGCGATTCCATTATAACCTGTCTTTTGTCTATTTTTTTGAACAAAAATCCCAAACGAGGTAGAATACGCCATAAAGTTGTAGTGGAACATTTTATGTCACAACTATCCTTGTACAGCCTCTGTGAAAGTGACAATAACGTAGAAATTTTTTGTTCTGTATACATTTCATAAACTTTGCGCCGATTAAGTCTTCTTGACAGAAATCTATACATTTCGACACGTCTTTGTCTTTTCGTGTTTTTTAGGCCCTATTGAATTATTTACAATTTTCTAAACTGTACTCTCAGGGATGCTTGTTAAAGCTGATGTCTCCATCAATGATAAGTACTTTTCGTGGCCTCGCTCCACTAACTTTAAAAAAGCACTTTTAACTATCACTTTTGCCTTAACGGGCAAACATTTGCGGCTTCTGATGGAAAGGGCTTCGGATATTTTAAGACACTATTGAACTTTATAATACACACTATTTCAGTATACTGCAGATAAAATGAAGAATATTCTTTATATTTATAAACACGAAGTAGCCAATAACATGTTAGACTAAAAGAGAGGTATATATATATATATATATATATATAATATATATATATATATATATATATTATATATATATATATATATATATATATATATATATATATATATATATATATATATATATATATATATATATATATATATATATATACAGTCCCTGGCCAAATTATTAGACGCACTGCAAGATTTCATGTAAAATATTAATTACCGAGTGATATTATACCGTTTTATTATTTTAAATTGATTTGTTTTTTATTTTTATATTATCCAATCAATTACCTATTTATTTGACATAAATAAAACAGCATTAATTTAGAAAAGCATAAGTTTATTAAGTTTTAAAGAAAAGTGAAATTAATGTTAGTAAAAGTCAATATTTAGTTGAGCCACCTTCAGCCGCTATCAAAGCTTTAATTCTGCGCGGCATGCTATCAATGCAAGATTGTACTGTCTCCTGCATTTGAGGATGATGATTCCACACATGAATAATCTTTTCTAGGAGCTGGCTTTTGTTGGTAATCACATCTTTAGCCACTTCTCTTTTCATCAGCTCCCACACATTTTCAATGGGGTTCATATCAGGGCTATTACCCCGGCCAATCCAACAGAGGGATATTTTTTTCTGCCAAAAAAGCTTTAACAGACCGAGCAGTGTGGCAGGGAGCTCCATCTTGCATAAAAGTGAATGGTTCCCCATTTGGAAACCATTCTCTGAGCTGCGGAATCAACCGATTTTGTAATACTTCTTTGTACTGATCTTGCCTCATTATTCCTATGACGACGTACAGACGTCCAGTGCCCTTGCCGCTGATGACTGACCAAATCATCACTTTGGTGGGATGTTTAACCGTCGGGACGACACAATCAGGATGAAACTTTTCTCCATGACGACGACGCATATACGGAGCTTTATTCTGCAAAATTTCGAATGTGCTTTCGTCACTGAAGCAGACCTGTCAAAAATAGGAAAAATATATAAACTTCCATGTTTATTTGCTTTATTTAACTGAAAATGATAATAATGTATCAATTATTGATTAAAATTTCTGTATCTTACCGATCTCCAGAAGTCCACATCTTTGTCTTGCCATTGTTTGGCCCACTTCAGGCGCTTTGCTTTCATTGCAGCTGTTAACTTGGGCTTCCTGGCGGGGCGACAGGCCTTAAAATCTAATTCTTTCAATTTTCTTCGAACAGTGCGCTCAGAAGCATTTACGCTAGCATCCTGGAGTTGTGATTTTATTACCTTTGTGGTAGCAAATCTGTTTTCTACACAAATTTTCTTCAAACATCTCTCTGACCGTGGAGTGAAAATTGGTTTTTCTACCGCATCTTTTCTTTCTTTTTCGGGCTTAATTCCTTCCCTGACTCAATTTTGTTTTTTATGCGTCGTACACTAGCTTCAGAAACCTCCAATTTTCGTGATATTTCTCGTTTGTAAATGTTTTCGCAATCACAAGGGCCTTCACTTCAGCTTTTTTTACGTGGTGAAAGATCGCCTTTTCTACCCATAATGAAAATAGTCCAATTACTTTTTTTAAAACACTGCATACAAAATAAACTAATAACTGAGTAGTATAAAACTGTTAAACAAACAATCACAGTCCATAAAGCCACAGAAACACGTCCGTACCTGACTCGATTCCGATCGCGACTGATACAGGTTTGTACTTCTTTACGTTTATGTATCACTTTGTCAACACAGTGTTGCCATATGTTAAAAATAAATACAAATATGTAGTCTACAACAATTCTTTTAAATAAAAATCAATAATATTGTAGTTTAAATATACCAATATTGCATAAAAACTCTTAAGAAACATAAAATTACTAAAAAAAATACAGTGCGTCTAATAATTTGGCCAGGGACTGTATATATTATATATATATATATATATATATATATATATATATATATATATATATATATATATATATATATATCAATGGGCCGACCCTGTTACGACCAGGTATGTGCGAAGATCCTAACGGTCGTTTAATGTTTTTATTGCATCAATTTGCCAAATCACTTTCTTAGATCTTGAAAAATACTATACCTATTAATGAAATATAAATAATAGAATGCTGGAGGCAGAGTAAGTTCCCCATAACATTTTCCATTAATTTCAAGATTAAAATATAACATAATTGAATAGAGGAATTATTATCAACACCATTATTATTATTATTTAACTAGAATTAATTTTTAGAACCAAAAAGTGTTTTTATATAAATCTGTTTAGTTTCCTTTAATTTATTTAATATTACTCAACAGGAATAAAAAATATATAAATAGGATTTTAAAAATACTAGAATATTTTTAATTAAATCGAAATTTATAAAATACAATTTAGTCCGCTTCTGTTTTAACTTGTACTTCAACAATATAGACAAACATTATTAATATTTTAGATATATTTTAGGTAGTATATTATTTAAAATTTAGTAATGAATTTTATTGAAAATACAATAACTCTAAAGGCAAGTTCACCTTTACTTATATTATATGAAGAAGTCATAAATTTAGAACAACTGATTTTTAGAAAGCACGAAAACTCAATGAAGATCTCAAGAATAAATTTCAACGACTCGAGGAGGAAAATCGAGACTTTGAAAGAAAAATTTACTAAAAAATGAAATCGAAATTATAACGAGAAAAAAATGATTTGAATAATCTACTGGAAGAACTTCAAAAACAGAGACGAGCAACACTAGAAGTTACACAGCGGTTACAAATTAGTAAAGAACAAATTGAATCGGTAAGTAATTTACACATTAGGTATCTTTACATACGTAGTGTAATCATAACTAATGATATATAGCAAGAACGCGAAATAGTATCGATTCGTGCCGATAGGAGGTGATGTGTACATCTCTAACAACGCTGCGTGACGATTCAATTTGCTAGCTCGTTCATTTTGTTCTGTATGCACGTTTGAGTGAAGGTCAAATTGTGTCTCCCATTTTTACAATGAATAGGAAAAAAAGAGTACCGTGTGTGGAATTTTGTTTTAAACGTGGAAAAAGTGTTACTAAAACGTACGAATTAATACGAAAAAGTACTTGAGGACAAAGCCCGTACGTAAATTTCTGAGTTGTTTTCGCCAGTTAAGGGCAGCCAAACTTCGGTGAAGACGAGAAGCGTTCCAGAAGACCTTCGACTATCATCACGTCCATAAATTATTTGTGAACAACTCTGAGTACCTCTGACGGTATTTTTTCGGCCAAAGCTTTGAAGGCA
Source organism: Pachyrhynchus sulphureomaculatus (assembly GCA_019049505.1). Classification (NCBI taxonomy): domain Eukaryota; kingdom Metazoa; phylum Arthropoda; class Insecta; order Coleoptera; family Curculionidae; genus Pachyrhynchus; species Pachyrhynchus sulphureomaculatus. Next base: position 100,836,580 of record CM032453.1, on the reverse strand, counting down.
GCGGACCTTTCTTTTGTATTATAATAGTGCACCGGTCCACAGTTTGTTCTGTACACAATAATTTTGGGCTAGGAATTCGATGACTGTAATCGCCTCTAACCCTCTCCATATTATTTAATACCCTGTGACTTCGTGCTGTTCCTCCAGCGCCGAAGGCAGTGACAATATTGATCTTCTAAAAAATGTTTAAACAGTGGAAAAAACAGTGTGACCAGTAGATTTGAGTGCAGCAACTAGTTTGGGGAGTCCCGAAGCCTAAAAGTAACTAATTCGGATTTCATAGCGTTAATCCAGGAACTTCGCACCACGTATAATAAAATCGTAACAGAAGCTGTTACTGCATGCTGATTGTCTGTGTGACTAGTAGATATTAGCATAAACTAAAGAGAAACTAAGCCTTTAGTTTATTATATTACTAGCAACCACTTGCGATTTCGTTCTTGTGGAAGGGTTTTTAATTTTTTTTTTTTTAATTGATGAAACTAAGTTAATTAGTTAGAACTTCTTTGTATAGTATCTGTGATGTTTCATTATTTTCTGACAGCAGAATATACTGGTTTTCTGGAGTTCGGACTTATGATAACCATATAAATGGGGTATGAGAAAAAAACATTTGCTATGAAAGGTAATCTTTAATTCTGTTTATCTCGAAATCGGTTCATCGATTCGTACTTAATGAAGGGCACCTATGTTTCGTAAATAACTCAAGAGTTTTTTTTATAATTTCACAAAGAAAAAACATAAATTGCAATATACAGGAAAGTTTATTTTTACCACACTTTCCCTTACTTTGAATTCTTTGATGACAATACCTAAATTTTAAGGTTAAATATAGAATGGTTTCATAAATAATGGACAAAAACGATTTTCCGGGAACCATTTATATATATATATATATATATATATATATATATATATATTATATATATATATATATATATATATATACAAGGTGCACCATATGTATGGAATAATGATTCCACAGCATTTATGAATCATTGTATCAAAAAATGTTTAAATAAAAGTTATAGGGTGTTATACGGCGCATATGCTGACGTTGACAATAAAATGTTTTGAACTGCCAGTGCGAAGAAATTACGCCATCTTGTTTTTTTTTTTAAGTGGAATGGAGTTCTACTAAAAATTCCATATGTCTAAATTGAAATGCTTTGGAATTATTGTCGTTTAAAATTTAAAATAAAAAAAAAACTGTTAATATATCCTTTTTGAGGTAACAATTGCTCAAAATGTCTACCTTTAATAGCAAGGTAATTACCCAATTTGCTATAAACAGCCTGAACAGAGTTTTGCAGAGAATCCGGGGTGATCTGTGCTACTTCATATTGAACTCTTTGTTGTAAATCTTCTACAGTTTCAGGACGACTTCGGTAAACTTTGGTTTTCAAATGACCCCATAAAAAAAAATCGAGAGACGTAAGGTCGGGACTCATTGCAAGCCATTCTACAGCACCTCTTCTGCCTATCCATCGATTAGGAAAAATGGCATCCAAATATCTACGAACATTGATTTCATATATGAGGAGGTGCTCCGTCCTGTTGATACCACAGATTCCTGTTAGGGGAATACAAATTATTTTCATCGGGAAAAAAACTTGCACAAATTGCAAAAACTTGCTCTTGGAGTAACTGTAAATACCACTGTCCTGTAAGATTTTCATCGATAAAAAAGGGACCAATGATATAACGTCCACAAATCCCTGCCCACATGTTTATCTTTTGTGGTTTTGAGAATGACTGTCAATTATCCAATGGGAGACTTCGAGTGGCGCAGCGTGCAATGGAGAGAGCTATGCTTGGAAAAGAACATGGCTGACGGATGCTCTGGAAAGAGCGGCTCAACTAAAGTGGAGATGGGCTGGCCACGTAGCGGGAGAGAACAATGACGGATGGGCCCACAAGCTTGCAGTATGGCGCCTAAGGAAGAGTAAGAGGAATGTGGAAAGATCTCAAAGAAGGTGGCGAGACGACATCCAAAATATCGGAGAAAAAAATTAGAACAGAACTGCTCTGGACATACTGAAAAGAAGAAGACTTATATAGTATGTGTATTAATGAGTGTGCGAATCACAAGACTTTATTTTGATCAAATAGGACAAATTCTTTTATTTATTTGAATAATATAGTACGGTATACATATTACTACTATTCTTAAAAACATATATAGGGTGTGTACAATAATGGACCATCACTTTATTTTCGAAAAATTACTAAAAACAGCCTTGGCTAAAAGTATTTTCCACCTAAGAAAAACTTAAAAATCTTAAAATTCTTTTGGAATTAGAACAAAATGAAAGATATACATAAAATTAAACTGATATATTCATTATAAAAAAAATGTTTAGTAATTTCATTTGGCTTCTGTTCGGTAACTAATTTTTTTTCATTATACTTGGGAAATAGCGTTCCAATCTTCAACGCGCCTTTCAGAGAATCTTTGATGTGATTGAGTGTTCCTTGATTCTCTGCTTGAGGATAGACCACACATGTTCTGTAGGGTGAGATCTGGTGACTGTAGGTGCCAATCCAGAAGCTTTCCTATTCTCTCGGAATCCGTTCAATGTCGCTGCCGATTTATGACACGGTGCGTTATTTTGTTGGAAAGGCACCGTTTCCATGTTTAGATAACCATAAAATTTACCAAATGATGATTTTAGTGCAGTATTTAGAACTTGTATATGCTTTCGTAAATTCATTTGACCCTCACAAACTACTATTTCGACCACGCCACTTGTTTACATGTATGCCCACATAATACGTCCTCCTCTGCGTTCTACAGTCGTTACTACGCAATCGTAGTTATACTCATCTGGTAGCACCAGGAGTATCAAAAACTTAAAAAAAGTAAAAAAAAAAACAGAGAAAACTAAAAATATGCTTTCGGATTACTCATTTATTAAATAAATGGTCTAAACAATATCCAGATTTCATAAACAACACAAACCTCGAAGCTAGACTTATGCGACCCACACGATATTAGACCCATGTTCTTTGTTGAAAAATTTATTTTTCTGGGTTTTTGCCAAGCGTATCTTTTTATTCGTCTCCGATAGTCCAAGATTTTGAAGTTTTGTTTGAGCAGAAATTTTCTTTCCAATATTTTCAGAAAATCAGCATATAGCACAAAAGACATCTTCTTGTGATTCTGCAAAGAAACATGTAATAATTACTGGCCTTCACTAGCATTTGAAATGTGTTTTCGACCACTTTTATTTAAGTTTTTGTACGTTTTTTAAGAGGATTTATAGTATATCTCACAGCAGACATTTAATTATTTTTGCAATGTCTGATTTATTTCTTCCACTTCTAAAATAAAATTCTATTACTTTTCTAAATCCAATTCACTCTCGACGTAAACTAAATGATTACAAGAATAAGGCAGGTCAGCTATTGTCGACTTTCAAGAATTTACTCTTTTGTTTTTAATGGGATTTATTGTTTTGGTTACTACTATTTGATGTACCAATTCAGAAAAATAAACATAAGTACGGGGAGAAATAAAAGACAGACTAGTTTCTAAGAACTGAAAGGGGTGGCAAATACTTTGGTGAAGGGTGTATATTTAGAGATTCTATTACTAGCAGCAGTATGTAACTAAGAAGAAAATAACTTTGCAGAATAGAAAAAATCTCATTGGGCTGATCTTATACTAATACGTAGGCTGAAAAGTTTTTGGTTTGACACATAGATGCCTCCCTTTTCAAAAAGTCCATATGATTTTTAGGAAGTACCAACCTTCCAACGATACGTGTCAAAATTTCATGACATTTCGAAGATTAGTTTACAAGTTACAGTGGTTTTAGTGACGCTACTTTTGATATTTTCAAAACAATGGAAAAAATCGAATTTTGTGTGTTGATTAAACGCTGTTTTTTTTTTGGAGAATATCGTTCATGTCAAGCAATGACTCTGCCCTTGGAAAATCACTCGGTATGCTGAATTTAAATGCGGTCGTACAGACACAAATGATGCTGAACAGTGGAAATATAAAAAAAAAACACAAAATTGTTCTGGATGACCGTAAAGTGAAATTACGTGAGATAGCTGACACCTTAAAGATATTAAAAGAACGTGTTGTCATATTTTGCCTGAACATTTGGGCATGAGAAAGCTCTGTTCGAAATGGGTACCGCGTTTGTTCACAATGGGCCAAAAACAACAACGTGTTGATGATTCTGAGCCCTGTTTGTACCTGTTTAAGCGCAATAAAAAGGATTTTTTCATGCGATATGTGACAATGGATGAAACATAGATTTACCACTATACACCGGAATCAAATCGGTAGTCAGCTGAGCGGACAGCAGCCGCGCGAAGCGACCAAATACACAACAGTCGGCTGGGAAGTTTTGGCCTCTGTATTTTGGGATGCGCATGGAATAATTTTCGTCGACTGTGCTGAGAGGGGAAAAACCATCAATAGCGAATATTATATAAAGTTACTGGTGCGTTTGAAGGCAGAAATCGCAAAGAAACGGCCTCAAGTGAACAAGAAAAAAGTGCTCTGTCATCAAGACAATACACCATCTCACAAGTCAATGGTTATGATGGCAAAATTGCATGAATTGAAGTTCGAATTGCTTCCTCATCCACCATATTCTCCATACTTGGCCCCCAGCGACTATTATCTACACGTACGTAGACCTCAAAAAAATGCTCGCGGGAAAGAGATTTGGCTCCAGTGAAGAAGTTATCGCCGAAACTGAGGCATATTTTGAAGGCAAAGACAAATCCTTCTACAAGAAAGGTATAGAAATGTTAGAAAAGCATCTTGAAGGAGACTATGTTGATGAATAAAGTCGATTTTCCAGAAAAAAAAATGTGTTTTAAGTAGCTAGATCAAAAGTTTTCGGCCTACGTGTTATTAAAAGTATTTAGTTTCTTTATTAATGATGTTTATGTATCGCAGGTATCAAAAAAATTAGTAACGTGATTTATCCAGTACTTGCAAACGTGCAAAATAGTACATTTAACTATTTCACACTAAAGATTAACTTAAAATAATTCCCTTTATGTTAAAATATTAATTAAAAAATTGGAGGCAATGAAAAATAATAAATTTTCACATTCCCAGACTTCAAGACCCTTGAAAAGCGCATTTAAGACGATTTACACTATGCAACCCCTCTAACTTTTTCCTCAACCCGTTTAATCTCCAATATATTTTAAGATGAATAATATGCTTAAAATTCCCATATTACTATTAAAACTTAATAACATTTATTGATACTCTCCTTTCACCCACCAAAAATCTGGGAGGGTAACTTTTTTCACAATTACAATACTTTCCTCTAGAAGAAAACAAAAAAAATAATAAAACGATAAACTTTTCTAGAAAATAATAAGGACGAAACATACCATGGGTTGGCGGTGCTGCAGATTCTGCCTAGATTTGTATTAAAATCAGTTGCAATTATCTGCTATAAACTTGTCTTCTGCTGGAGAGTTCTTGTATATGTTTAAAGCTAAAAGGCTAGACGAATTGCCTAATATTTAGAATTTAATGTGTGCTACACTTCTGAAATAATTATTACTGACATAACAAAGGTAGCGTTTACCACTCTACGATTAAGTTATAAAACTAGTGTATGAATACACAAATGATTTTATTTTTCGTTCATGTTCAAATTGTTTGATAGGTAAATTCACTTTTCTTAACAATATATTACTTAATCTATAAATATATATAAACGTCTCTGTCTGTCTGTCCGTTAGTGGGCTTATCACTGGAGAACCACTTATCCGATTTACGTACTTTTTTTTTATACATACATATGTTCTCTGGCCAGGTTATAGGCTATATTTTATTACGATAGGTAGCATAAGGAATGAGCAGTGACGTCAAATAGTGAATGAAGTCGGAAACAAGTTTGCCGCTAGCGCGTTCCCTTGCATTACACAGCCTAAACCATTAAATATGGAACAATATTATGTGGCAGAGAATATCTATAATCTATAATATATATAAAATGCAATGTCTTTCTGTCTGTCCATTAGAGCGTTTAACACGCGAAAACCACTTATCCGATATACCTGTCTTTTTTTTAAATTCATACATATATTCTTTGGCCAGGTTATATAATAATAATAATAATAATAATAATAATCTACCAAGGCTGGAAAACCAAGACAGCGGTTAAAGTGGACGGATGAGATGAATAGGACGGTGATGCGCTGTTACTACACCGCCACCAAACTCGAAACAATAACATCGGGCTACAGACAGCAACTGCACAGACTTTTCTTGACCGAATATCCACATCTGCAATTACTTGTTTCAGAACAGAGAGTAATAGACCAAAAAAGAGTTATTACAAGAACAATCGTCTCACACCTCTCGAATTGCAAACCATCAAGGACACAGTGGCTGTTGAACTGAACACAGACCAACCAAACAATAGAAACAATAAAGCAGATTCCGAACCAGCCTCACACACACAACCACCCAGTCGAGCACAACGATGCTCACCACCCAGGAGGAGCATAACGCAAAATAATATTGCGAGTACCGCGCAACACCATATCACAGACAACAACATGAATCACTCGCCACCCTCAACGACATCCACACAACATCACCCCGAATCACCTCTCATACAAACACTTAAAGCAAAAATGGAGTCACATCTAGCTCGATGGTCAGGCACCGACCCTACAACAAGAAATCCCATCCCTCGTTTAATCTTCAGACAGAGCACGCAACCAATCCTCAACACACTGAACAAGCACATAATACCTCAGTATATAACAGACTTAAGCACAATCGAAGACATTCACACAATAATATACGCAGCAGCAATCACCACTCTAACACAAAATAATCAAAAACTCCCTCAACGACAAGGAAACCCCAACAGGACAAAACCAAGATTCAAATGGCAAATAAGAATAGAAAACAAAATCAACAACATCAGGAGAGATCTAGGACATCTTACCCAGTTTATAAGCGGGAACGCGTCCAAACGTGTCACACAGGGGGGCAAACAAGATCAAATCTAAGTCTCCCAACAGAACACTGCCAGAAATCCTCGATACCTTGAAACAAAAACTATCTGTATATGCCGCAAGACTCCGTAGATACAAAGAATCAAATGAGAGGAAAGACACCAACAACCTCTTCCGAAGAAGCGAAAAACAATTCTACCGGAAAAACTATGTACAACAAACAGATAGCAGTGACTGAACCACCAAACGAACAAGAACTCACAGATTATTGGAAAAGTATCTGGTCAGAACCCAAACTACACAATAATAACACCCCCTGGATCAAAGCCGAAGAAGACAAACATAAACATGTGACAGAACAAGAAAATACCACATTTAATACACAAGAAATTACAGAAACTATCAAACACACACACAACTGGAAATGTCCTGGAATAGACAATATACAAAACTTCTGGTACAAACAGTTTACCACCACACACGAAGCACTCACACATCAAATCAACAAAGCCATTCTACAACCACACACATTTCCCACTTTCCTTACACAAGGAATAACATACGTTAAACCCAAAAGCTCAGACACCACAAACCCGTCAAACTACCGACCTATTACCTGTCTTCCAACCCTATACAAGATCATCACAGCCACAATTTCGAAGAAAATAGAACAACACCTAACAGACAACAATATCCTCACAGAAGAGCAGAAGGGATGCAGGAAAAATAGTCGAGGATGCAAAGAGCAGCTGATTATAGATAGCGTGATTGTGGGACAAACCAGAAAAGAACACAGAAACCTTCACATCGGTTATATAGACTATAAAAAAGCCTTCGACTCCCTACCCCACAGCTGGTTAATCAGGGCCCTAGAAATCTATAAAATCAACCAACACCTCAGGCAGTTTCTCGCGCAAATTATGAAAACATGGAAAACCAAAATACGCCTAGAAACACAAACCGAACGGATTCAAACAGAAGAGCTGTACATCAGACGGGGTATATTTCAGGGAGACTCGCTCAGTGCTCTATGGTTTTGCCTCTGTCTCAATCCACTCTCAAATATACTAAACAGAACAGAGCATGGCTTCAATATCAGACACCAAAAAGTGAATCAACATAAAATAAACCACCTCCTATATATGGACGACATAAAACTCTACGCTGCCACACAAACACAGCTGAAAGAACTCCTCAAAATCACAGAAATATTCACCTTAGATGTCAATATGGAATTTGGTATAAGTAAATGCAAAGTGCTCCACATCAACAAAGGCCAATGGAAGTGCCACCATGAGACAGAAACCATCAACAATGAAACGCTCGATAACATGTTCGATAAAGAAACATACAAATATCTAGGCTTCCAACAAAGCACCAAACTCAACCACACTCACATCAAAACAGAGCTCAGAACCGAATTCAAAAACAGACTGACGAAACTTTTGCAAACAAAACTCAACTCTAAGAATCTCACTAAAGCCATCAACACGTTCGCTATACCTATACTCACATATTCATTTGGTATCATCAAATGGTCACAAACAGACATAGAAAAATATTCACATCCTTATACGATCTCAATTCACCAAATACAGGAAATTACACCCCAACGCATGCAAAGAAAGACTTACCATCGAGAGGAAGGCAGGAGGAAGAGGAATTATAGACATCAGATCATTACACACAAAACAAATACAAGCACTTAGGAAATTCTTTCACAGCAAGCAAACCAGCCTCCACACAGCGACAGTGAAAGCAGACAAAAACTACACACCTCTCGACTTAGCCCGGGCAGACCACTCAGCAGACACACACAGTCACACCCAATTACAACAGGAAAAGATGAAAACGTGGTCAGAGAAAACACTCCACGGAAAACACAGATACCACATAGAACAAGACCACGTAAATAAAAAACAATCATACACCTGGTTACAGGATGGGCAGCTATTTCCTGAAACAGAAGGCTTCTTACTTGCCATCCAGGATAAAGTCATATTAACCAGAAACTACCAAAAGCATATCATCAAAGACCCGACTATTGCAGAGGACAGATGTAGGAAATGCCACCAGCAGAAAGAAACGATCGAACACATAACGAGCGGATGTAGAATATTGGCCGGAACAGAGTACACAGCCAGGCATGATTCAGCTGCCAAAGTAGTTCACCAAGCACTAGCCACAACATACAAACTCATAGAAAACACAGATCCCTACTACAAATACACGCCAACATCCATACTTGAAAATGAAGATTACAAGCTCTACTGGGACATCAGTATCCATACAGATAAAACAGTCTCCGCCAATAGACCCGATATTACTTTTCAGTGCAAAAAAGGAAAAGTCACCTATCTAATTGACATAGCTGTCCCCAACGACACAAACATCCAAACGAAATACACAGAAAAAAATTTCGAAATACACAGACCTTGCAACGGAAATAAAAAGGCTATGGAAACAAGAAAAAAGTCATCATTGTCCCCCTCATTATATCAGTCACAGGCCTTACACCAATAACATTCACACCACATTTAGTACAATTAGGACTCAACACAAACATACACAAAAACATTCAGAAGTCAGTGATTTTGAAAACATGTAACATTGTCAGGTCATTCCTTAATACACAATGGTAATACGTTTGTGCTGACTTGGTTTGCGCCCGTCAGCCAAACATGGAACCACATTGACCAAATGTGAGAAAGAAGAACTTTTTTGTAAAATAATAATCTATATCTATAATATATATAAAATGTAACGTCTCTCTGTCTGTCTGTCCGTTACTGCGCTTATCCCTCGAGAACTACTTATCCGATTTACGCGTTTTTTAAATTCATACATATGTTCTCTGACCAGGTTATAGATATATATTTTATTACATCTATAATATATATAAAATGCAACGTCTCTCTGTCCGTCTGTCTGTCTGCCCGTCCGTTAGTGCGCTTATCACTGGAGAACCACTTATCCGATTTACGAGCTTTTTTTAAACATGCTCAACCATTAAATATGGAACAATATCATGAAGCAAAGAATATCTATAATATATATAAAATGCGACGTCTCTCTGTCTGTCTGTCTGACCGTTAGTGCGCTTATCACTGGAGAATCACTTATCCGATTTACGTGCTTTTTTTTTAAACATACGTATGTTCTCTGGTCAGGTTATAGGACGATATATTTTATTACGTTAGGTGACATAAGGAATAAGCAGTGACGATAATAGTGATTCAAGTCGGAGAAAAGTTTGCCGCTAGCGCGTTTTCTTGCAATACACTGCCTAAAGCATTAAATATGGAACAATATCATGTAGCAAAGAATATAATATATATAAAATGCAACGTCTCTCTGTCTGTCCGTTAGTGTCCGATTTACGTGTTTTTATAAATTTATACATATGTTCTATTTAATTCGATATAAGCCTAGATAATGGGAGATAAGGTGAGATAATGGGAGATAAGGAGAAATAATGGGAGATGAGTCGAGATAATTCTCGATAATGGGAGATAAGGTGAGATAATGGGAGATAAGTATAAATAATGGGAGATAAGGAGAAATAATGGGAGATAAGCAGAGATAAGTCTAGATAATGGGAGTTATGGTGAGATAATGGGAGATAAGGAGAAATAATGGTAGATAAGGAGAAATATTGTGAGATAAAACGGGATAAGCCTAGATAATGGGAAATAAGGTGAGATAATGGGAGATAAGGAGAAATAATGGGAGATAAGGAGAAATAATGGGACATGAGCAGAGATAAGCCTAGATAATGGAAATTATGTAAAGATAATGGGAGATAAGGGGAAATATTGGGAGATAAGGGGAAATAATGGAAGATATTTTATTACGTTGGGTAACATAAGGAATAAGCAGTGACGATAGTAATGAATCAAGTCCACGCGAGCGGAGCCGCTAGTATTATATAAAGATAAAGCCAGGTGATAGATCACTGAGTCAGCTGAACATTGAGACAAATAAAATCTGATAATTTCTTATATTTATTTTAAAGCTATTAATTAATATAATTAAAAAAAGCTATTAATAAATATATTTAAAAAAAACGGCCAAGTGCAAGTCGGACTTGCGCAATTAGTGTTTTTTATTACGGAGGTATAAAATGATCAATGACTTCACAAAACACATCCCAAATGAATTTTCAACAAAGTTTTTTCCGATTTTTACTGAAAACTGATGATCTTGAAATTTTAATTCTTTTTATATACCAGATAAATTATTAAAGTAATAATTTTCGTTCAATCTACACCCTGTGGTGAATATTCCAGAATTTTTTCCAAATTTTTTGATTAGTACTTTTCGAGTTAAGGTGGGGGACAGGGAGTTTACGCAATTTTTTAACAATAATACAAAGAAAAGTGTGCGCAAGTATTACATTATATATATTTTTGAACTCGTGTTTTTACAAGCTTTCATTTGACACCCCACTCGATGACCTGGTAAAAAAAATGTTTTTTTCACTTCCGATTTCATCCCCGAAAACTAACCCCGTAAGTCAAAATTACCTTTTAAAACTACATGGCTCTAATAAGGCCATCAATTCCTATATTAGTGCCAAATTTCAACTTTCTATGTCAAATAGTGTCATAGAAAATCGGGTGTGACAGATGGACAGATAGACACCGAAGTGATCTTATAAGTGTACGGAACACTAAAACGAAAAGTTATCTTATAAAGTGCGTGTAGAAGAAAATAAATTATTTTAAACTGTAGTTGTTTTTTTTTTTTAGTTTTTTATACGGAACACTTATGGGATCACTTCAGTGTTCGTCTGTCTGTTTGTCTGTCGTACCCGATTTTCTCCGAAACTATTTGACATAGAAACTTGAAATTTCGCACAAATATAAGAATTGATGGTCCAATCAGAGCCGTGTAGTTCTGAAAGCTAAATTTTGACTTAAGGGGTTAGTTTTAAGGGGTGAAATCGGAAGTGAAAAAAAAAATTACCAGGTCACCGAGTCGGGTGTCAAATGAAATCTTGTTAAAACACGAGTTCAAAAATATATATGATGTAATACTTGCTCATACTTTTTTTTGTATCATGTAAAAAAAAATGGTTAAAAATCGCTGTCCTCCATCTATACCGAAAAGTACTGATCGAAAAATTTTGAAAAAAATTCTAGAATAGTGTCTATAAAGTTTAGACTGAGCAAAAATTATCATGAGTGCATTACGTTTGTTATCTGGTGTAAAAAAGAACTATTGATTTGACGTTATGGTAGAGGTTTTTTGAATATACTTTTCAGTAGACATACTGGTGGCTAGGTACCGAGACAAAATAATTTTATTTTATTTGTTTCTAATTAAACAAATATTTAGGTGGTAAATATTTGTTTAACTCTTTTATTACTAGATTCTAGAGAGATACATTGATTTATTGGCAATTAGGTAGCTAAGATTACACATACTATTACACATTACTGACTAAGAAAAAACGTGAAAATATATATTAGGTCTTAAAATAGGTCAGGGGCCTAAGTAACTTAGCCTAGGTACGGATTTTATTTTATTTTGAAAGCAATCACCGTAGGGAACACCAATTGCGCAAGTCTGACTTGCACTTGGCCGTTTTTTTTTTCCATTAAAATGATCAGATTAACTTCTCAGAATCGGGTACATAATTTTTTTCTTCTGGAAAAATCTAAGCGTCTTTAGGTTAAATCTGTCATAATAAATCTGCGATACAAGTAAATTTTATAATTTTTCACAATGTACAATTATAAAAATACAAGAATGCCTATAGCAAATTTTAAAGTGTTCCTCTTCTGAAGAAGGTGTAAATATTGTCAGCAATTTTTTGTAAAATCGAGTGTTTGGATCTAGTTTCTTGTCATAAATCTTAGATGTACAGAAATGCATAGTAATTTTTAACAGGGATAAACAAAAACAACTTTTTTTAAACAACCCGTATTTTTAGATGGGTTATCTTGTTAAGGCCCTTTTTTAGTGTTCCGTACGGAACACTTATAAGATCACTTCAGTGTCTGTCTGTCCGTCTGGCACACCCGATTTTCTCTGAAACTATTTGACATAGAAAGTAGAAATTTGGCACTAATATAGGAATTAATAGCCTCATTAGAGCCGTGTAGTATTGAAAGTTAAATTTTGACTTAAGGGGTTAGTTTTGGCTGGCGAAATCAGAAGTGAATTTTTTTTTACCAGGTCATCGAGTGGGGTCTCAAATGAAGCTTGTAAAAACACTAGTTTAAAAAATATATATAGTGAAATATTTGTGCACACTTGCGAAAAATCGCTGTCCCTCTCTTATCTCTGATCAATAAATTTTTAAGAAAGTTCTAGAATATTCTCCAAAGGGTGTGGATTCAATGAAAATTATCGTGAGTGCATTAGTTTTAATAATTTATTTGGTATATAAAAAAAACAAAAATTTTAAGGTCATCAGTTTTCAGTGAACATCGGAAAAAAACTTTGTGGAAAACTCATTTGGGGTATGTTTTGTGAAATCTTGATCATTTTGTACCTCCATAACAAAAATTTTTATTTTAAAAGCAATCAACGTACGGAACACTAATTGCTCAAGTCCGACTTGCACTTGGTCGGTTATTTCTTAATTTTTTTGTAGTAAGTTAAATTAGTCACCTACCACTTCGAGTAATAACCCATTATTTCTTATTAGATAAGAAATTTTACATTAAATCGATTGTTTGGATGGCTGTTTATTTAATTAAAGTTAATTTTGTTAGGTTAAGCTGCTGCAAAAACTAGCCTGTTTATTTACAACTAGTTAATTTTAGAGTAAGTTACTTTTCATGCAGTTAAAATGTTATTCTTATTTTATATCTTACTGTATTTTATAAGGTATTTTGAGTTATCTTTTCCTTATTTAAGGAAACTAGATTACACACACATTTATAAAGTTAGTATTGCATGCTATAGTCGCATTTTTCTAGTAGTCAGCAGATATAAAATTTTTATTTATACTTATTAAGAGACTTTTACGATTTTATTTTCATGGTCATGTTCAATAGTAGTTTCAGCACGTCGTACGTACTTTTTATTTTACGGGTTTGCTATTATATTTATATTCTCGTTTACCGATTTATTGTTGTTACTAGCAACTCGCTCCGGCTTCGCACAGGAGTTGCTATGTTATAGTTTAACTCTCGTTATAATGTAGTGTAGACAGTATGTCTAAAATATTTTTTCAAATAGTTTCTTTATACGTCACATTAAGAGTCTCTTCCTTGGTGCCAAAAAGAGGTTATGTTTGGACCTTTTTGTCTAGTCATATAACTCTTTTTTGATATATTTTTAACAAAAAAAACACATAAGAGCTTTTTGTCAGACGACCGTTACCCTCTTCACTCCTCATATAAAGCTTTTCTCAACTACTTTTTAACGAAAAATAACCCCTCTTTTTTGACAACCTTTTTAACAAAAAACTCCTTATGTTATCATAAAAACAACCCCACCAACTTCATTAACAACCTTTTCACATCTACACGCGCACACATCAACCCTCCTCTAATGCCTTTTTAACAAACCTTTTTATCAAAAAACTACCATTTACCCTCTTGTAATGTCTTTATGACAAACTTTTTATCAAAAAAAGCTACTAACTTCATTAAAGCCTTCTTCGCATCTAGCCTACCCCTTTACACACTAAAAATAACCAAGACAATTCTAACAATAAATCTCATTGTCATAATAAAACTTTTTAACCGAGTCTAGAACACCCCTCATCCCCATAATAAGGATCTTTTGGCCAACCAACATTAACGCCAATTTGACCTACAACCAACACCACACACATGCCTTGACGACGATGAACATCTTCAGCCAAAAAAATACTACTTCACATAGAGTCGGCGACATTGTCTCATAATGTCCTTTTGACATCTACCCTAACTCCATTATACGCTAACAATATCTTAGATAGACGAAAAACTACTTCTTCACATAGAGTTGACAGCAGTGTCTCACCCCTGCGCATGCGCACGTACACCGGAAGTAGGTTCAAAAATAGCACGAAAAATGCAGATTTGAGGTTTATAAGAAAATACATGGGATTTACTGCAGTTCAGTTATGGTTAGATGTAAATCTTCTATCTCTATATATTCTTCAGACAGCGTATTACAAAACGTATTTTAATGAAGCTAGACACCAAAAAAGCTTTAGGCGCTGACGCCTGCCATAGTTCTCAAAAACTGTGCGAGGGAACTAACACCAGTTTTCTGTAGACATTTCCAGCAGGAAAATCCTTCATGCTGGAAATGTGTCACAGTCCAGCCGATACCTAAAAAAGGCAAGAAGACCTTGCCAAATAACTACTGACCGGTTGCACTGCTTTCAATAATATCGAAAGTCATGGAAGAGGCTATCAATCAGCATCTTCTAAAATATCTTGAAGGATTCAACATCATTAGCGATCACCAATATGGCTTTTTGTAAACGTGGATTAACAGGAGATCTTCTGACTTATGTAACACATGTTTGGAATAACGCAACTGAACATTTTGGAGAATCTCGAGCGGTTGCTCTTGAGATATCCAAGGCATTCGATTGTGTTTGGCACGATGGACTATTGGCTAAGCTATGCTCTTATGGTATGTCTGAAAAGTTCTGTTTGTGGCTCTCATGTTTCCTCAGAGAGGGCAGTCGACGGATATCTTTCTAACACCTTCACTGTCAACGCCGGTGTGCCCCAAAGCTCCATACTGTTTCCTACTATCTTTCTCATTTACATTAACGATCTGCTGGAAAAGATCGGGAATCCAATCTACAGCTTTGCAGATGACAGTATACTTATTTCTTCATTCGCTTTGAATGCTCGGACAAAGGCTACTCATACGAATATCCGCAGACAGCAGGAAGTCATTCAACCTAACAAAGACCTGGAAAAAATTCTATCTTGGAGTGACAGTAACCAAGTGGAATTTAACGCTACAAAGACTCAGGCGGCAGTTTTTTTTTCTAAAAAGGTTAATGTTGCTGAACCCGAAATAGTTATGTCGGGACACTCCATCCTTCTAGTATCGTCACTCAATTTGTTGGGCGTTAATTTCGAAGCAAATATGTCCTGGCATGAACATGTTGCAGGCATAGCAAATTCGACCAACTATGGAATACTAGACCAATGTTTGGGGCTCCGCTCCCAAACATACACTGCCTTTGTAGGATTCTATTCAGAGAAGAGCTGTTCGTCTGATTGGAGACCCGGAACTGACCGGCGGCCTTGATTCGCTGGAACATCGAAGAACGATTGGCGACTTGAGCCTATTCTACAAATATTTTCATGGAAAGTATTCGAGGGATGTAGTCAGCTTAATTCCTCCCAGAGCGGTGCATGTTAGAAATATAACTCGTGCTAATACTATATAATTGTATGAGGTTCAGCTTGTTAGTCCTCGTACAACGCTTTTCAAGCAGTCTTTTATATGGAGAACATCATCCCTTTGGAATAATTTGCCTAGGACTGTGTTTCCCATCGAGTACAATTTACCCTCGATTCAAAAACAACGTGAATCGCATTTTTTCCGCACATATGTCCCTCCTGTAGCGGTTTAGGGACTTCCTGCAGCACGTGTGCTAGACCCTTAAAAAAAAAGCAAGAACTTTATCATAAAAACATTTAAATATAAGTATAAGTACATAGTATTTCTATGTATATGCTGTGCTGTATAATATGTTTTGTGAAATTCTTATATGTCAGTGTGCTTTATGACAAAATTGTGTGTATTGTTAAGGATATGGACATGAAAAACCGTTTATTTCGAAACTTGGACTATTAATATAGAGATGGCATAATAACCAGCCTAGAGTTAACGTTGACAACCAAATATACAATCCATTGTATTCTTGGTTGCCTGTATTAGAACCGAAATTATATATTTATTATTTATCTGTTATATTTTTGATCCTACCCCCCTAAAATATAGCCTATGTCCTTCCCAAAAGTCCAGGCTATATACCAGTAAAAGATTTTTTAGATCGGATTGGTAGTTTCAGAGATTACCTCCGACAAACAAACAAACTTACAAACTTTCCTTATTTATTATATTAGTATAGATGGATAAATTAAGTTAATTTGATTAGTATTTATTGTATACCGTTATATTGCACTTCTGATTGGCCGTTGACTTTCTGAATACTCCACTTTCTGAAATACGGTTTTTAACTTTTTTTTACTTCCCTGTCTCAAAAGAAGTATTAATTTTTGATACGGCCCTTAGATCACGAAAAACATAATCCCCATAGCATTATAGCTTTCGAACGTAATGAGATATCGATTTCAAATCTGGTGCACATGTAATACTTGAAGTAGGGGTGAAATTTATATTTGTTGAGCATTATCGCTTTAGGGGCCAGGAGTGAAATGATTTTTGTTTAATATTAAACTAATACTAAAAACATTTTTACAATTATTACTATTAAGTTTGTATATAAGTAATTGAGTAATTATATCAGTAATTACGCAATTACTTATATACAAACATGTAAGTGGTTAAAATGTGGAGGAGGGTGCTCAAGAAAATGCCTCGTGTATTTCGTACCCTCTTTTCAGGTTTTGCTCTAAGAGTCAACAAATCTTAAATTTCTGTTGTTTTTTCAATACTTTCAATTATTTACCCTTTTATAGCTTCCACTTTCAGCAGAAATAATTTGTATACTGAAAATGTCCAGTTTAGCTATAAATAAATTTGCATCCCTTTCTCTGCTTTTTGCAATTCATATGAAATATACTAAAAAATAATTATATAAAGTACCCATTATTTAAAAATCCCACTTGTAGTTCCTCTATTAAGTTATTTATTTGTGTGAAAAAGTCAAATTCAGTAACCATACGTACTTGCAAGGGAAAAACACATTTTACTGTTTTTTTCTAAAACTGATATATAGTGATAACCTTATGTCTCTAATAATAATTGAAGAAGTAGCTATTTTTGCTTCTGTCATTAAGCGTAGTTTCGAATATTGGAAATTTTTCAGTAGTGTGAAAATGACTTATTATTCATGAACGGGAAGATAATATTACGTAGGACAAACGTATTTAGAAGTAGAATTTCTAAGAAAAAACTATTTTGAGATAAAGTTGTATACTAAAATTTTGTATACATCTTGCTTGTAAAAACCTAGTAAGAAACTTTTTCTTGATTATCTTCAATTAAAAAAACATCATTTTAGCTGATTAAAATGGTATTACTTTCTTTTGTAAATTACGCATGTACAGGGTGATCATTTTTAGACGCCCGGCCCCGATTTATGGAAAATTGTTGGATATTTATTTTTTTTTAATGTAAAGTGATATACTGCATATCAAGGAGTATACGTATTTAGACATTTGATGGTAAAAACGACGCTGATGCCAAACAACTTTTTTTTTAACCGATATACATTTTGTAAAATAGCGTTCGAAAACCATAATTTTTCTCAACATTTTTTCCTAAAACTGTATTTTTCTAATTTGTTTTGCAAAAAAAGTTATGCAGCAAAAACTTTCTAAATATTATTTTTTGGTCATCGCGGTTGCCACGGATCGTATGCCACGTTTGCTGGTTTTCAAACAATTTATCTAGTAGGCGGCTGTCATGCTTTAATCTGACAGCTCTTGCTTGCACACCTATTCAATTCAATAGAGTTAAACTAAGTAAACAGTGTGTTAATAGCTTCTGGTTGAAGTGGTTTGGAATTTGAGGAGCAATATGGATGCATTTTCTGGGCAGAAAGGTATTTCTAAACGGAAAACTGTTTTAATAGATGAAAAAGTAACCGAAATTATGCAATATTTTCAAAAACAAGCAAGCAGCCAATTGAATGTATCTTATGGGGCTTTTTAGAAATCTTTTAAAGTTAACAAATACCATGACTATAAAATGCATAAACTTCAGTTATTAATACAATTTTATTCACAACGACGACTGAGTTTTGTAGCAGAAATGATGATTAAATATGACGAAGAACGTTATTTTCTGAATCATATATTATGGGCAGATGAAAGTCATTTTGTCAGCGACGGCAAATTTAACAGAAAAAATTATTACTGGGCTGCCGAGAATCCATACAACGTTAGTCAAATTCAGAATCAAGACCATTAAGGCGTTAACGTATGGTGTGGGAGACTTTGGTTGGACGATACTTTTTTGAGAGAACACTAACTGGAAATAGATACCTTAACTTCTTGGTTAATACTCTACCAGTTTTATTAGAAAATGTAACCTTTATTTTAAAAAGGCATATGTTGTATCAACACGATACAACATCCTCATACAACTGCTGCTGTTAGAGAGTATTTGAATGATCGGCTTCAGTGAAGATGAATAGGGGTTCGCAGCCTAGTTATTCATTGGGCACTTAAGTAACCAGACCTTACGCCGTTAGATTTAATAAAACGAAAGGAAAAATGTATGATAGAAGAAGGAAGATATAGAATTTTTTTTTTAATAATTTTTAAGTTTTTATCATTTAATTTTATAAATATGTAATAAGTTATGTAATGTAAAAAGTTATATAGTTTTTTGTGGTTTTAAATAAAAATAATATATTCTTGTTTTTTATTGTTTAAAGATATTTTATTAAAGGAAAAAACCTCAATAGCATAGTAACGATGAATCTCCAAACTCTTTACACTAGAGCAGAAACTGGCGAGGAAAAAAAATTCTTGGCCGCTTTAAAGATCAATAAGATTTATTTTTTCGCGAATTGTCAGAAGCAATGAGACTTGGGTGTTCCATTTAGATTTTCGGACGAAGCAGCAGTGGATTAATAAAGGCTCCTCCGAAATTACTCTTATTAAAAATATGGAAAAAGGATTTACAAATAATAGGGAGGTGTAAAGAAAACGGTGCAAAACATGATGCTGGCTATTAGTGAAAAACGTCGGTTTTAGCTAATAGAGATGAAAGCAAATAACATTAAAAAATTACCGCTTAATATATTTGCCAAATTTCTATTTTAATAAGTTAAAATAAACAGATGTAACCAGCTGTTAAAATTAGTAAATATAAATTGTAAAATCAATACGGACCACAGCTAGGTTTTACTAGAAAACAATAGGAGACCATTCGGTGTTGTAAGGAAGCGGAGCAGGTAACTTTTTACATAAGATAGAGTTGCAATTTACTTCACTCTTTTCTACTTGTCCCTGCTGCTTTTTTCAAATTTTAAATGGAATTATTAATCAATTTGGCGGGAAGCGATTTCATGAATGACCCAGTTCGTTTCCCTTGGGTATTTTTTTCACGGTCCTAAATTTGCTTTGAAAATTTCTTTACTAAATAGCAAAAACCTCACATTTTTTTCCCTAAATATCATATTTTCACCTTTTATGCATATATCATATAAATATGTTTGTTAGTGAAACGTACAGAACACTTATGGCATCACTTCGGTCGGATTTTTTTCGAAACTATTTGACATATAAAGTTGAAATTTTATATATATACATATATATATATATATATATATATATATATATATATATATATATATATATATATATATACATATATATATATATATATATATATATATATATACATATATATATATATATATATATATATATATATATATATATATATATATATATATATATATATATATATATATATATATATATATATATATATATATATATATATATATACATATATATATATATATATATATATATATATATATATATATATATATATATATATATATATATATATATATATATATACACTAGCCGTGCCCGCGGCTCCGGTCGCGTCGACTTGATTCACTACTATCGCCACTGCTCATTCCTTATGTTACCTAACGTAATAAAATATCTGCCCTTATTTCCCCTTATCTCCTATTATTTCTCCTTATCTCCCATTATCTCTACATAATTTCCATTATCTAAGCTTATCTCTGCTCATCTCCCATTATTTCTCCTTATTTCCCATTATCTCACCTTATCTCCCATTATCTAGGTTTATCTCGACTTATCTCGCAATATTTCTCCTTATCTCCCATTTTTTTCCTTATCTCCCATTATTTCTCCTTATCTCCCATTATCTCACCATAACTCCCATTACCTAGACTTATCACTGCTTATTTCCCATTATTTCTCCTTATCTCCCATTATTTATACTTAACCCCAATTATCTCACCTTATCTCCCATTATCTAGGCTTATCTCGACTTATCTCGCAATATTTTTCCTTATCTCCCATTATTTTCTCCTTATCTCCCATTATCTCACCATAACTCCCATTACTTAGACTTATCTCTCATTATTTCTCCTTATCTCCCATTATCTCTACATAATTTCCATTATTTAGGCTTATCTCTGCTCATCTCCCATTATTTCTCCTTCTCTCCCATTATCTCACCATAACTTACATTACCTAGACTTATCTCTGCTTATCTCCCATTATTTATACTTATCTCCCATTATCTCACCTTATCTCCCATTATCTAGGCTTATATCGAATTATATAGAACATATCATATGTATAAATTTATAAAAACACGTAAATCGAATAAGTGGTTCTCAAGTGATAAGCGCACTAACGGACAGACAGACAGAGAGACGTTGCATTTTATATATATATTGTATTCTTTGCAACATGATATTGTTCCATATTTAATGGTTTAGGCAGTATATTGTAAGAGAACACGCTAACGGTAGCCTTTCTTCCGACTTGATTCACTATTATCGTCACTGCTTATTCTTTATGTTACCTAACGCAATAAAATATATCCTATAACCTGGCCAGAGAACATATGTATGTTTAAAAAAAAAAGTACGTAACGCACTAACGGACAGACAGACAGAGAGACGTTGCATTTTATATATATTATATATAGATAACCTGGCCAGAGAACATATGAATGTTTTTAAAAAAAAACACGTAAATCAGATAAGTGGTTCTCCAATGATAAGCGCACTAACGGACAGACAGAGAGACGCTGCATTTTATATATATTATAGATATAGATTATTATTATTATTATATAACCTGGCCAAAGAATATATGTATGAATTTAAAAAAGACACATAAATTGGATAAGTGGTTCTCGCGTGATAAACGCACTAATGGACAGACAGACAGACAGACAAACATTGCATTTTATACATATTATAGATTATAGATTAAAGATATTCTCTGCTACATAATATTGTTCCATATTTAATGGTTTAGGCTGTATATTGCAAGGGAACGCGCTAGCAGCAAACTTTTTTCCGACTTCACTCACTATTATTGTCACTGCTCATTCCTTATGCTACCTATCGTAATGAAATATAGCCTATAACCTGGCCAGAGAACATAAGTATGTTTTAAAAAAAAAAGTACGTAAATCGGATAAGTGGTTCTCAAGTGATAAGCGCACTAACGGACAGACAGACAGAGAGACGTTGCATTTTATATATATATATATATATATATATATATATATATATATATATATATATATATATATATATATATATATATATTGTATTCTTTGCAACATGATATTGTTCCATATTTAATGGTTTAGGCAGTATATTGTAAGAGAACACGCTAACGGTAGCCTTTCTTCCGACTTGATTCACTATTATCGTCACTGCTTATTCTTTATGTTACCTAACGCAATAAAATATATCCTATAATCTGGCCAGAGAACATATGTATGTTTTAAAAATAAGTACGTAACGCACTAACGGACAGACAGACAGAGTTGCATTTTATATATATTATATATAGATAACCTGGCCAGAGAACATATGAATGTTTTAAAAAAAAACACGTAAATCAGATAAGTGGTTCTCCAATGATAAGCGCACTAACGGACAGACAGAGAGACGCTGCATTTTCTATACATTATAGATATATAGATTATTATTATATAACCTGGCCAAAGAATATATGTATGAATTAAAAAAAGACACATAAATTGGATAAGTGGTTCTCGCGTGATAAACGCACTAATGGACAGACAGACAGAGAGACATTGCATTTTATATATATTATAGATTATAGATTAAAGATATTCTCTGCTACATAATATTGTTCCATATTTAATGGTTTAGGCTGTATATTGCAAGGGAACGCGCTAGCAGCAAACTTTTTTCCGACTTCACTCACTATTATTGTCACTGCTCATTCCTTATGCTACCTATCGTAATAAAATATAGCCTATAACCTGGCCAGAGAACATAAGTATGTTTTAAAAAAAAAGTACGTAAATCGGATAAGTGGTTCTCAAGTGATAAGCGCACTAACGGACAGACAGACAGAGAGACGTTGCATTTTTATATATATATATATATATATATATATATATATATATATATATATATATATATATATATATATATATTGTATTCTTTGCAACATGATATTGTTCCATATTTAATGGTTTAGGCAGTATATTGTAAGAGAACACGCTAACGGTAGCCTTTCTTCCGACTTGATTCACTATTATCGTCACTGCTTATTCTTTATGTTACCTAACGCAATAAAATATATCCTATAATCTGGCCAGAGAACATATGTATGTTTTAAAAAAAGTACGTAACGCACTAACGGACAGACAGACAGAGTTGCATTTTTTATATATTATATATAGATAAACCTGGCCAGAGAACATATGAATGTTTTAAAAAAAAACACGTAAATCAGATAAGTGGTTCTCCAATGATAAGCCTAACCTGAACTAACGGACAGACAGAGAGACGCTGCATTTTCTATACATTATAGATATAGATTATTATTATTATTATATAACCTGGCCAAAGAATATATGTATGAATTTAAAAAAGACACATAAATTGGATAAGTGGTTCTCGCGTGATAAACGCACTAATGGACAGACAGACAGACAGAGAGACATTGCATTTTATATATATTATAGATTATAGATTAAAGATATTTCTGCTACATAATATTGTTCCATATTTAATCGTTTAGGCTGTATATTGTAAGGGAACGCGCTAGCAGCAAACTTTTTTTCCGACTTCACTCACTATTATTGTCACTGCTCATTCCTTATGCTACCTATCGTAATAAAGTATAGCCTATAACCTGGCCAGAGAACATAAGTATGTTTTTAAAAAAAAAGTACGTAAATCGGATAAGTGGTTCTCCAGTGATAAGGTCACTAACGGACAGATAGACAGACAGAGAGATGTTGCATTTTATATATATTATAGATATATATATATATTTATATATATATATATATATATATATATATATATATATATATATATATATATATACACTGAAATATTTGTTTAATTATAAACAATGAAATTGACTTATTTTATCTCGGTACCTAGCCAATAACGTAAAATAGTTATAGCATCTTAGCTATGCTTAAAGCAGTAGCTCTTTATCCCGGTTATATTCATCTTCACCATTTTGTCGGTCAAACGTAATACACGTGATAATTTTCGCTCAATCTACGCTTTATGGAGAATATTTCAGAGTTTTTTTCAAAATTTTTTGATCAGTACTTTTCGAGATAAGGTCAGGGGGCAAAGATTTTTGGCCATTTAAAAAAAAATACAAAGAAAAATATGCCCAAATATTATATCATATATATTTTTGAACTTGTGTTTTCACAAGCTTCCATTTGACACCCCACCTGAGCATACACCTGATAAATTAGCAAACGTAATGCACTCGTGATAATTTTCCCTCATTCAACACTTTATGAAGGATATTCCAGAATTTTTTAAAAATTTTTTAATCAGTACATTCCGGGTGAGGAGGCAATAGTAAGAAAAGTGTAGAAAAGTATTACATCGTATATCTTTTTGAACTCGTGTTTGCACAAGCTTTCATTTGACACCCTACTCGATGACCTTAGAATTTTTTTTTCAGTTCCCCCTACAAGCTAACCCCTTAAGTCAAAATTAACTTTCAAAACTACATAGCTCTGATTTTTCCATCAATTCCTATATTTGTGAAAAAATTTCAACTTTATATGTCAAATAGTTTCGAAAAAAAATCGTGTGTGACATACGGACACCGAAGTGCTGCCATAAGTGTTCTGTAAGTTACACTAACCAACATATTTATGTGATATGCATAAAAGGTGAAAATAGGATATTTAGGGAAAAAAATGTGAGGTTTTTCCTCTTTTGTAAAGAAATTTTTAAAGCAAATTTAGGACCGTAAAAAAAATATCCAAGGGAAACGAACTAGGTCGTTCATGAAATCGCTTCCCGCCAAATTGATTAATAATAAATTAATCATCCATTTAAAATTTGAAAAAAGCAGCAGGGACAAGTAGAAAAGAGTGAAGTAAATTGCAACCCTATCTTATGTAAAAAGTTACCTACTCCGCTTCCTTACAACACCGAATGGTCTCCTATTGTTTTCTAGTAAAACCTGGCTGTGGTCCGTATTGATTTTAGTATTTATATTTACTAATTGGCTGGTTACATCTGTTTATTTTAACTGATTAAAATACAAATTTAGCAAATATATTCAGCGGTTATTTTTAATGTTATTTGCTTTCATCTCTATTAGCGTTTTTCACTAATGGCCAGCATCATGTTTTGCACCGTTTTCTTGTACACCTCCCTATTATTTGTAAATCCTCTTTCCATATTTATATTAAGAGAAATTTCATTGCGGTCCTAAAAACGAGCCTTTATTAATCTACTGATGTTTCGTGGGAAAATCTAAATGGAACACCCAAATCTCATTGCTTGTGACAATTCACGAAAAATAAATTTTATCGATCGTTAAAGCGGCCAATGTTCTTAAGAATTTTTTTCATCCTGTTTTCATCCTAAGTCTTCTTGCACAATCTTGGAAACTGTAATTTCGGACACTCTACGTTCTTTGGCAAGCACTGGGATCTTCATTCGTCGATCTGACAAACAACACACACATGTGTTTCTGATCCAAAGTCATCCTGAATTGAGTCTTCGCCCCATTAAAACTATTTAGACCAAAATTTACTCGAAAAAAGATGTGCCATCAGTGTCCTACACCTGGAATATTTTTTCATTACTAGTTTTTAGCCTATTTTCCTCTGCAGTGAAAAGCTTTATCAGTGTGCCATACTCCAAACAGTCTCTCATTTTTCGGAAGAAAAAAAATCGTAAAAACTGTAAAATGCATCAAACTGGTAAAAAAACTTTATTAAAATACTTAAGATAGTGAGAGTAACTTATTAATCCATCGATTGTGTGTATCCTCTTACTCTATCTTGCACTTGTTTGTTTCAGCGTTTAATAAGACCAATATGCTTTAAAAAGGACAATAACCTTCCAGATTAAATTCCAGTAATACACTTCGGGTTCAAAATTGTTGGAGATCCCGGGTTAGTTTCTCTAGCCCTCGTAATTGACGAGGAAGATATAATTATAACTGTTTTTTTTCCTCCCCCAAGCACATCTGCAGCGAGGACTATCTTTAACCCTAATGCGAGTGAGCTGCTCATCCATCTCATCCTTGGTGTCTTGTTCCAGTTTTGATTGAAATCTACTGTTCAGCAGTTTTACGATTGCCGCCTCGCTCATATTGCACGGGATTCCTAAGAATGGTTCAAATCTCGTCGGGCTCGTTAAAGCCTACTGCTGGGCTAATCTCATTTTAATCGACCGTGTCGGGCCAGGTACATAGTAGGCTATCTCTACCCACTAAGTTGATGAACAAAGGACACCTTTAAGTTGCACAGTTGTAGAGCTTTTTTTATTTTATTCTTACTTGATTTACATGGCACCCAAATTTAGATAGGTTTATTGTCATTAATACAAAGTGGACCGGTGTTGTTGCAACAACTAGTTGCTGAAAACCCTTGCATACCCACAAAACAATAAACATACCTTCATAGAAACGACTGATTAACCACTCGTTACGATCCTGAAGAGTTTTTAGGTGAACATAGGTCAAAAACGGTCTATTGCAATAGTAGCTCCCTTAAAATACTCTGAAAACATAATGTTCCTTATATATTTTTACGATTCTTGTACAGGGTGATCATTTTTAAACGCCCGGTCCCGATTTATGGAAAATTGTTGGATATTTATTATTTTTAAATGTGGAATGGTATAGTGCATGTCAAGGAGTATACTGACGTATTTGACATTTGGTAGTGAAAATGACGCTAGGCGCCGCTACGTCAAACAACTGTTTTTGTCCATCGACATGCCTGTTGTACCACGGCACTGAAAAATCCTAATTTTTTTCAGCATTTTTTCTTTAAACTGTTTTTTTTTTAACTTTTTTTTGCGAGAAAGTTATGCAGCAAAAACCCTCTAAAATAATATTTTTTGTTCATCGCGGTTGCCATGGATCGTATGCCACGTTTCGCGGTTTTCAAACAATTTATCTAGTAGGCGGCTTTCGTACTTAGTAATTATAATAATTTCAGTTACTATGCTGCTGAGGTTTTTTCTTTAATAAAATATCTTTAAACAATAAAAAACAAGAATATATTATTTTTATTTAAAACTACAAAAAACTATATAACTTTTAACATTACATAACTTATTACATATTTATAAAATTAAATGTTTAAAACTTAAAAAATAAAAAAATTCTATATCTTCCTTCTTCTATCATACATTTTTCCTTTCTTTTCATTAAATCTAACGGCGTGAGGTCTGGTGACTTAAGTGCCCACTGAATAACTAGGCTGCGAACCCCTATTCATCTTCACTGAAGCGATCATTCAAATACTCTCTAACAGCAGCAGTTGTGTGAGGATGTTGTATCGTGTTGATACAACATATGCCTTCTTAAAATAAAGGTTACATTTTCTAATAAAATTGGTAGAGTATTAACCAAGAAGTTAAGGTATCTATTTCCAGTAAGTGTTCTCTCAATTGTTTTAAGCATAGCTAAGATGCTATAACTATTTTACGTTATTGGCTAGGTACCGAGATAAAATAAGTTAATTTTATTTGTTTATAATTAAACAAATATTTAGGTATATATATATATATATATATATATATATATATATATATATATATATATATAAATATATATATATATATATATATATATATATATATATATATATATATATAATATATAATATATATATATATATATATATATATATATATATATATATATATATATGCATATATATATATATATATATATATATATATATATATATATATATATGTATATATATATATATATATATATATATATATATATATATATATATATATATATATATTATATTTATTTATTTGTTTTACACTTTTATTAGATTCTATATTGAGATACATTAATTTGTTGGAAATTAGGTTGCTAAGATGCTATAACTATTATACATTATTGATTAAGACAAAAATATGAAAATACATATTGGATCTTAAGATGTCAGGGGTTTTATTAACTTAGCCTAGGCAAAAATATTATTTTTTATTTTAAAAGCAATCACGGTATGGAACACTAATTGCACAAGTGCAACTTGCATATGTTTTTTTAATAGTGATTTACAATATTGTGACAATTCTAGTCATGTCAAAAATAAAATTGGCTAGCATGACCTTTTCGACCATAAAAAACGCTCCTCGGATATTATTGTCATATATTTAAATTTTCTTTTTTGTTGTTTCTAAAAATCAACGTATTAATTAATATTATGACGTAATTATGGAGTTCTCTAAGCGGAGTCGTACTATTTATAAAGAAAGTATTATATGCTACTTCCAGCAGTATGAGATTCACCAAAAAATAATCTTCCTTTTTTAGTATGTCAAAAAAAAATGAAACGCATTTCGTAATTTTGCAGGAAGATGAACAGTTATTATGTATGACTTTTAAAAAAATAATAATAGAGTAGATAATAGCCTTTATAAGTCGTATAGGCCTAAATCGACCCTTATGGGATGCTTTTTTTGCACACATGCCGCTCCTGGAGCGCTTTAGGGACTTCCCTGCAGCATGTGTGCTAGACCCATAAAAAAAAGGCAAAAAAATCTTTGAAGGCAATTCAACAAAAACAAAAAAATAATTGTTTTTGCTTTGTGAAAAGACTTTTCGTATCATGCCAATAAAATACTGCTTTATTATTGCGATACACCTTGTATATGAGTAATAGTTTTAGTACGTATATGTTTTATAATTCTCGTAAAAGTAAATATTTTCTGTTGGTGAAGGAATTGTTCGAATATTTAATAGAAACCATTATTTATTTTTGTCGCACACACTATATATAAATTTTCGAGTTAAATGTAGCCTATAATCTGACCCTGGACGATAGACATTTTATATATAGACTTAGTGGCAAGGAGACAAACCGTGTCACTAATCTATTTAAAATTTCAATAAGTGCAGTAAGGATAAATAGAAAACATGGGATCAAACTGCAACTTAGTTTAGAAAAATAATTTTCTTTTTAGTTCCAATTGTATATCTAAAAAATACCGATGGCATATCAAAAACTCTACTGTTTTTTATGGACTAAATTTCAGAAGCGAGAGCAATAAAACCGGTCGCCAGGGCATATATTTTTTTACATCTTTGACAATAATTTTTCTCCCCCTAGGTTGTTGGACTGGCTCGCCGTGAGTCAGTCGCTAACAATTTGGATTTACATACCTTTCACAAACAGATACCCAAAAATTGCTAACCAACTCTTAAGTGTTTGCATAAATAAAAAAATAGTTGATAAAGGTCATTAAACATTTTTAGTGTTCCGTACGGAACACTTATAAGATCACTTCGGTGTCTGTCCGTCTGTCTGTCTGTCCGTCTGTCTGTCCGTCTGTCACACCCGATTTTCTCCGAAACTATTTGTCATAGAAAGTTGAAATTTGGTAGTAATATAGGAATTGATGGCCTCATCAGAGCCATGTAGGTTTGAAAGTTAAATTTTGACTTAAGGGGTTAGTTTTGGGGGTGAAATCGGAAGTGAAAAAAAAAATTTTTTACTAGGTAATCGAGTGTGGTGTAAAATGAAAGCTTGTGAAAACACGAGTAAAAAAATATATATATAATGTAATACTTGCGCGCACTTTTCTTTGTATTATTTTTAAAAAATCGCGAAAAATCACTGTCCACCCGCCTTATCTCGGAAAGTACTTATCAAAAAATTTTGAAAAAATTCTGGAATATTCTCCACGGGGTGCAGATTGAACGAAAATTATCACGAGTGCATTACCTGTAATAATTTATTTAGTATATAAAAAAAAAACAGAAATTTCAAGGTCAGGTTCAGTAAAGATTGCAAATAAACTTTGTTGAAAACTTATTTGGGGTGTGTTTTGTGAAGTCACTGATCATTTTATATCACCGTAACATAAATTTTGACTTAAGGGATTCGTTTTGAGGGGGGTGAAATCGGAAGTGAAAAAAAATTTTTTTTACTAGGTCATCGAGTGTGGTGTCAAATGAAAGCTTGTGAAAACACGAGTAAAATATATATATATATATATATATATATATATATATATATATATATATATTTTACTCGTGTGCATTATATATATATATATATATATATATATATATATATATATATATATATATATATATATATATATATATATAATGTAATACTTGCGCACACTTTTCTTCGTATTACTTTTAAAAAATCGTAAAAAAATCGCTGTCCCCTACCTTATCTCGAAAAGTACTGATCAAAAAATTTTGAAAAAACTCTGGAATATTCTCCACGGGGTATAGATTGAACGAAAATTATCATAACCTTTAATAATTTATCTGGTATAGAAAAAAAAAAACCAAAATTTGAAGGTCACCAGTTTTCAGTAAAGATTGGAAACAAACTTTGTTGAAAACTCATTTGGGGTGTGTTTTTGTGAAGTCACTGATCATTTTATACCACCCTAACAAAATTTTTTATTTTAAAATAATCAACGTACGGAACAATAATTGTGCAAGTTCAACTTGCACTTGACATTGGACCTAAATTCAGACCGGTGTCTTACTTGAAGTTTCAATTTTTTAAGTCTTTTAAGATAGTGACAAAATACTAATAATTAGGGATTTTTATTTATAAGGGATTTTTATTTATAAGATAAGCCTAATAAATGTGTGTTTCGAGAAAATTTTTTGACATCAATGTATGCTTTGGCAACGGCGCAATTACCGTAGTAAGTTGTCCAATCGCTTACTGCATCAATAATAAATAGCCTGGCATCTTCGAGGCATGCTGTCGACGAGATTTTCGGCAAAGTTCTCCAAATTTTTCGAATCTCGCGAGACAACTGAGTCAAAGTCTTCAGAGTCTTTCCTCTGAGCTTTCTCTTTACAAGGACCAAACGTTTTCAATAGGGTTAGCGTCAGGCGATTGTAAGGGCCAATCTAGTATTTTATCGTGGGCTCAAGCGAGCCGCTTCTCGATGTGATTTTCGCCCAGCAATGGTTTTTTTCAAAGTGTTTCGGAGCACGAAGATGTTGTCGAATGGTCGCATGGGATACATTCAAACCTGATTTTCTTAATTTTGCTGTTCCTTGATGCAGCGTCGATTTCGGGTCCTGAGAAAACAAAGATACGATTCGTTTTTCGGCTATCGGAGTGACTTTGCCTACCGACCCATGTTTTGGCAATTGGTCGACATCTTTTGGCCCATTAAAATGATTTACCCACTTCTTCCCAAACGATACCGACTTTTTAATATATTTATCGGCCGCGGAATGTGTCATTTTAGGCCACTTTGGATGGGAACAAAGAAAGGCTGCCTCGAACCGACGCGCAAACGTGACTCATTTTGGATTTTACGTGATTTCGACGAAAGTTTGGAATCGACTGATCATCATCATATATCAGCCCTTAGTGACCATTGATGGACATAGGCCTCCCTTAAGCTTTTCCAGTTAAACCGGCCTTTAACTTTTTAGATTCAGTATCCCACTACTCTTCTCAAATCATCAGTCTATCTGGTGGGAGGTTTTCCTCTATTCCTACACGCTTCTTGTTTAGGTCGCCATTCCAACACCTTCCTAGTACATCTGTTATCTTGCGTTCTGGCTAGATGTCCGGTCCAATTCCATTTTAAAGATAGAACTTTCTCAACTGTCATCTCACTCTCTTTCGGTTCCTAATTTCTTTATTTGCGACTTTATCTCAGAGAGACAAACCCAACATCGACCGCTCCATTGCCGCTTGAGTTACCTTTATCCTATTTATTGTCTTCTTTGTCAAAGTTAGAGTTTCTGCTCCATAAGTAAGCACAGGTAACACACATTGGTTAAAGATATTTTGTTTAAGGCAGGTATGCCTGATTTCAGCGTTTCTCGTAGTTTGCCAAATGCGGCCCAAGCTAGAGTGACTCTCCGTTGTACTTCATGAGTCTGATTATCTCTGCCCAACTTAATTTCATGTCCCAAATATTTATATGTCATGACTTGCTCAACGTTCACCCCGTTTACTGAATGTGCCATGGTAAAAACTAGATTTGTCATAAACTGGGTCTTCAAAAAATTTATCTTTAAGCCAATTTTATGAGACTGCTCTTTTAGAGTGTTAAGCATGACATTCGCATGATCTGTGCAATCTGTTAACGACTACCTGTTAATAGAATCGACTTCTACTAAAATGCGTCGTAGAGATAGGTTCCCCCTACTCATTTTTTGTTGAATTACTAGAATCGCATCTACCAAAGATGAATTATTGCGGACCCGTTCTTACCTGACAGACTGTAATTAGTAATTTCCTAATAAATCGATTGTAAGAAACCTAGCACGACATATTAATCTATTTTATTGACTACCATAGAGCTATTGATAAGTTTTAATACGAACTGATAGAAATATTCAAGAGATTGTAATTGATAATAATAACATAGCATTCAGCTTAAATTCCCATTAATACCCTTAATAGACACCTTTAGTATCTTGAAAGGGTTAATAATAATTATGCGCACTATTGTTTTTAATTCCTATGTGCAGAAAATATTTTGGTTAGCCCTATAAAAAAAAATGATTTATCAAAGTCAACGACATTTCAAGAAAGAATATTCATTATATGAATTATATTGCAATCTCAGCTAATAATTTTAAAGACCCTCAGGAAAACCCAAAATAAACTTAATGAAAGTGATGGTCTATCACTTTCATTAAGTTTATTGAGGAGTGCCTGAATTGCGAAACACAAATGATGCTAATTAATTAGTAGGTAACAGCAAAACTAAATAACATTATGTAAAATTCAAATCCTGCTCCTTATTTTTCTTAACGAAAGGTTGGACTGTATTGAGAAAGTCAAGAATAACCATTTAAAATCAATAGTCTTTTTCTTCATAGAAATCTGTCATTAGATAGATAGCTGTGAGTAATTGAATACTATGTATGGTCAATTAAATTATATTATATCGATTTACTCATTCTCAGTTAATACTGTAAAAATGATTAAAGCTGGACTGTTCACGTGTCAGATGACGGCGTTTTGCTAAGAAGTGGCATGGAAAGAGGACATAGACATTATAAAACAACGAAACGTGTCGTAGCTCGATATACCAAAACGGGTGGCGACCAGTTGGGCCAAAGGTGGTTGAAAATTTATAGTTCCGTAGGTTGAGTTGGGACAAAAAGGTAAAGGGTGAGGATTAAGGCCCAATTTGACATCAGAGAAAGGGGCAGGTGAAAAAACTAAAACCCAGCAATTTATTTTAGAAATGTATTAATTATTATGAAGAAGCATATTTAGAAGAAATATATTTAATAAAACTTAACTTAAACTTAAATATGGTTCTGCCTAGCCTAGTTTTAACTTGTGGTCTCAGAACTTTTGTTAATTTATGAGCAGGGGTAATTATAATGTATGTCTCAGTTTGAAAACTTAAGAGCGCATTGACAAATTCATAAATGTTGGAATGTATTGAATAAAAATAATCATTAAAACGGGAATAGAACGACTCACGTACACTGGTTGTTCTGCGTATAGAGGCTGATGAACAAGCCCACACATGGGGCGGGAACAGTGCATCCTCACTAAAATAAGTTTCAAGCAAACAGTCGCAAAATTTTTCTCTGATTCTAATATACTTAACAAATCAAAAGTAACAATCCCACTTCGCTCGGATTCAAAAATTGCAGCCGAAAACAGTATTTTAAGCATTTTCCTAAGTCAGAATTATTTGTGTATTCCGTAGCTAGATCTAAAGATTTTATATTCCTATAACAAGCTTGACACAAGTAAAATCTGCATCCTATAATATGACAATTCTCCCATGTCTCAACTCTACTCTATCTAAAACGCTATGAATAGATAATGACAATATTATTTGGTTAAAATTGAAAGTTACTTTTAGTACACTTAACACACAGGCTGAAAAGTTTTTGTTCTAGCTACTTAAAACACATTTTTTTTTTGCAAAATTCGACTTTATTCATCAACATAGTCTTCCTTCAAGAGCGATACAATTAGTCCAACGCTTTCCTAACATTTCTTACCTTTCTTGTAGAAGGATTTGTCTTTGTCTTTAAAATAGGCCTCAGTTTCGGCGATAATTTCTTCAGTGGAGCCAAATCTCTTTCCCTGCGAGTATTTTTTTTGAGGCCTGCGAATAGATAATAGTCGCTGGGGGCTTAATTTGGAGAATACAGTGGATGAGGAAGCAATTCGAACTTCAATTCATGCAATTTTGGATCGTAACCATTGATTAGTGACACGGTGCATTGTCTTGATGAAAGAGCACTTTTTTCTTTTTCATTTGAGGCCATTTTTTTGCTATTTCTGCCTTCAAACGTACCAATAACTTGTCATATATCGCATGAAAAAATCCTTTTTATTACGATTAAACAGGTCCATCAACAGGCTGTTGTTTTTGGTCCATTGAGAGCAAACGCGGTACTCATTTTGAACAGAGCTTTCTCATACCCAAATATTCTTGCATAATATGACCAACACGTTCTTTTGATATCTTCAGCTATCTCACGCAATTTATTTTTATGGTCATCCAAAACAATTTTGTGAATTTTTTTTTATGTTTTCCGGTGTAACCACCTCATTTGGGAGTCCGGAGCCTTCAGCATCCTTTGTGTCTGTACGACCGCGTTTAAATTCAGCATACCTGTAAAATGATGAGTGATTTTCCAGAGGTAAAGTCTCCAAAACACCTATTAAGCCATTGCTTTGCTTGAACGGGTATTTTTTCCCATCAAAAAACAGTGTTTAATCAACATACGAAATTCGATTTTTTTCCATTTTTTCCATTTGAAAATATTAAAAGTAGCGTCACTAAAAAAACTGTAACTTGTCAACTAATCGTCGAAACGTCATGAAATTTTGACACGTATCGTTTGAAGGTTGGTACTTCCGTATAGATTTTTTGAAAAGGACGACATCTATATGTCACACCAAAAGCTTTGCAGCCTACGTGGTATCTATT
This sequence comes from Pachyrhynchus sulphureomaculatus, assembly GCA_019049505.1. Taxonomy (NCBI): domain Eukaryota; kingdom Metazoa; phylum Arthropoda; class Insecta; order Coleoptera; family Curculionidae; genus Pachyrhynchus; species Pachyrhynchus sulphureomaculatus. Next base: position 100,801,344 of record CM032453.1, on the reverse strand, counting down.
ACTAATTTAAATAACATTTTATACATATTCTTACTCTTGGTAATAAACAATACACTAAGGGTATATAATGCCCATTTTTGGAACCATAAATTGTAAAACACTGTGTAAAAATCTTCTCGCAAAAAATCAAATGTACCGTCCATATACACAGTCTCTACAGAATATAAAAAACTGAGGTAGTATGGCACAAGAAAATTATAATTTTTTGTTCTCTGTCATTAATTAATAAAAAAGGTTCGCCTTTAGTTCCCAGTGTCTCAAAACTTCACTGTGGTGGCATTTTGCTTCATCTACTTCGGTAAATATTTCTTAAGATTTTATCAATATCGTCCGTGGTAATTTCTTCAAACACTGTACCATTCTCACGAAGTTCTCGATAAATGACTTTAGCTGGTTTTTCGTATAAATTGTTCAGAGCTTTTCTTTTAACTGAATTATTCAAAGCTTGTTTTTAAAGATGTTCTTCAGGGCCATTGTTATGGTTTAAATCAGAATTTAAAACAATATTGAAGTCGTTACAGGCGGTATAACTTTTGCAGCACATTTGGATTTTTTATTGTACGTACCTCCATCGTACCGTTGAAACTTTTAAGACATTTGCAACGTAAAATTTGAAATTCTGGACTACAAGGAGTTTTATCCCACTTCTCGCTAACAATACACTTAACTTCCATAAAAATTATTATTTGCGGTCTAACATATACAACGAACAGAAAACAAAGACAACATTACTCTGATTTTGGAAAATATATACCTGTTTTCTCCCCAAAAATGGTTAATTATCTATAATAGAAGTACCTAATAAATAATAAATATTGTTATGGTTTTATTAGAGTTTGACCTAACTGCCCCATCGTATTGACGGTAAATTCCCATTTTGTCGATTGACCGTTTCGTCGACTGGGCATTCTTACCTGTTTTGTTACCCTTTCGTCGACTGAGACCGTTTGACCGTTGACCATTTGAAACCGTTCCCTTCTTGTCGACTCGCCGAATTAAAGCTCCAAGTAAAGCTATAGGTGGCCTTCAACCCTCTACAGGTAGTTTTACCTAGGTATTTATCTTCATACAATATAAGGGTGCGGCCGGTTAGATTATCGTAGGCGTTCAGGTTAGTTCAGGTTCAAGTTTGACTGTCCTAAATCTGTAGAAAGTGTGAAAGAAAGAAAGAATTTTACTCTATCGATTTTTTAAGAAATAATTATATTTACCCTTTATTTCCTTAATATAGATAAAGAGGATTAGCGAATCGAGGAAAGGGGAATTGGTAATGATACCGATGTATAGGTTAAAAGGCCAGTCGACGAAACGGGAATTTCTCTTAAAGTCGACAAAACGGGAATCGACGAAACGGTACCAAAACCTATTGACGGGCTCCTTTGCAGCGTAAAGGATTACGCAGGTACTTTCTGGCGTAACTGGCTGACCCGACCAAAATTTATATTCACAGAGAAAAATCGAAGGGGACGCAGGTCAAGTCAAAAATGAACCTTAGTGAGAGGATAGGAAAGGATTAGTGATCCTGGCCTGTAGCATTGCAACACAAAATTCAAATTAAAGTAAACTTTATTTCCATTACAGCTCAATAGAGTGGTGATGAGCTAGAGATACGCTGGGTTGTTCAGACCCAATCGCCAACAAAAAACATTTCTTCAGTAAACCGGGCTTTACTGTGAGCTTGAGCATTCTTCGACATCGTTCTATTTAATTTGTTATTTTTGGACTGTACTTTAATTTCTAGGAGTTGTGTTTCATTGGAAAGGAACACACATATCACTCGAAGAAGATTTCTTAATTTTTTTTTTAGCAGGCGGCGCGGATTAAATCAATATTTTACTAGGAATTTAGGATCACAGCTAATAAACCAATCAATATCAATCATTTCTTGTTTAAAAGCTAAATAATTGGTGGTATCTCCATTGCAACGTTTACATAAAACTTCCTGGATACTTTTTGGAAGAACAAATATTTTAGAAGTAACTTCATGTAATAATATTGAACGACGTTTATGAATAATATGAATACAAATATTTCCAACGAGACTATTTGGTTATTCATGTTTGTATAATGTCGGTCGTGATATTTTGATTTCTAATTTTTAGATCAACAATTACATCAATGAACTAAAGCCAATAAAGGAACAACTAAACTTTAAGAAAAGCGTGACTGAATGTCTGCATGATCTTCTAATAAATACCAAACTGAGAATAGCTGAAAGTGACGATACTTTGCAGAATCTCCATGATTACTATACGGAGTTGGAATATGAAGTAGAAAAAAGTAAAAACCTTTATAGTAAAGGTGCTGGTCATTGGCAGGATGAATTTTTGACAGCTAGGTAATTTCTACACTTTTTATTATAAAGTTATAGCATTAATTACTTTAAAGATCAAATATGGTATAAAAGTTTTTCTTAAAAGTAAGATTTTTCGTTGGTCTTTGTTATTATGTTAAAAGTAAGATTTTTTCATTTATCTTTATACACCTTTCTCAAGTTTCACTATCGTGGCATAGAGTCGATTACTTGGTAATAATAAAAATGATTAAAATTGCACCTAACTTATTCTAACAAAGAATTAATATTTATTTCTGATTCTTAAAATCAGTCAATGAAATCAAAAATGTATTAATATTTCGAATAATAATTACGGTACTCAGTATATATCACCACTACACCAAAAACATTATTTTTGCACTCGACGCGCGTTTCGCTAACCACGTTATCTTCATCAGGAGTGATGATTGACATTCAATCATCATTCTTGGTGAAGCTAACATGGTCGCATCGAGTGCAAAAATAAAGTGTTTGATGTAGTGGTGATATATTCTGAGTAGCGTCATTGTGTCAAAGATTTCACATTCCCAATATAATAATTACGGTGCTTAAATACCTTCAGTAACGCTGTTGGGAAGTATCAACTTTTTATTTTCCCATATCTATTTAGATAGTCCTATTCAAACATTGAGATTTATTAAAATGAATCACGAATACTCTTCTGTTTTCTGAATGGTGATGTACATATTTAGTAAGTTGAGTAAATACATCTATACTAATTGTTATAAATAAAACCGTATACACAAATATTGAATTTTGACATTTTAAAATATTAGATTAAAAAAAACATTGAATTTTTGTTCTTAGTTTTTAATAATAAATGAATTTAAAATTTTATATTGAATATCTTTTAATCTGTCAGCGTAATATCACTACTTTATTCTATATATACTGTTTAGACTCTTTCCTACATCCAGCCAGACATGGACTGGAAGACTAAAATGCAAACTGGATATGAGGGGCCTTAGATTTGATATATCGACTTAAATTTTTTTTAGGGGGCTTATTTCGGCAATATATTTTCACTATTACACAACAGAATTCTAAAAAATTATTTTTCGTACCGCCTCATTATGTAAGATTCTATAGTTACACGTATTGAATTACTGTGGCGATCTGTCAAATACTAGACTTGACAAATTAGCAAACTCATTTTCACTATTAAGTTAACTTGAAGTATAACCCCGACTAAGGTGTAATGAAATAGTGTATTGCTTAAACTCAAATTTTCTTATTAATTGTAGATTGAGGGAAGCAGATGTTATTTTGGAGTTTGATAAACTAAAACGGGAAATAGCTATTGTTAAACATGAATTAGAAGAAAAAAAGTTGGTAAGTAAGTAAGTTGATAAAGAGAAGTTTAAGAAAATATCATACATTTTGGTAAATGTTATAAATTAACATAAAATTCGAAATTATTATATTTATGTTTAAAATGTGTAAGTTAAATGGTAAAAGTTCTAATTTCTCTTGCTAAAGGGAAGTAGTGTATTTGTGAAAAAATCTTCTTTCGAGATTTCTACATTTCTTCTCCTTTCAGAGTCCCTACACAGTCAGAAATTGGGTGTATTTTTAATATTATGAGATTTATTGTTAAATATTTTAAGCTAAATTATAGTCGAACATATCTGGAGTTAAAGGGGTGGAGGAGGATGCTAAAGGGGTTGGGTAGTATATATCGTATTATAAGTTCTTTTTAGAGTTTTTGGAGTTTTTTTTCTTCTCAAACCATGTTCGTTTATTCAATAATCGTAGGATTTTTCTACTCTCTTTCATGTTTCCCTGTCTCTTGCCACCTTTAACCATTGCTTGCTAGCTACTACACTTTTATTATCGACCCATTGTTTCTGTGGACGTTACTTTTTAAGATATAGTTTCCCAAAAGCTGTCCATGTCAACCCTATTCGCCTGGTACTTTCTGCATGCTGGTTCTCCTTTCTTATCTTAATAGTGTGACCTCGTCGACGAGTTTTATGGAATTATCTCCTATCTGTATATTGGTTTCTTCAGGGCTCGTTAATTTAGTTTTTTCTTAAAATTCATTTTAAGATCTACCTTTGCACTGACCATATTTAGCTGGTTCAATATTTTCTTTAGCTCATTGGTGTTGTTAGCTATCACGAGTATGTCGTCTGCAAACCTAAGGTAACTAAATCTGGTGCTTTCGATGTTGATGCGCTTCTCATCTCAATTTAACCTCTTAAAGACGTCTTTAAGGGCCATTGTAAAGAATTGAGGTGATATAGTATCTCCTTGTCGCACTCCTCTTTTTAATGGAATATTATTAGTGGCAGTTGTTTGGTCAGTTTTAATATACATATACATATATATATATATATATATATATATATATATATATATATATATATATATATATATATATATATATATATATATATATATATATTATATATATATATATATATATATATATATATATATATATATATATATACATATATATATTTGTATATATGCTCCTTTTATAGATGTTGTTTTTTTTATATATCTGAAATCTATTTTTGCCTTCGCCAGGGATCTTGCCTTATGAGAATCAATGAAGATCAAATATATTGGTACCTTATATTCCGTACATTTTTTTATTACAGTACGTATTGTGTAGAGGTGGTCAGTCGTGCTAAATTCCTTCCTGAAGCCCGTCTGTTCCACAGGTTGATAGAAATCTGGTTTTTCTGTTAAGCGATTTGTTAAGATTTTGGTATATAAGTGTGACAGAAGAGTTATGCGCAGATAATAAGTATTATCGCCTTTCTCAAAGAAAATTACACCATTTATTCTATATTACTTTTAATGCACCTTTCAAAGATTTTCTGCCCAGTTTTACCTTTTCTTAAGTGATTGATCTTCTGCAGAGCATCTATTGTTCTTCACTTGCTTCAGTGTAGATTGTATTTCCTCCTCTGTGATATCAGGACGTTTTTTAGATCCTACGTTCATAATGGTTATGTTTTCTTTTCGTCTATCTTACTGGGTTGAGTATAATCTTGTGTAGAATACTTCAACGGCTCCAATAATATCTTTCTTATTATGTACTATTATATTGTTTTCATCTAGTAGTTTTGTAATTTTTGTTTTTTCCTTATATAGTCGGGAGCTTAATACTTTTATTTTACAGTTATTTTCTAAGGCTTTCTCTATGACGTTTGTATTGTAGTTTCTTTTATCTTTTCGGATATCCTTCTTCACTAGTTTATTTAATTTTTTAAAGCTTGCTGATGTTTTATCTGTTATATTTCTTCTTTCTTCTAGTAGTTTCACTGACTAGGACTTAACTTTGGATTTTTACGAAGTTTGGTCCATGAACAATGTTGTTATTAAGGTTGTGATTTTAGCTGTAATTTCGTCTATATTCATTTTACTGGAGTTAAGTAATCTGAAAATTGCGTTTTTTCATTACCTTTAATAATCAAACTGTCAAACTAAGTCAAGCTGAAAAGTGGTTTTTGAGGTGTAGGAGGAAGTTATAGGGGTTGCTTCGTATATATCATGCTATATATCCTCTTCAGGATTTATAAAATGATCTTATTTTTTCTTTACTTCTAATTTTAACAGAAACAGTATATATCTCTGAAATTTTTCCTCTAATAAAATTCTTAAGTGATTAAATCTTATCATGTAGTGTACCTATTTAAAATATTCACTGTGTGAGAAAGTAGTATGTAGAGCTACGTGTTTGTATTGGAAGTACTGGGTACCGATTTTTAGATGTCATACAGCATATAGATAAAATATTTTATGTATATACAGGTGAATAATTCCATTTTGTTCAAAAATTTTAGATTAGAGAAGCAAGAGAATCCGTTTATAATAAGCCTGCTGAAAGCGTATCCAAAAATTCTCTGAGTAAAAAGGATAAGATCGCTGAAAAAATTTTGGAGGAAGAAGAAAGAACAATAGCCAATACTGTTGAGTTTAAAAATGAGGTTGATCATTTAAGAAATAAGGTAAAAAAAACTCGTTACATCTTAGCTAAAATGAAATGATATGATATAATTTTTAAAATTTGAAAAAACACTGCAATAATATGATATAATTTCTTATAAGATTTGAATAAATGGGAAATAAGTGTTTCTTTTAAAATAATCAACGGCTAAACACGAGTGTATTAAGCTTTAATCGCAACGTGCACATTTAAAATTATGTGGAAATTCTTGATATTATTAAGAAATCTTTATTTACAAAAAAAGAAACACGTCAAAATTTAATGATTTCTTTCGTGTTATATCTAGAATTTATTTCCAAAAGTAATCCCGAATCCGTAAAATACAATGATGAAATTGTGGCAGTGTTTTCTGGTCATTTTATTATCAGTTGGAATAACTTTTTTAGCAGTTATATGTCGCAATTAACTTGGTTAAAATATAACAGAAGAAAAAGATAAAAGAGGAAAAATATCATTTTATGCTGATAGCATTATCAAAATTGTAATTAATTGATCCCAGCGCTCTTAGTTACCGATTTTTTAACTTTGCTTTTTCTGCTCAGCACTCTTATTTCTTCTTCTTCTTGAAGTATCTATTCGGTTCGAATATTGGCAATCATCTACATCTATTCTTACTTTATCCACTGCAGCTCTGAAAACTTTCACCAGATTTTGTTTAGCTAGGAGATACGTCTGCGTCCTGGTCCCCCTTTTTCCTAAAACCTTTCATTGGAGTATTTGCTGTAGTAATTCATCTCTGTGGGAATTTCTCATTATGTGTCTTAAATACTCCAATTTTTCCTACTTTAACAGTTTCCATAATTTCCAGTTTCTTGTTCATGTGATGTAAGACATCCTCGTTGGTAATATGGCCAGTATAAGAGATTTTCAAAATTCTGCGATATAGCCATAAGTCAAATGCTTCAAGTTTTTTAGAAGTGGCTTCAGTCAGCATCAAAGATTCCACACCGTAAAGAAAGACACTGAAGACATTACATTTTAGGAGTCTTTTTGTGCTTAATTTTATTGATGAGCTTGTGAAAAGTGGTGCCATTTTGAGGGACACTGTTCTAGCTTTTTCGATACTGCAACAAATTTCCTGCGAGTGATCCCACTGTTGTGTTAGATACGAATATTGTGGAGTTCTTTGTATTTGTTGATTGTTAACCATCAACAAGATAGCAAAAACCGGGGACTTGCTGATTATCATGTACTTTGTTTTGCTGATATTAAGTTCGAGGCCGTATCTATTACTGACTTCGTTTATTTTTGTCGTAAAATGGTGTAGACCCTTTCAGTTATCAGCCATAACCGCCGTATTGTCAACATAACGAATATTATTTATTCGCTCCTCATTAAGCATTATTCCTTCATCAGCCTCTATCAGTGCCTCTCTGAAGATTTGCTCAGAGTATATATTAAACAATAGTGGAGACAAGACATAATCGTGCCTTTCACAACGCTCAATCAATATTGCTTCCGAACGCTGCCCTTCTGCTTTAATAAATGCCATCTGGTTCCAGTAGAGGCTGTTAATGATCCGCAGATCCTTTCCATCTAACCCAAGGTCTTTCAGAATTCCGACTATTTTATGATTTAGTAGTCGATTAGGCATAAATATACGTCACAATTGACGTCTCTACATCGCTGAATCAAAACTTGCATAAAAAATAAGGCCTCTCTGGTTCCCATGGCATCACGAAAGCCGATTGTGTAGCTGACATGTTTTCTTCACACAACTTGCATATTCTTCTGTGAATGATTTTCAAAGATATTTTTAAAAGATGGCTTATGAGGCTAATTGTTCGATTTTCTTTGCATTTTTTAGCGCCTGTATTATTTGGGATCGTTATAAGCTCAGACTTTAACTAGCTTTCTGGTATTCTACCTAAATCATAGATTTTATTGTAGTTTACCGGAAGCCACTTAATTCCCTCGTCACCTAAGAGCTTAAGAAGCTCCCCATGGAATTCATCGAGATCGGTGGCTTTTCTATTTTTTAGTTGAATTTATTGCAATGCGCACTTCATCGGTGGAAATACAGGGCTCAAACAAGTTTATTGAGCATTGTGGTTGATCTGGTCTTGCATCAGAAAATAACTCTGTGATATAGTCTTGTTATATCTTCAATTTCTATTTTTTTTTATCGATAACAACGTTTTCTTGATGATTTATTAAAAGTCCATTTGATTTCGTTCTCTGTTTACCAGTTAAATCTTTGATTTTTCGATAGATATTAAAGCTATCATACTTTCCCTGCAACTCCTCTATCTCTTTACATCTTTTACCATTCCACCTATTTTTAGCTATTCGAATTTTTTTTCTTTATTTGTGTATGTAGTCCGCTTTATACGCTTTTGTTATCTCTATTTTTGTGTAACCGTCTTTCCTCCATTAGTCTTATAATCTCATCTGTCATCCAGTCCTTCCTTTTATCTGTTTGGTCCATAGTTAGATATTTATTCTTTAGCCCTCTTGTTATTTCATATAACTTTTCTATTTCAGATTCTATTTCTTCGTTTAGCTCTGTGTCTCCAAGTTCTTTATTAAGATCCTTTTTAATTTACATTTTCATATTGAAGTTTTTACACATTGATAGTTTTTTATGTTTTCTTTTTAACTTTTCTAAGATAATTCTTAGAACCCCCATTTAGTCGATTGAAATCTTTCTTGATACCTCCTTTTATCAAATTTGTAGCGCATTATTTTTTATTTAGTAATTCATAATAACCAAATATAAGCACACTTTACTAAGATACGTATTTTTTTTTACATTCTTGAAGCACAGTAGTAATGAGCATTTAAAATTGATAAAATTGTGTTTACATATAAAGGTATTTTTAGGACTATAGTAATATTAGGTACTTTTTTCTTTTGGTTAGCTCAGAAAATTGCAGTACCAGAAAGAAGATTGTGAGAGAAGGATAAAATCAAACGAAGAAATTAAAGTAAACCTAAACGAAGTTAGAAGAAGTATATGGTTAAGAGACTTTGAAACTAACCAAAAAATAGAGAATTTAAGGGAGAAGTATAGAAAGTTATCCGATAAAATGTCCGAGGAGTTAAAGAGGATACAGAGTAACATGGAAGATAAAGATTTATCAATAGCAAGAATTGAAGAGAAAATTAAAGAACTTGCACAAATGGTAAATTTTAGGTCATTAGGTCTTACCATTAGTCAGTGTATTTAAAAAGAAAACGGTTAAAATCGGTTGGCTATTATTAGGAAGTTGAAAATCAAAGCGAAAGGAATTTGAGGTGTAACAGTAATAAATTGAACGACTTTTTTTATTTATTTTAAGTATAAGACAAGGAAATAACTTCTTTGATTTTGTGTTATACAGTTATCTCAAAAATATGTACATAAAAAAGGTTTATTAAAATATTAAACTAAATATTGTTTTCAAATACGGAGAGAGAGCAAGTGTTGGTCAAAATTTCATATGATACATGGGTATTTAGTAGATGATGGTGCTACTTTACAGTAGCTTAATAAACTAATAATAATAATAAATAGATAACACAGGACGCTGAAGTATAGATGATTCTGCGTGTATTATTTACAGGCGTCCACTAAAAATAAAGTGAGACGCATTAGAGAGAACATATTTTCTCGTATAGGTAATTGCATAGATTGATGAATTAGTTAGGAACTAATTCATTAATTTATCGTTATTGTAAAAATTTATGTAAGTTTTTATTTTTTAGAACGATGCGTCAGAGAACGAAGTAAAAGACAGTCAAAATCAAGACCCCATTATTGAATTAGAAGAGGCAAAATCAAATTTAGAAAACGAGGTTGGTTTATTTAAATATTTTTTAGTTGTAATATGTTATCACTTTTAGTACAATCATGGGGTGTCTGTAATTTATTTCAGATGATAATGAAACTTTCTACAATATCATTTAAAAAACAATCTCAAGTATGCTGAACTGGAATCAAAACAGTAGTTATTATAATTTAAGTGAAACTCTTGGTACATTTTTCCGTTTTTGAATTTCTGTTAAAATTTTATTTTAGTTGGTTCGTTGGTTATTTGCAGGCAGGCGATTGAGTCTATTTATGCAGCCTCTTAGCTTATTGTACTCCGTGCTCTTGGTTACATGACATCGTCCCTTTAAGAAGGCCTATAAGCTTCCTTCTAAACTCATCATCTGGTAAATTACTGCCATGATGTAGATGTCCCAACAGTCCATAGATTCTTCCTCTTCATCACATGGTCTGCATGTTGTGGACCATTGTGGATACTAATTTTCTGTAAATGTTTTCTGAGGTGACAGTGGCCGGTGGTCAGTCCCACCAATAGTTTGGTCTGAACCCTTGTTAAACTGAGGACATCAGTTATTAGTTTCTTTAAGGGGCTGCCAATTACGTCTCGTACATGTCTTTGGCGAGATGCCAACGATCTAGATATTACTGATATGACCATCTGTTGCTTGTCGTTTTTAGCACCTGTTTTGGTATACCAATTGCTGGTTCTGGACCCCTTTATGGTTATGTAGCTCCGAATCATGTTAATTCGTCGGCTTTTTCGTTACCTTCTATTTCCTAATGTTCTGGAATCCATGGTAGTTCAACCCTATTGTTTCTGAAAGCTGATTATTATTATCTTTTATTTCCGAATGTTTCGGAATCCATCGTAGTTCAACCCTATTGTCTCTGGAGGCTAACAACTAGAAGCATTACAGATATATATATATATATATATATATATATATATATATATATATATATATATATATATATATATATATATATGTATTATATATATATATATATATATATATATATATATATATATATATATATATATATATATAATAAGAGAGGCCCAAATATTGACGCTTGGGGCATACCATAACTTTAGGTTCATACAGATGACACACCTTTGCTTGCCTCCATATACTGCAGTCTATTTATTAAATATTTACTCATTAGGTAATTGTATTGTTTGCAAATGCAATACAGCGTAAAAGTGAGAAAAGCAAGTTGCAATGTAATCTATTAAAATCAAAGCAGTAATCTTGCCTCTATTTATGGCTAATAGGCCACGTATATACTCCATTGTAAGTTTGGCGTTGGCTTGATAGGCATGTAAAACTTCTAGAGCAGCTTATCTGTTTGAAAGAATATATATTTCTTAATTGCTATAGTTCCGTCTAATATTTTCGTGAACACATGCTTGTATTGTGTTAATTTCAATCTGAGATATTTTTACACTTGTCCTTAGTGGAAGGTTAAAGCTTCACTTGGGCTTTTTTGCATATATTCCAATGCCAACTCTTTGTTTTCCCTCTGAGTAATAGACCAGACCCATTATCTTTTCAAAGTCTCTAGCTCAATTAATAGATTTAGATTGCAGCCAATTCTATATGATTTTTCGATATTATACGTTGTCGTATGGTCACATGGCATAACTAAGAGTTTGTCGTTGATTAGATACATAACTCTTCTGTGCCCATATTGTAGAGACTGTTGTTTCTATTCCCCATTTATCCTCATTCTATAGGCGCTATTGATAGAGCCTCACTTTTTATGTACAGATCTAGGGAGTATTATTCTTAGAATTATTATCATAGCTGTCGCGTGGAGGGTGCTACTTATAGCCGCGGTGGAACATAAGTAAGCTAACCTCCGCAGCCGATTTCGCTTCGTGCGCAGTAATGAACTTTCAGGTTTACTCTCTTACACCAGCGCTATATATTATTCAGTGCTTTTTGCATGAGCTCTGCCACAGTGGCGGTATGCTTCACATGGATGAGTATAACTATATCATCAGCATATCAATGGGAGTAAGAGCCCTGTCAGTTTAGCCGAGTCAGCAGCTCATCCACCACTACGTTCCAGAGGAGTGGCGATAGCACTCCTCCCTGTGGACATCCTTGGTCACCTCTGTTTCTAAGGTGTCTTCATGTAGCTTGGCTGTTATTTGTCGATACAAAAGCATGTCGTTTATCCTCCTGCTTATAGTGTCGTCGATGCCATGTCTTTCTAACGCCGTAATCATTGAGACGAGTGAGAGTTTTAACAACAAATTTGATATATATATATATATATATATATATATATATATATATATATATATATATATATATATATATATATATATATATATATATATATACATATATAGGTTAATTGCTCGATATACCTACCTTCGCTTCGGTGTATATGTCAAGCTCAATTTTTATTAACGAAGACTACATTTGCGCTTCTCCATGCCTGGTGGATATAACCAAATGCAATGCATGGTTGATATATTCAGCAGCGGTACCAGACTGTATATCCTTTCTTGCAAAAAAACTGGAAAGATTCCATCTGGTGCTGGCATATTGTAGGATTCAAAAGTCTCTATAGCTCAGTTGATTCATTTATAGACGACTATTCGATTTGTAGTTGCTCAATCAGTTTGTTGGCCTTGTGGAAAGGTTCAATTGTGTCTGAGCTATTTCCAGTGGTGGAATTTCCGATCCCGGAAAGTGCACCTGAAGCATTTCAAGCGTCTCCTTCCCTTTGTAGTGTACGCTCCTGGTACGTGCTGCTGGATAAGTGCTTTCGACTTATCCGCAGAAATTCTTCGACGAGTCTTTCTTTGTCATCCTCGGGGCTTTGTTATAGGAAGTGTTGAGAGTACTTATCCCATTCACTTGTTGAATAGTTTCCTAACAGTTTTTTCCAAGTCTGTTAGGGGTCGATTCTGCCATGGAACGTTCTTTTTGAACCGAGACAACCCAAGGGACAATTTTCTTCAAAAGCAGTCGTGAGTTGAGTTGATCAGCGTATAGGTCTGTATCCACCGTATTTCGAAGCTTAGTTCTGATGGAACCCATAATATGTTTAAGTTGACTTCCATAGGATTTTCTTAGGTTGTCATGACCCTATCAAAGTCGCGAAATTGATGTGTCTGTGGTCAGACGATGACCGTTTCCTACCCTTCCGTGGGTAGACACAGTGGTTACCTTCCTCCGTTTTACTGTAACATAAGTAGGTTCATTTCCCTGATTTGGTAGAAGTAAGTTATTACTTACCAATTACTCGAGTAGAGCATTCCCGCGAGAATTGTTGTCAGAGCTGCTTCATGCGGTATTATGTGCGTTTACATGACATAATCACTGCTTTTCTTAACGAGAAAATGGAAATAGGCGTAGCTGTACTAGTTTTTGCGACTGTTATAGGGGTGCGAAGAGTCTTTTGGCTAGTGCTTACTGTGTTCTATATTTGAGCTAAGTACAAGTTTGACACTTACATTAGAACAAAACGAATTATGAATCAAATAAAGAAATATATAAATTTCGTTCTATAACGTACCCAAACAAATATTTAAAATCAGAATTTACATATAGACTAAGCAGCCCAATATTCAGTAGATTGCTTTAGCCATTCCTATAAGGTAAGACAGATACACTCTCGAGAAAAAATGACAGAACCGCAAAGTGCTCCAAATTTAGGAAGCTATGATTATTTTTTAAACAATTAATTCTTAGATATACGCACATATGTTTATAAAAAGAACATCTTTACTAACACATCCTACACATAAAACTACGTCATAAAGTATTTGGTTATATATATAAAACCATGAATAAGGAGCAATGTTACCCATTGACATGGGTATCTCTGCTCTGTATATTGCTTATAAGCGATCTCCGTTCTGAAAGCTTTTGGAGCAAATTTTCACTCTCCTTACTCAAACTAAGCTCCAACAATAATTCCTTTAAGACATTTTAATTTTCAATTTCAATGAGAAAGGATTAAAAACAAACTTAAAGTTAGTTTCTTGGATAAAAATATTTATTATTCATATACTTCGTACGAAAGTCACTTTGTTTTATTGGTTTGTTATATATTCTTATCCTATATCTACCAAAATATTTTTATCCTAACAGAAAAACTTTCAAAATTAAAATAAATTACTACTGAGAGAAAAATAACTTTGGCAAAAATCTTCTAAGTAATAAACATTTTCTTAATCTTTTCCTTTAATGAGTAACTACAGGAACTTTATTTAAATTATTTTTCGTCTTCTTTAGACATAAATCAGTTGTTTTATACTTAAAGTAAATTCAACAGTCGTACTATAAATCCAATTATAAATCTTTCAAAATAAAAAAAAACTATAAAATCTTTTATAAAAAGACTATCTTTTAAAAACCCTAAATTTGGTCTAGTTCTGGAACTGAATAGATGTCACAACGACTACTAACTTTTTTAGGTGGATGAATGCAACCCAATATTTCTTTCCAGTTATATTGGATTCCATCCCTCGGTTTAGGCCACTTCCAGGATTTTAAAGACTTCTTCATCGAATAAACGTATGGCAGACATTTTTGCAATTATACCTGGAAACATTTCGCCCTCATAAGTAAATACCACTCAACTGCCTTTATGAGTGGTTTGAAATTGCTATTTTGAATACAATTTTCAGCCATAGAATTGGTCTCCATTTCAAGGTTTTCTAATTCTCCAAGAGAAGCAATATCTGAAGAATTGCGAACAGATATGTTGACACTTTCTGCGTAAGGGCTTTCGCTACTGGGTCTACGGGGGCGTGGTATTTTTGACGTTGATGGCTCTGCTTGATTTTCTTTTTCACCTAAATATGTGCTTAATTCATCAGTCACACTTTTTCCTGGAGCGACGTTTACTTTTGTACGATGTCTTTTTGTAGTTCCACCTTTCGTCATTCTAGCCTCTTAGCTTCAAGGGTTTGTAGAAAAGTTGTCGACAGTTCTGGGCGACCTCTCTAATAATGGATTGACGTCAAATGGATAAATTCCATATTTTCGAAAACCTGAACTCAGATGTACCTCATGCATTGATTCCAAAATGTCAACCAGTCTGTTTAGCAAAACTGGGAAATTGCTTTTTTGTACCACTGTTTCTCGACTGCCTTGTTCACTTGCCTTCTACTCGGTGGGGATTTTTCTCCATGCTACCTTTATTGGGTGAAAAAGGCAACATCTAACGGCTGAGTTAAATGAGTGCTGTTAGGTGGAATGCAAACAAATCTGATGTTGTCGTCATCATAGGCTTTTAGGACATCTACAGAAATGTGAGATGATAAATTCGGGACCCTCTTGTTTCTAGGGCCAGGGTAGGATATGAGTAAAAAACCAATCGTTTAACATATTCATGTCAAACCATCCTGATGGACTGTTATTATATCTGGTATTCTTTGGTTTGGCCTTATATACTGTATATGGTGGTAGTAATTCCCCCGCAGCATTTCCAGCATACATGATGACATTTGAACTTTTGGAGGTATTTCTTATAAGTTTCGGGTATTTTGCGCCTCGCTTTGTTATGACTTTTTTTTGACCAGGGTCATCTGAGAGGTTAGTCTAATCAAAGTTCTATATGTTTTCGGGCGGGTTATCTCTAACTATCTGTTCCAGGTTTTGTATGTAGGCAGTGATTGTGTTCTTGTCAACTGCTGCTCTGTTACGCTTAATGTTGGCAGGGAATCTCTGCGATAAACATGAATCCCTTTTTAAAAAACTTGACACCCACTCAGTTCCTGGACAAATATCTTTAAATTTTGGAACTTTTCGGCCAGTTTTATCCAAATATGTTCGGATTCCAACGCGAAGATCGAAAACTGTCAAAGGAAAACTATACTCGCTTAGTCTTAGAATGCAATCCACAAACAATTCTATATCTTGGGGTGACAGTAACCAAGTGGAATTTAACGCTACAAAAACCCAGGCGGCAGTTTTTTCTAAAAAAGTTAACGTTGCTGAACCCGACATAGTTATGTCGGGGCACTCCATTCCCCTAGCATCGTCGCTCAATTTGTTGGGCGTTAGTTTGGGAGCAAATATGTCCTGGCATGATCATGTTGCAGGCATAGCAAGGAGAGCTTCTCAAAAGTTGGGGATATTATTTCGAACCAGAAAGCTTTACACCCCACAATAACTGTTAATTCTTTACAAAGCTCAAATTCGACCAATTATTGAATACTGCTCCCACGTTTAGGGCTCCGCTCCCAAACATACACTTTATTTGTTGGATTCTGTTCAGAGAAGAGCTGTCCGTCTGATTGGAGACCGGGAATTGACCGGCGGCCTTGATTCTCTGAAAGTGTTCGAAGGATGTAGCCAGCTTAATTCCTCCCAAAGCGGTGCATGTTAGAAATACACGTCGCGCTGGTGCTTCACATCCGTATGAGGTTCAGCTTGTTACTCCGCGTACAACGCTTTTCAAACCTCATCCCTTTGGAATAATTTGCCCAGCGCTGTGTTTCCCACCGAGTGCAATTTACAGCGATTCAAGAACAACGTGAATCGCTTTTTCCGCACACATGCCGCTCCTGGAGCGCTTTAGAGACATCCCTGCAGCACGTGTGCTAGACCCATAAAATAATAAAAAAAACTAGTTGTAAATGTTGGAGCTCCGAGTGGTCGCGACGACATTTTAGATCGCAATAGTCTTAGCTGGTTAATAATAGTTCTTCGTGGGATGCCATATTTTTCACTGGCTTTTCTTTGAGTGAATTCTTTGGTTTCTAGAGAGGCCATACATGCTCTTAGAGTTTCATCGATGTAATTTTTATAGTTTCTTAAATGTGTTTTATAATTATTTGGCATCTTTTCTGAAAGAACACCAAAAAAATCTTCAAATGAAGTGTATTTATAACTATTTAGAAGAATCATTTTCTGTTATCTATTTATCGCATACTTTTGTGTTTACTTTGCTTCAGGTGCAAATTTACCCCTCCATGCGGTGCAAAGTAGCAACGTGCAAAAAAAAGTAAGGTCAGGCTCATGACCAACCTAGTAAATCACTGAAATATTTACATTTTCCTTTACCTGATTATATACAAAATAAGATAAAAACGTACTTACCACAATGTACTTTGCTATTTTTGGGATACAAATGGCTTTTTTAGAAACAACAAATTTAGTGATTTTAAGTCTTGTATAAAAGTGACACCTGTCATTAGAAAAAAATGGCGGATGTAAAGTTTGTCGATTCAGTGTTGCCATTTAATAGTCAAATCTTTTGAGTGCTTTCACAATTTTATGAAATGGACAAAATAGGCGGTAAAACTTTTTATAGAATTGAAGCATGTGGGAGCAAAGTAGGACCATTTTATGGAACTACAGCTACAACTACGTTTGAATCGCTGTCAATATTTTCTTGCCGAAGGATTTCAGAAATCCTATATAATTCCACAAATTAGAATCATATTCATATATTTGTAGTTAAGTATTAATAACTGTTTATTTTATTATTTTCAGATTCTAAGATTAAAAAAAACTTAAATAGAATTTCGATAGCCGCTTCGACTCATGACTTAAATGCTAGTATTTAACTTTAAAACAGAATTCAGTAATAATTAAAATTTATTTATATAAAATACTTGTAAATATTAGAGATTTATTTGTTATGTATTTCTAGTGTCACAGTGTTTGATTGATTAATATATTTTTAATTTTCCTGTTAATCCCTTTAACTTAACTTATTTTTAGCAATACTTATATTTTTGTTTCAAATTAAAAGTTCTGCAAAATGAGAAGCATACTATTTTATAGAAACTTTGTATTGTAAATACTATTAGAAATAAGATAATGCCGATTTATCTTCTTATTTCGACTTTTTCTTATCTTCTCGTAATACAAATTTATGTGTCCATATATTTTAAATGTAAATTAAAAATGTTAAATTTATAATTTTATGAAAGTTTGGATGCTGGAATAAAGTATAGAGCTAAATGATAAAAGTGAAAGTTCCAGATTTTTTAAAACATAAATACAATGGAGCTATTATGAAGGGTAGGATGTTGTAGCCTTGTGAGTATGACTTAGTAGATAGACTTTGGGAATGTTCAGTTACGACAATTTTATAAATAGCTTAAAATATCAATCACTTTTTTATTGTTGTAAAATTAGCATATTATTATTTTGAAAAAATAACAACTGTTTCCAGATCGCATTTATGTGTGTTACCGACACATGCTCAACATTAAATTAAATAAAAAGTAGTTGTTACTTAGCTCTATCTACGTTGGGAATTTGGAATCTTTGACACAATGACACTATTCAGTATAAATCAACACTACACCAAACACTTTATTTTTGTACTAAACGCGCATTTCGTTAACAAGGAGCAATAATTAACTCAATCATCGCTCCTGATGAAGCTAACAGAGTTAGCGAAACGTGCATCGAGTGCAAAAATAAAGTGGTGTGGTTGACTCTATCTCTTTGAAGAAGTCAGGCCCAACTATTTTGCTATATTAAAGTAAAATTTTTAAGCTACATACATGCAGTATGTTCTTTCAAGGAAACATATTACCATTTAATCCACTTCAGTGATTTAGATGTTTCTCGAACCAACTTACTATAAAATAAATGGATGCATTAGTTTCCGCTCTTGTGCCATCTTTTGTCTAAAAAATTGGATTTGCATTTATGAGGATTATTGCAGCACATTGATTATGCTCCTATACAATTATCTTTATCGATATATACTGGAGTTCTTTTCTAGATAAAAGATGGCGTTACCAATTTTAGAACCAAAATAATTAATATATTAACAAAATTTCATAAATCAACTTAAAAAAACTAAATCGTTGGTAATGGCTAAAGAGCTGATCTGATGCAAATTTTAATAAACAGTGTAAATATTGAGCAGATTATGAAAACGACGCACTCGGAAATCACGCGCTTACCTACTAAGATGTGGAAATGGAAGTTAGGGACCAGGTACAGAAAGCTAATAAAGTGGCAGGATGTTTAAATACTACAATATGGAGCTACAATAGAAACAAAATCCAGGATATACCAACCCACTATTAGATTAATATTAAATTATATAGGAACTACATAAAAGCTGACATATCTAGGACTCGAAGGAGGAGATGAAAAAAACATTTGCCCCTGAACAGAAAATCTTGCATTTACTTAGCCATACCTAACGACTCTTCCTAATAAATTATTCTTATAAATATTATTTTATGAGAATGCCAGTCTTTTTTTAACATACAAATTAAATTTAGTTTACAATTCTTTCAGACTTGGTCTTTGTTTGGGGTTTTAATTTTTGTACCATGAAGATTTATATGTTTCTATACAGATTGAGGTTATTATTAATTCGTATGTATACGGATTCTAGGATTATTGTTACTTTTTAGTTAGATTTCGATTGAATACTTTTAAAAAAAAATGGTTGTTTTAGAGAAAATTATCATGTATGTTACCCAAAAAGAAAAAATAAAATAACAGAAGTAAAATATGAGGGCCAATTACATATGAACTAATTTTTGGGACATGCACTATATTCGATAACATCAAAAAATGTCAAGGTTCTCAAATTCTGTTAACTTTTAAGTTAAGAATAGTCTATTTAATACCTAATTCTGTTTAAAGCCTTATTATCGTAACGACCAAATTTATCAAGAGTTTACCTTGTGTGGTATTTGTCCGTAAATACTAAATACTTTCAAACTAGTATCCTCATATGATATATGTATACCATTGGGATATCAGATTGGATTATGCCAGCAATAGCAGTTAATATAGAATGTAAGTTTATGAATATGACTGTCATTCCACTGAAATGTTGAGTAAGATTTAATACTGTTCTAGCTGTTACTGTTTTTCTGTTACTTTTTATTATAAACAGACCCTGTGGTCTCCTTAAAAAAAAAATTGTAATAATAGGTCCTAAAGGTGTCAAACAAATTTCACACAAAAAACTTATTAAAAATTTCCATACTGCTTAAATTATTATTTTTCAAAGATCGTCATTCCTGACTTATTTAGCTACATGATTAATTATTGCCTAATTACAAAAAGTAAACAGATCAATTAACAAAAAGTTACAAAAACATATATTTTTTGCGCAGCCCTAACAAAATATTTACTGAGTAATTTTATTAAGGAATTAAGCGTTTTGTTTAGGTACATTTTCTTTAAGAGTATAGCACACGTGTTGCAGGAAACCATACAGCGAACGGTATGCGGAAAAAGCGATTAACATTGGTCCTGAATCGCTGCAAATTGTACAGGGTGAATCAACGAAAGAGTTAAGTTCATTATCTAATTTGTTGAAAAATGTTAAATACAATAGTTTTAGGGAATGTTAAGGTGCACGGTTTAAAATTATTTTTGACTATACAGGGTACTTCAAAAAAATGTGGCCGATATAATATATGTTCTTATGAATGGAACATTCTATTTTCTAATTTATTTTTAAATTATGCGTAAAAACGACGAGTAAACTTTTTGTACCGCCATGAATGAAATAATAGAGGCCGATCCGAATTTTTTATCCAAAATACTGTTTTGTGATGAAGCTACTTTTCGCAGTAATGGAGCAGTTAACAGCTATAACATGCATTATTATTCATTCAGTTAATCCATTTTGGTCCGGGAAGTTCAAAACCAAAACCATTGGTCGCCTAATATATGGTGTGGAATATTAAATTTTCCAATTATTGGTCCATATTTTTAACGCGAACGGCTTAACGGGCCTAGATTTTTTGCAAAACGAATTACCCCAGTTTTTTGAAGAAGTTAACTTTGAAAGGGAGCAAATGTGGATTCAACAAGACGGAGCTCTTGCTCATTACCACCGGGAGGTTCGGGAATTTTTAAACGATCCTTACCCACAAAAATGAATCGGTAGGGATGGATTCATTCAGTGGCCCCCTCGATCATGCGTATTCAAGTAGACGGGCATATTTTTGATCATTTATTACGTCATAATAATTAATCATGATAAGTTAAACTATATTAAAATTATTATTAACTATTTGTTTATGTTTTCACAATAGCGTAAGGGTATTAAAAACAAGGGCAAAAATTGAAAAATTCAAAATAAATCGAAAACTATTAGAAATAGATATATGACATACTTAATAAAAGTTGAAGGATTTTGTAAAATCTATCTGAAAAAATAATAATATACAGGGTGTGCCATTTAAAAAATTTGAGGTTGTTCAATTTAAAATAGTTGAAATGCATAAATTTATTTATAACACCCTGTAGCATTTAACTGAAATTTCTTTACATATATCTTTGTTTTCATCTCTATAGGACGCTCGTACCAATTATGAGTATTTCACCTTCAGAAACAATGGCGCTACTGGCAATTATTTACAAAACTGAAAACTAGTATTTAAAAAAAAAATTGAAATATTAGAAAAACTACTAGATTTAGGTATATAAAATTATTAATAAAAAAGTTATAAAATTTTACGCAGAATTTAAAAATAAATTAGAAAATAGGATGTTCCATTTAAAAAACACATGTTATATCTGTCACACTTTTTTGAAGTACCCTGTATACTCAAAAATAATTTTAAACTGTACACCTTAACATTCCCTAAAACTATTGTATTTAACATTTTTTCGTCATTCCCGAAACAAATGAGATAATGAACTTTACTCTATCGTTGACTCATCCTGTACAAATGCGATAACAAGCTGATGGGGCGGTAGTTCTCAAGGTTGTCATGATCGGACAGCGCAAACGAAAGTATGACCTCACTGTTTTACCAATGTACTTTTTTTTTATGGGTCTAGCACACGTGCTACAGGGAAGTCCCTAAAGCGCTACAGGAGCGACACGTGTGCAGAGAAAGCGATTCACGTTGTTCTTAAATCGCTGTAAATTGTACTCGGTGGGAAACACAGTCCTGGGTAAATTATTCCAAAGGGATGATGTTCTCCATATAAATGACTGCTTGAAGCGTTGTACGAGGAGTAACAAGCTGAACCTCGTACGGATGTGAAGTATTAGCGTGACATGTACTTCTAACATGCAACTCTGGGAGGAATTAAGCGGGCCACATCCTTCGAACACTTTCCATGAAAATACTTGTAGAATAGGCTCAAGTCGCCAACCGTTCTTCGATGTTCCAGCGAATCAAGGCCACCTGTCAGTTCCGGGTCTCCAATCAGACGAACAGCTCTTCTCTGAATAGAATCCAAAAAATGCAGTGTATGTTTGGGAGCGGAGCCCCAAACATGGGAGCAGTATTCCATAGTTGGTCGAATTTGAGCTTTATAAAGAATTAACAGTTGCTGTGAAGTGTAAAGCTTTCTGGTTCGAAATAATATTCCCAACTTCTGAGAAGTTCTCCTTGCTATGCCAGCAAGATGTTCATGCCAGGACATATTTGCTCCCAAATTAACGCCCAACAATTTGAGTGACGATGTTAGGGGAATGGTGTGCCCCGACATAACTATGTCGGGTTCAGCAACGTTAACTTTTTTAGAAAAAACTGCCGCCTGGGTTTTTGTAGCGTTAAATTCCACTTGGTTACTGTCACCCCAAGATAGAATTTCTTCCAGGTCTTTGTTAAGTTGAATGACTTCCTGCTGTCTGCGGATATTCGTCTGAGTAGCCGATGTCCGAGCATTCAAAGTGAATGAAGAGATAAGTGTACTGTCATCTGCAAAGCTGTAGATTGGATTCTCGGTCTTTTCCAGCAGATCGTTAATATAAATGAGAAAGAGAGTAGGAGACAGTATGGAGCCTTGGGGTACACCGGCGTTGATAGTGAAGCTGTTAGAAAGAAATCCGTCGACTGTCACTCGCAAAGAACGCTCTCTGAGGAAACATGAGAGCCATAAACAGAACTTTTCATACCATAAGAACGTAGCTTAGCCAACAGCCCATCGTGCCAAACACGGGCGAATGCCTTGGATATGTCAAGAGCAACCGCTCGAGATTCTCCAAAGTGTTCAATTGCGTTGTTCCAAACATGTGTTACATAAGTCAGGAGATCTCCTGTTGATCTATTTTTACGAAAGCCATATTGGTGATCGCTAATAATGTTGAATTCTTCAACATATTTTAGAAGATGCTGACTGATAGCCTTTTCCATGACTTTCGATATTATTGAAAGCAGTGCGATTGGTCCGTAGTTATTTGGCAAGGTCTTCTTGCCTTTTTTAGGTATTGGCTGAACTGTGGCACATTTCCAGCAGGAAGGAAATATTCCCTTTCTGTAAGATAGGTTGAAAAGTCTACAGAAAACTGGTGTTAGTTCCCTCGCACAGTTTTTGAGAACTATGGCAGGTATTCCGTCAGCGCTAGAAGCCTTTTTGATGTCTAGCTTCATCAAAATACGTTTTATGATACGCTGCCTGAAGACAATATCGGGCATCCTTGACTGCACTATAGGAATATTAGGTGGTGTTTTTCCTTGGACATCGACAGTAGAATGTGAAACAAAGAGTTCAGCCAACAAGTTCGCTTTCTCAACAGGTGTCGTTGCAATAGAATTATCTGGCCGTGTAAGTGGTGGTATGGTGAATTTGGTGAAATTTTGACTAACTGCCTTAGCGACTGGCCAAAAGGACCTGGAATTGCTGGGACAAGTGAGAAGCTTGTTTCTAATCCGTTGATTGTGTGCCTCCTTGGTTTCGTCGATAATTTCTTTGCATCTGTTCCTGGCACGAACAAAGGTGTTACGATTTATGGTGTTAGGATTTTCACGCCAATGTCGGTATGCAAGATGTTTAGAAGCAACAGCTTCTTTGCATTTTCGATCAAACCAAG
This sequence comes from Pachyrhynchus sulphureomaculatus, assembly GCA_019049505.1. Lineage (NCBI taxonomy): Eukaryota > Metazoa > Arthropoda > Insecta > Coleoptera > Curculionidae > Pachyrhynchus > Pachyrhynchus sulphureomaculatus. Next base: position 100,777,551 of record CM032453.1, on the reverse strand, counting down.
GCTTGCTGTTGGAAGGGCATTTCTTCGAAAAAGGGATGTAAGCCTCCATACCGGCCAAAATAACATCGGAAGCCTCCTTGGCGCAGTCAGATGGGTCATCGGATCGAAAACAAACGTCTAACCAAGGGAAAGTTCGAAAATATTCCATGAGATCTTCCCATTTAGCAGATTTGTAGTGCCAAATCTTGCGCGGTTTAGGCACGTCTCTGTCACTGATTGGTAGGATACTCGATATCGATAATAGTTTATGGTCGGAAGAACCTAACGGCGGATTTACGCTGACCGTGTAAATCTCCGGATTGGTGGTTAAAAACAGATCAAGAAGACTCGCGAACTCCCCGTCTCGATCAGGGATCCGTGTTGGTTCGTCAATAAGCTGAGTTAAGCCACAACTGATTGAAAATGATTCGGATTCACGACCTTGTTGATCGGTAGTATTTGAATATTTAAGCCAGTTGATGTTGTGGACATTAAAGTCGCCCAGGATGGCAATTGCGGCATTTGGATAGTTAATTTGTAAATGATTGATGGTGTCTGCAAGAGAAGCAAAAAGTGCTCTAAAGTTAGTATCGCTTGGTGGTCGATACAGGATACAGATGAACCTTGTGGTTGGTTGAGTTGTTACTTTTAACCACATAACATCAAAGTTTGGGGGCTCCAGAGCCTCTTCTCGTTGGCAAGAGGGGTCGCTTCTGACAAAAAGACAGATTCCAAAGTTACGCCTAAATCGGAAATAGAAGTCGTAACCAGGATAAAGATAGTTAACTGTGCTGGTCGATGAACTGACCTTGATTTCACAGAGAGCGAGTACATGAGGTTTATTTGATTGCAGGTGTTGGTGCACTGAATTTATGTTCGAGTTTAAACCTCGTATGTTGCAAAAATTCATTTTAAAATTCTGATCTCTGCATGTCGACGCACCTGAATCAGCCCCCACCCGGAGATCCGAACGGAGGGCTATTTTACCTCCGGAATTTTTTGTATCCACAGTCCGGGTCATCGGCACAGCCACGAAACGTTAAGCAACTTCACGCAGCCTATGCCGATGCGATGGTATTACACCGGGCGATGCTGGTGGGATCTGGGCATCTACCATCTAGATTGTTCTTTAAGTCGCCTCCTACGACAGGCAGAACGTACCGGGGGAGATATTCTATCCCGCTCCCCCACGGGGGGATGCATTTTTTGAGTAATATCCGTATCTCTTAAAAAAGTTTACATCCTCCAATTTTCAACGTTTCAGATGTTGTTCCTGTTTTATATATCCTTTTATTTGAGGCAAGAGCTTGTAGGTAGGATAGACCGACCGACTGACCGAAAGAAAGATTCTTCCTTTCTCTCTAAGATACCAGACGTACTTCCTAACCTTACTTCCCGGCACATAGGGTAGACTAGCTGCTGATCCGTAAGACCAGTAGCCTGTCTCTGTCTAACACGCACCTTTTTTTTATAGATGCCTCACACATGCTGCAGAGAAATCTTTAAAGCGACGTGTGTGCGAAAAAAGCGATTCGTGTTGGTCTTGAATGACTGTAAGTTGTACTCGCTGGGAAACAAAATCTTGGGCACATTATTCCAAAGGGATGATGTTTTCCATATAACAGACTGCTTGAAAAGTGGAAATGTGGTACGAGTAATATCAAGCTGAACCTCATACGGATGTGATCTACGCGCAGAGGTTGGCAAACTTTTAAGCCGGAAGAGCCAGCCACAATAAAAATATCAATTTCACGACTTTCAAAGAGCCACGAAATTTAGTTTCTGCCTTTACATTTTATTTCAAATAAATCGGATAAAGAAACGGTAATTAATTAAAAGACGACTTTATTAATTATTATTTATTCGTAAGTAAATAGGCTAGAGGAAATAAACAATTAAATTCTATTCAAAAATCAATGCGAACGATGACCTTTCATTTCTCTAGAAAGTTTTGGTAATTCCGGCACATAACTAATAGTTTTTAGTTTAAGACTCGACACTCTAGATTTTGATTTGTTATTTGGCTTCTTAGCTTGTTCTTTATTAAATTCATGGAAGAGAAAACTTGCTCGCATGAATATGTTGACCCAACGATCATCAGCATACCAAAAGCCATTTTTTTTATTTGGTCGTAGCATTCCGGGAGACTATTCCAGGTATCGAAAATTATTGCCTCAGGCTTGGGTATTTCTTTTAAAGCTTTCCATTTATGCTGCGATACCATACTCGCTGTTCTGCCTTTCTAGCTCTTCTAAGCTACTACTCAGATTCGTAAACTTCGAACTCCACAAATCTTTGCTTTTTAAATCTAGTAATTGGATTTGAAAGGAACCAGCGTTAATGTCAAACGAGGCAAAAGTTAATTCTTTGCTGTTTGCCTGGAAAGGATTCACAATGAAAGCTAATGTAGGCTTATTTATTTTGAACTGATCAGATCGTTCAGCAAAGCCATCCTTCATTGCTTTGATCGCTCTTGTGAAGTAACTGGTGTCAATAGAAGCATTGTTTCCATCCCAATAATTCTTTAAGGTTTTGAAATGTAGTAATATGCCCATCTTCATATCTTCGGCCAAAAGAAGCAATTTATATTCAAAAAAAACTTCTTCTTCCAGTAATGAAACTGCAGTGTTTCCTTTTCCTTGAAGCTTTAGGTTTAGTTCGCTGAGTTGTATTGTAACGTCAGTCATAAAATAAAACTTTTGTAGCCATTCACCATCTTTTAACTCAGCAGATTAATGCCTTTATTACTAAAAAACTATATTAATTTCATGCAGACCTGGGATAAGTCGCTTTAAAACATTGCCTCGTGAAAGCCATCGGACTTTATTATACATATGTAAGTCTGAGTGGTTATCCAATCTAATAATTCGTTAAATTGGTGATAACAGAGTGCCTTAGCTAAAATGCTGTTGGTAATCTTAATAATCAAGTTCATAACGTCAACTATTTCTTTTAGAAAGGATTGTGCACAAAGCGCTTCTTGCTGAATTATGCAATGAAAAGAAATGATTTCGGGGTCAATTTTACTCTTTAAAATTGAAATAAATTCTTTGTTTATTCCAGTCATGCTTTTTGCTCCATCAGTTGCAATGGAAACAGTTGTATTCATATTGATTCCATTGTCTTCTAGGCACTTTTGTACAGAATTCGCAATGTCTTCCCCATGAGTTTGCCCGACTAGTGGCAGGAATCCTAGCAATTCTTCCTTAGGGCCTTGAGGTGACACAAACTTTACAAATAGTGCTACTTGCGTTGTGTCTTTTATGTCGCAAGACTCGTACACAGCAATTGATATTGCCGAAGTCAGTTTGATGTCCTTCAACTGTTGTATCACATCTAAGGCCATTTTGGCACTTCGCTCTTATACTGTTTTAACAGACAGTGAGATGTCTTTGATTTTTTTTTAGCTTTGTTTTTAAAATCACTAAACAGATCTTCAGACGCTTTTATAAAACACTCTTTAATAAAGTCACCATCTATGAATGTTTTTCCTCTTTTAGCTATTTCTAGCAAAATTTTAAAGCTAGCCATATTTACGCTATTCGCGGATTGTGTCCTATTATGCATCATGGAATTTGACATCTGAGTTTTTTCTGAAGTTCTTCAATAGAAGAAGAAAGAATCATGTTTGGTTATAAAATGTCTTTCCATATTTTACTTTTTATTATGGGTCAGTTTTTCTTGATAGATAAAACAGGTCGGAAGCTCACCATTATTCCGAATAAAAGCATACGAGTTCGTCCATTCACGAAGAAATTCCCGGTTTTCATCTTCTGTTTTTCATTTCTTTTTTGATGAAGCCATATCGTCGGCAGATTTAGAAAGCTTTCTGAAATAGAAGGTAAATTGTTATATTATTATGTTAGGCATCAATATTAAACCTTAAATAGTTGTAGTTAAAGGATGATACAGGGTGGCCATTTTCTGGAAAAACCGAAAAAGTCAGGAAATTTTAGAAAAATCTAATCGACGTAACGCCTTGATGCTTGTGAACTAGTGTGGGAGAGATAAATATATGTTTACTTAAACATGTTTATTCTTTGCATAACGACGTTGTCGTATTCAAAAAGTGGATACGCTTTTTTTTACGCTTAATGACAGAGACTGGCCACTCTATTTGTTTGTCAAAGTGCTTAAAATTAACGTCACGTAGGAAGAGCAGCATATATAAAAATTCATATATAAAAAGGTAAGAGTAAATAAGCATTTTATGTTAAAAATATGACAAGAAATTAACCAACTAAATTAATTTTACTACACGCATACATACTTTTGAAATATGGTTTCATTTTATAATGTGTCCCATGATTTACGATGTCTTACTTGCCATATAACATATAGATTAGGTACTTTTTAAGCTACGATCAATCGATAAAATGAAACGCGTCTGTTTGCGAAACAAAAGCAATACGCTAACTGGACTACTCGTAGTAGCGAGCGGAGGTGGGTGGGGGATGCCTGACATGTGCGCGTAATCGCGGCTGTACAGCGAGGTTTCTTGTTTTATGTGTACGCGCGGGCTGCGCGTCTGTCTGCCTTAGAGTTTAAATTTTTTGGGGGAACTTGCAAGAGTCGCAATTGTTTCTTGAGAGAGCCGCATGGGACGCGCGAGCCGCGGTTTGCCAACCCCTGTATTAGGGCGACGTGTATTAATAGCTTGCAGTGCTCTGGGAAGAATTAAACGGGCTATATCCATCAAACACTATCCATTGAAATACTTGTAGAATAGACTCAAGAGCCAAACGTTCTTTGATGTTCCGAGGTATCAAGTATGAAGGCTGTAATGATTTTCATAATTTTTTTTCGCACATTTGAATTTTGTAAATTATATTCGGTATTACACTTAAAAGTAAGACAATAACTTATAGTTTTTGGAACGATATCATTTCAAGGAAAGATAATTAAAGGGAAAAAGGTGAATAAATTTTGTATATATTCAATATTTTTTTGAGAGTTGTGTAATTATTTATTAGCGTATATTGCTTTAAGTAAGAATTTTTCTAGCCGAGAAATCTGAAAATTATGTAAATTTGTCGTTATTTGCAATTTTTAATAGCAGTAGTCCATCCTCAACTTTTTTGTAATTAATTAGTAGTTATTATGGAAATTAATGAATTGTGATGCAAAGTAGGTTTGGTGTAAGAAAGTCAAATTCAGTATTTAAAAGTGCGTATTGGGTTTTCTATTAGAAGAACAGCTCTCTTCTGAATAGAATCCAACAGACGCAGTGTATATTTGGGAGTAGAGCTCCAAACTTGGAAGCAGTATTCCATTGTTGGTCAAATTTGAGCTTTGTACAGAATTAACACTTGTTGTTGAGTGTAAAGTTTTCTAGTTCGAAATAGTATTACCAGCTTTTGAGAAGCTCTTTGCTATGCATGCAACAGGTTTATGCCTAGGCATATTTGTTCTCAAGTTAACGCCCAGCAACTTGAGCGACGATGTTGGAGGAATGGAGTGTCCTGACAACTATATTGGGTTAAGCAACGTTAACTTTTTTAGAAAAAACTGTCGCCTGGGTTTTTGTAGCGTTACATTCTACTTGATTACTGTCACCCCAAGATAAAACTTCTTTCAGGTCTTTGTTAAGTTGAACGACTTTCTGCGATCTGCGGATAATTGAATGAGTACCCGGAGTTTGAGCGTTCAAAGTGAATAAAGATATACGCGTACCTGCAAAGATGAAGACTGGATTTCTGGTCCTTTCCGGTAGATCGTTGTTGTAAATGGGAACAAGAGCAGGAGACAGTACGGAGCCTTGGATCACACCGGCGTTGGTAGTGAATGTATTAGAAAGAAATCCGTCGACTCCCACTCGTAAGAACGCTCTCTGAGAAAATTCGACAGCCATAAACCAAATCTTTCAGATATACTATAAGAGCATAACTTATTTAACAATCTTTTATGCCAAACACGGTCGAATCACTTGGATATATCAGGTGTAACCTCTCGAGATTCTCCAAAATATTCAATTACGTTTCATAATCTCCTGTTGATCTTTGCTTACGTAAGTCATATTGAAGATCGCTAATAAAGGTAAATCCTTCTATATATTCTAAAAGATGCTGATTGAGAGCAGTGTGCCTGGTGGGTAGTTTTTTGGTTGCCTTTTTGGAGTGCCAGCTGAAGTATAGCGAATTTCCAACCGGAAAGAAATATTAGTTTGCTCGAGCAATTTTCAGTACTATGGCAGCTATTCCTTCAGCGTCAGAAGCTTTTTTTGCTATTTAGCTTCGTTAAAATACGTTTTATGATACGATTCAGACAGTATCGGTTATCTTTAACTGTATTGTGGGATAGTGGGTGATTTCTTTTTCTGTTGAAATCAACAGTAGATTGTGAAGCAAAGAGTTTAGCCAACAAGTTGGCTCGCTTAGTAGGTGTTTGTTGCAATAGTATTATTTGGCCAAGTGAGCGGTGGTATAGTGGATTTGGTAAAATTTTGACTAATGATCTTAGCGATTGACTAAAAAACCCTGAAATTGTTGGGATATGCAAGAAGTTTGTTTTTAATTCATTGGTTGAGTGACTTCTTGGTTTCGTCGATAATTTCTCTCCATCTATTTCAGATTCGAACAAAGATGTTACGATTTATGATGTTAAGCGTGGTCCACAGCAATAAAAATGTGCATTGTGCGCAAATTCTAATTTATTTCCACTTAGATTTTTGCGTTGTGTGCAATGCGTGAGAGCTTTAGCTGTGCGCGGGAACTTGTCCATTCCTGTATGAATGATTACTCTGGTATACTGTTTGTGCAAATAAAGGCACTTTAATTAGCTAGAGATAATGTGATGCTCTTGACACAAGAGTACGAAAAATAGACTTTTGGGATCTCAAGAATAAGTGGCATTTTAATAAACAGAAATGAGGCTTGAAGGGAAATCGCTGAATCATTTTGCGAGAGCATTCACCTTAAAAATCGATACGGTGCAAATTTCTTTGATATTCGTCAAAAAACGAAAAGTGATCGATCGTGTGCATTCGATGGTATAAAAAATTTTGTGTGGGTCCGTATGTCCACATTCACGAAAATTTGTTCGTCGACAGAAAGATTTTCGCCGAACACGACGGATTACGCAAATTTGTATCGATGTGGACTCGGCTTTAGGATTTTCATGCCAGTGTAGGCAGGCAAGATGTTTAGAAGCAACACCTGCTTTGCATTTTCAGTCTAGACTTGCCGTTAGAAGGGGAAAGAGGGATGTAAGCTAGTCAAAATGACATCAAAAACCTTCTTAGTGCTGTCAGATATCTCGCCAGATTTAAAACCAACGCCTAACCAATGGAAAGTTCGGAGATATTCCATGAGTTCTTGCCATTTTGCAGATTTGGAATGCCCTTTTTGCCATTAATCAATAGGCTACTTGATATCGAAGCAGTTTATGGTAGGAAAAACCTAACGGCCGATTTACGGTGACAGTCTAAATCTTTGGATTGGTAGTTAAAAGCAGATCAAAAAGACTGGGTAACTCTCCGTCTCGATCAGGGATTCATGTTGGTTCATCATTAAGCTGATTGAGAATGATACAGCTTGACGACCTTCGTCGGTTGTATTTGAATATTTAAACCAGTTGATGTTATGGACATTAAAGTCGCCAAGGATGTCAATTTCTGCACTTGGATAATTAATCTGTTAATAATCGATGGTATCTGCGAGTGAAGCGAAAAATGTTCTAAATTTGGTATCACTGGGTAGTCGATAGACGCAGCAGATAAACCTTGTGATTTGTTGAGTCATTATTTTTAATCACATAAAATCAAAGTTTCGGGGCACCAGAGCCTCCTCTCGTTAACAAGAGAGATCGCTTATGACAAAAAGACAGATTCCATAATTAAGCCTAAAACGGGAATAGAAGTCGTACCTAGGATAAAGAAAGTTGACTGAGCTGGTTGGTAAACTAACCTTGATTTTACAGAGTGCTAGCCCATTTGACTGCAGGTGTTAGTGCACTGAATTTATGTTCGAGTTTAAACCTCGTATACAAAAATCTCTTTTAAAATTGTGAACTCCGTTTGTTGACGTCTCCGAATCAGCTCCCATCTGAATATCCGAACGGTGGACTATTTTACCTCAGGAATTTTTTGATCCTGGGAGCTTCATCATGCTATCTTTCCGACAGTGAATCCAAAAATATCAGTGCAGCCACGAAATATTAAGCAACTTCACGCAGCCCACGCCACCGAGAGGTATACTGCGGATCCGTGAGTCCAGTATTCTTCTTCTTGTGACCGCTACTCCCCGCCAGAAAGGACGGACTAGTTGCGGACCCGTAAGACCAACAGCCCGTCTCTGCCTAATACTTACTTAGATGTATACTGTGGACCTGTGAGACTAGTATGCATCTCCCTGGCAGACAGATGGCTACTTGCAGACCCATAACCCCTACCTAGCACGCACCTAGATGTATATTGTGGACCAGTGAGATCAGTATGCGTGTTTCTGTCTCTGTCTAGCACACAGCTAGAAGAATACAACGGACCTGTACGACCAGTATTCTTTTCTTTCTGAAACACACGCTGATTAACTAACACCGACAAGACATTATTCTGACCCAAACTACCGATTGTCTTACTTCATTGTATACGATCCCTTACCTACGCGTTACCTTCTCGTCATATTACAAGCGCATCCGGTAACAAATGTAACTAGTCGCGCAAGCATACTAAGTCTACAGTATTGGATTGGAGTTGAATCGAAGGCCACCTACTTCGACTCTAGAGAAGCCCGACACAGGGCCACAAGAAGTAGAAACCACCATCGCTTTCATTACCGCCGCCTGCCAACTCTTAGAGCTGCTACCGATCCGTAATCCAGCACCAAGATTCTTCAACCGCTGAAATCAACACTTCGTCCATTATGATCCAGGTGGCAGTTTTTTCTAAAAAAGTTAATGTTGCTGAACCCGACATAGTTATGTCGGGGCACTCCATTCCTCTAACATCGTCACTCAATTTGTTGGGCGTTAATTGGGAGCAAATATGTCCTGGCATGAACATGTTGCAGGTATAGCAAGGAGAGCTTCTCAAAAGTTGGGAATATTATTTCGAACCAGAAAGCTTTACACTCCACAACAACTGTTAATTCTTTACAAAGCTCAAATTCGAACAACTATGGAATACTGCTCCCATGTTTGGGGCTCCGTTCCTAAACACACACTGCATTTGTTGGATTCTGTTCAGAAAAGAGCTGTTCGTCTGATTGGAGACCCGGAATTGGCCGGCGGCCTTGATTCGCTGGAACATTGAAGAACGGTTGACGACTTGAGTCTGTTCTACAAGTATTTTCATGGAAAGTGTTCGAAGGATGTAGCCCGCTTAATTCCTCCCAGAGCAGTGCATGTTAGGAATACACGTCGCGCTTTTCAAGCAGTCTTTTATATGGAGAACATCATCTCTTTGAAATAATTTGCCCAGAGCTGTATTTCCCACCGAGTACAATTTACAGCGATTCAAAAACAACGTGAATCGCTTTTTCCGCACACCTGCCGCTCCCGGAGAGCTTTAGTGACTTCCCTGTAGTACGTGTGCCAGACTTATAAAAAAAAGCGTTCCTGTCCATAGGTGGCTACACACCTAGCATTGTTACGTGATAAGGACCGATACATTTTATTACGAGACCGAGTACTGCTGAAAATAGAAGGCCTTGCGTCGGCGCCGCGAGATAAACCAAGATAAGACATTCTGGTGTGACTGAAGTTCTTGCTGGGGAATGTCTGGCGCTGTTCGAATTAAGGATACCGATCGAGGTAAAACATTCTGGTCTATCCGATCATCGCGCCACCCGCTACCTGCCATCCACGAGTTGTGTCCTCTCCCGTTGTGATCGACAGAAACGTTTGCCACCACTCCGATGACGCACCACTATCAATCGTACGAACTCAGTTATATTCCATGTGTCATTCTCACGCATACTTCCTCCCTCCTTACTCCATACCCGTCACCTCCATTTAGTTGTATCTTTATTAAATCACTTGTGTTATTTCTTTTCCTGGTTCCTTCAGCTTTTATATATATAATATATATATATATATATATATATATATATATATATATATATATATATATATATATACATATATATATATATATATATATATATATATATATATATAATATATATATATATATATATATATATATATATATATATATAGTATAGTGTTCAATCTAAAATGAGTACCAAAATAATTATATCTAATGTTGATACTTAGCTAATACACTAAAACTATTACAATAATCGTAATGTTAATTTAAAAAATACAGAATTTTGTCCCTCGAGTTTTCTATCAGTACCCTGACAAATCAAAACACGTTAAAAACACTGAGAATTACAATCCCGAGTGACGTTGCCATTCTAGCGGCTTGAAGTATTGGGTGAAGTCAGCACAATATCGCGTTTCGTTTTTTTCTGTTGGCGATTCGTTCAATGCGCAGAGCGAATTTCAGGTGTGAGGTTATATCGAGGCCAGTCAATGTCAACAGGACTCTGGTAAGTATTTTACGCACAATATTAATTTGCCTATTGTTTTATACGCATTATTAAATCGTAAATCAGTTACATTAAATTGTAGAATAGGCAAATCTTATAATAGTAGGTTGCATTACAACGTTTTCTCAAGAACATCTATAAATATCTCAGTCCCCTGGTTTCAGTCCCCTGTAAACTAATAGAACAGGGGACTGAGAACTATCCAGGGGCCTGATAAATTTTAACTGAGAAAAATAATTGTGTGACAAAGGCGTTCAGACTCCTTCAGAAAATTTGTTTTAGTTATCACTTACTAACTTTATTGTTATTGTTTTTCGCAGAAAAAAATGCCATGCTCGAAAGAAAAAATTTATAGTGAAGACGAATTAGCCAAGAAAAGGGCAGCTGGAAGTCTGAAAATGATCCTGAAAGATTAGCGTCAGAAAAAGAAAAAGAGAAGCAGCAATATTTAAAAAAGAAAGAGAAAGGGCAAAGGAAGCTAGTATCCAAAATGTCATCTCGTGAAAAAAGTGAAGCTCGCAAAAATTGGAAAAAATACTTAGCAAAATATTATTCAAACAAAAAAGCTACTCAAAAGGCTGCCATAGATTTCATGAGGGGGAATACTCCATCCAGTCTACATGATGAATCTAGAAGCTCTCATCCACCGCAGCAACTTCAGAAAGAGTTCATACCTAGATTAGTAGTTGCAAAGGAACGATAGCGTAGACAGCGTCGTAAACGAAACCTAGAGTTGAAAGAAAAAGATAATACTATTAGGAAACTCAAAGCACTTTTAAAAAAGAATAAAAAAAGATACCACGGATTGAAGGAAGAGCGAAATCAAAAACCGCAAGAGTTTATACCTAATACGAAAATGTTAAAATTAGCTGTAGACCCAGAGAGACGAGCCGATGTTCTAAAAAAAGGTTTGTTCGATAACGTAATGGAAAAGCAAATTACAGAGAACATGCACAACTTAAAGACAAAAGGCGAAAAATACGTGGCCAATAAATTACTTTTGGGACTTATCGTCAAACAACGGAAAATTTGGAAATATAACAAAAAAGTTATTAGGTACAAAAAAATTTGGCATTCTCAAAGACAGAAATTATCAAACGTGAGAACAAGAGAGTCTCAAAGACCTAGTTCAAAAATTTTTGGAAGACGACAAATATAGTCGATTATGTGCAGGAAATAATGAATTCGTCACAAAAAACAAAACAAGAAAACAGAGATGCTATCGGCTTACGCCGTTTTGAATAGTAGCTCCAAAAGTGACAGATAAAGACACGTGCATGTGTATTGTACATAGCAACATACAATTGGTTGTGACTACTGAAAACAACGCAAAAATATTGAAGGTCTCGAGCTACACGAATTTGTTGATTTCTATTTGCTGTGACAGGTACAATGAAAGATGTTTGGAAAGAACCTGTATATTTGCTCTATAAAAACTGTTCCCTACTATGAAGAGTTTGATGACACAGTACCGATTACTATGAAGAGTTTGATGACAGTGTGCCGATTAGTTACATCATCAAAAGAAACCATAATTTGAACAAGAAAGGCAGTTTTGAATTTTGTAAAGACTAATTGCGCCTCACTATTTGTAGAACATATTTTATAATAATAATAAAGAAATGATTACAGGATTTTTGGTTTTAATATCAGTTTCCCTGGATAAAATCTCAGTCCCGCAATTTTTTTTGGCATAATCGCTATCAAAAGCTTGTTTTAGTTTTTTTTTTTGACTGACCGGCTTCACATATACAAGACTATGCCCTAATTTAGGTCATAAGCTAGTTTTCAAGCTTTATTGGTACTAAAATGTTGTGCTGAATTTAGCTCCATTTTCTTCCCTCGTTTGTAGAACCATTCATATATATACATAATAAATAAATAAATAGATATCCTCTTTATTAAGATGTGTGAATACATGTGATGTGAGTACATATTACCTACACACATAGTGTGGTAGAAGAGGTGAGATTTAACCATTGGTTACTTTTACATCTAACCTCTCCAACACACAACGCGCTTACAAGCAAAAATCAAACAACAATTATAGACTAACATAGTAAAACTCAATTAATAGAGAAGAGACATTAAAATGCCAATAGACTCTATCTGAGAATTCTGCTTATTGAACAGCTTTTTCCTATATAATCAACGAAGTTGGTCAATAGTACACGTTTTCAAATTTGGATTCATGGTATTGTATATATTTACTGCATTGTATGTAAAACTTTTTTTTTATGGGTCTAGCTCACGTGGTGCAGGGAAGTCCCTAAAGCGCTCCAGGAGCGGCATGTGTGCGGAAAAAAGCGATTCACGTTGTTCTGGAATCGCTGTAAATTATACTCGGTGGGAAACACAGCGCTGGGCAAAATTATTCCAAAGGGATGATGTTCTCCATATAAAAGACTGCTTGAAAAGCGTTGTACGCGGAGTAATAAGCTGAACCTCATACGGATGTGAAGCACCAGCGCGAGGTGTATTTCTAACATGCACCGCTTTGGGAGGAATTAAGCGGGCTACATCCTTCGAACACTTTCCATGAAAATACTTGTAGAACAGACTCAAGTCTCCAACCGTTCTTCGATGTTCCAGCGAATCAAGGCCGTCGGTCAATTCCGGGTCTCCAATCAGACGGACAGCTCTTCTCTGGACAGAACCCAACAAATGCAGTGTATGTTTTTTTTTTTTTTTTTTATTGGTCTAGCACACGTGCTGCAGGGAAGTCCCTAAAGCGCTCCAGGAGCGGCACGAGTGCGGAAAAAGCGATTCACGTTGTTCTTAAATCGCTGTAAATTGTACTCGGTGGGAAACACAGCGCTGGGCAAATTATTCCAAAGGGATGACGTTCTCCATATAAAAGATTGCTTGAAAAGCGTCGTACGCGGAGTAACAAGCTGAACCTCATACGGATGCGAAGCGAAACCTTGTGGTTTGTTGAGTCGTTATTTTTAACCACATAACATCAAAGTTTGGGGGCTCCAGAGCTTCTTCTCGTTGACAAGAGAGGTCGCTTCTGACAAAAAGATAGATTCCAAAGTTACGCCTAAATCGGGAATAGAAGTCGTACCCAGGATAAAGATAGGTGACCGTTGCTGGTCGATGGACTGACCTTGGTTTCACATAGAGCGAGTACATGAGGTTTATCTGATTGCAGGTGTTGATGCACTGAACTTATGTTCGAGTTTATACCTCGTATGTTGCAAAAATCTATCTTAAAATTATGATGTCTGCAAGTTGACGCCTCCGAACCAGCCCCTACCCGGAGATCCGAACGGGGGGCCATTCTACCTCCGGAACTTCCTGCATCCAGGCGCCTCATCATGCTCTTTGGTCCCACAGTAGTTAATGTGAAATTTTCCTGTTCTGTCACATGTTTATCTTTGCCTTCTTTGGCTTTGATCCAGGGGGGTGTTATTATTGGGTAGTTTTTGGGTTCTGACCAGATACTTTTTCATGATCTGTGAGTTCTTGTTTGTTTGATGGTTGGGTCACTGCTGTCTGTTTGCTGTGCATAGTTTTCCGGTAGAACTGTGTTTGGCTTCTTCGGAAGAGGTTGTT
>CM032453.1:100561153-100763424 GCA_019049505.1 Pachyrhynchus sulphureomaculatus | reverse complement strand
CTAGACCGGAAAACCTGGAGGATGCTCAACCGCATTAGAACCGGCGTGGCCTTTATTAAAAGCAAGCTAGTACGATGGGGTATTAAAAAAGGTAAAGATGTGCTTTGCAAATGCGGCAATTAACTGGGTCTCATTACTGGGTTGAAATATTCTGAATCTGTACAATCTAGATATGAGAATGAAAGAAGGTTATGAAATAATAAAAAGATATTCGATATTATTTACATTCTATAAGAACCTGCCACCTTTATTTAATGAAGAGTAAACTCCTATTTTTAGAGAAATTTATATTAAAAATGTTAATGAACCATAAACCGTTCGTCGTACAAAACTAGTTACAAATATTTCAGAAGAGGGGAAAAATACTTATTGGGAACCAGCATGAATGAAAATTAATCAATTTTCAAACTGCTACATATAACAATTTAAATTCGTCTATCCCATTTTTAAAAACAAAAACGTCCAGAAAAAATTTCCAGATCTGACACATCGATACCTTTATGTTCGAAAGCCAAATTTTTTTAATGATATTTGACAAAGTTTCGAAATTTAGATAAGCCCACCCTTATAATAAAAATGCTAAATCTGTTTGCTATAAATTAATTATTTTCTTTTCTTATTATGGATGCACTTAACAATCATTTGCGACATATTAAAATGAACTTTTAAAAGAATTCAAGCTCAAAACATTAATAACATATATATTTTACAAGTCCAAAGCATCGCGAATCCCACTGGTCTGTTACGGAGGTTTAAAATGATAAATCACTTCATAAAAACCACACCCCAAATGAATTATCAACAAGGTTTTTTTCGGATCTTTACTAAAAACTTGTCACCTTGAAATTCTTGTTTTTTTTATATATCAGATAAATTATTAAAGATGATAATTTTAGTTTAATTTACACTCTGTGGAGAATATTCTAGAATTTTTTCAAAATTTTTTGATGAGTACTTTTCGAGATAAGGGAGGAGGACGGCGATTTTTCGCAATTTTTAAAAATAATACAAGGAAAAGCGTGTGCAAGTATTACATTATATATATTTTTGAACTCATGTTTTTACAAGCTTTCATTTGACACTTCACTCGATGAGCTGGTAATTTTTTTTCACTTCCGATTTCACCCCTCAAAACTAATTCCTTAAGGTAGTTCACTCGTGACAATCGGAGCCAAAAGTGTAGTCCGATAATAAATACAAAAATTTTAAATACTCAATGGTAGTATTTTATTTTTGTCGGAAACTGTATTCGATACATGGAAAGTTTCATATGCAGACACACATTTTCAATGAAAATAAATGTGGCAACGCTGACGATGCGTATACCCAATGCTCTATAGAGTGACTTTTATATAGGGTATTTATTATATGTTGTGTATGTTTACTGTTTAGACCGTATTACTTCTATTTGAAATAAATAAATAAATAAATATATATATATATATATATATATATATATATATATATATATATATATATATATATATATATATATATATATATGTAAATAAAAAAGCCCATCAATAAGCGCAAAAAAAGTATTTCGGCAATGAATGACGCGAAAAAATAAAAACTGAAAAGCCTAACCTGTGTAGTGATCGATGGATCGTCGAGTTAGATAAGTTAGGAAAAAAATTAAAGTGTTGTCTGTAAAAAAATCCTTACACTGGAAGAGATAACACATGAAATACGTTTAGGTCTTAATTCAATATTAGATATTTCTTATCATGAATGTTGTGTTATAAGAAAGTACTGACTGGTAAAATGCATATTACAAATAATAAAGTTAAACATTCAGATGTCAACACTAAAGCTGTTCTAGGTAAATATATATATTTTTATATAAGTATATTTAGTGAATTGTTTATTTTTTTTTTTTTTGGAAGTAACAACTATTATTTATATATACTTCTTTTCATATTTTTATAAACTTAATTATTTGTTACTTTTGAAGGTGCTGTTCATTCAGGTTTCGGGTGCACTGCATTGAACAAACTACTGGCTTCAATGAATACACCTCCAATATTATGGAATTTAAATATATATATTTTTTTAAAGATATGAATGTGGCACACCACGTGTAACCAAAGATATGCGAGTATTAAAAAATGTAATTAGTTACTTTGCAAATAATTTATAATACTTCACTTATTTAATTATACATTAATTATTTATTTAGTTTTACGGAGACAATTTATAAAACTGTTTTTTTTTAATATATATTTAATATTGTTATCAAATGATATGTAATAATGTTGATAAATAAACATAATATAATTTAAAATATTATTGAACCTACAAACATATTTTTGTTTAAATATAAATGCTTTAAAAGCTAAAGAAAAAAAAAATAAATATTAAGATAGAAATTCAAATTTTTAATGAATACATTTAATATTTTTAATTGATGATTAAAGATTAAAGATAAAACTGATAAAATAATATGTATTGTGGTTATTCAATAAATTATTTAACCTACAAATGAATTTTAAATGCTGTTTGAATGTTGGCGCGTAAAATATGACGATACACAGTGTTGTCAAATTGTGATATCTGTCTCTCATTCTGCAGTTATTCTTTTTAAAAAATATTAACTTTAAATATTTATATCTTTTTAGCAAATCGATAAAAAAAATTATTTTTATTTCAAAATTTTTTCTAATTTTTTTTTGTAAATATTAATTTTTTAAAAAATTCGTAAGAAAAGTCCTTAAGACATACTTTTTTATACTTCATTGGTCTATTGCATGTTAATTATGTGCACTTTAATTATGAATATCTTCGCTTCACAATCAGCCAAACATTTTTTTTTTATAATTAAATGAAAAACATTTGGATTAACATCTTATGTAAAATTCATCAAATTCTTAAGAAAAGTAGATTTACGAGTGAACTACCTTAAGTCAAAATTTAACTTTCAAAACTATACGGCTCTGATGAGGCCGTCAATCGCTAATGCTAAATTTCAACACTTTCTATGTCAAATAGTTTCGGAGACAATCGTGTGTGACAGACGGACAGACACCGAACTAATCTTATAAGTGTTCTGTGCGGAACATTAAACATAAATGGAGTCTACAAAAACGTTATAAACAAAACTGATAATTATAAAGAGAGATTAAATCATATCGTTGAATCAAAAGTTTACAAACAGCTTTCATTAGGAAATAACTAGAAACCTAAATTTCCTATGAAAATATTGATTTATGAGAACATAATCATATAAAAAACAAAAGTACAAAATATTCTAATAAAATCGATAGAACCAGAACTCAAAAAAAAACACTTGTGATACGTTATCCTACGTCCTGGCTCTTGACGGATTTCTTTCTAGTACCTTCACTATCAACGCTGGTGTATCCTAAGGTGCCATACCTTCACGTACTCTGCTTCTCCTTTACATTAACAATCTGGAAAGACCAGAAATCCACTGCGTTTATTTCTTCATTTAATTTAAACGCTCGAATATTGGCTCCTCATGCAAATATCCGTAGAGAGCAGGAAGCCGTTCAGTTTAACAAATACCTGGAAGAAACTCTATCTTGAAGTGACAGTATCCAGGCAGAATTTAATTCTATAAAGAAGAATGTTTTGAAATTTTGGGAATCCAAGTGATTTTTACACGAACAACCACATACTGTCAACATATTTGCAATATTTTAGTAAATATTAAAACTGCTATTGCATTTGTATAACTAAATACCTGCATATTAGTATAATTACGAGGGGTTAGTTGGTTGGTTGTAGGCAGGGTAGGCGATTGTGGCTATTTGTGCGTTACAGCCTCTTGGCTTATTGTCTTTTCTTGGTTATGCGAGTCCTTCTCCATGAAGTATTCCAAATTAAATCCCCATATTCATATAGTATGTGCATAGAGGTTTTTTCCTCTTCACCACATAGTCTGCGTGTGTGGGACCATAGATACATAATTTCTGTGTTTCCTTAGGCAACAGTGGCTAGCGATCAGTCCCACCACTATCTTAACCTGGGCAAACAAATACTGTCAATTGTTAGTTTCTTTAAATCTATAACGATTCAGTACTCTTAGAAAAAAATTGTGTTATTTATGCTGGTATTACACTTATCTTTCGCTAACTTAAGAGCACTTAAATTAATAATATTTATTATAACTTTCTCGTTATGCCGTTATGGAACAAGCTTCTACTAAAAGACAAGAGCTGACAGAAAAAGAGACAAACTTTTTTAGTCGATTTTATATACCAAAATTATTGGAAAACATGGTTGTCTCTTGAAATTAATCCTATTCATATTTATTATTTAAATTTAACACTTTTTTAATTTAGATTCTTTATCGATGTAAGAGTGTGCGAAAGTTATCTTTATTGGAAAAAAGTGATAACGAATATTTTTATTGAATGATAAAACTAGATGTTTTTTTATGGGGCTTTGGCGGCTTATATTTTTTTTACGAGATATAAAAATAACTTTCGCACACTTTTATGCTTGTCAACTTTCTAACTCTCTTCAGAAAATTTTAATATTTTGCTTCATTTTTGCTCAATTCACTTTAAAATATATCCTAAAACCGATAAACTTTTTGCTCGACGCTCCTTCTTAATTATATTGTTATGGTAGGTATGTTCTTCTTTCTGACATTTGGTCAGTGCGGTTCCATGTTTGGCTGACGGGTTTAAGCCAAGTCAGCACAAACGCTATTACCATTGTGTATTAATTAATGACCTGACAATGTTACATGTTTTCAAAATCACTGACTTCTGTATGTTTTTGTGTATCTTTGTGTTGAGTCCTAATTGTACTAAGTGTGGTGTGAGGCCTGTAGCTGATAAGATAAGGGGGACAATGATGACCTTTTCTTGTTTCCATAGCCTTTTTATTTCTGTTGCAAGGTCTGTGTATTTCGAGATTTTTTCGGTGTATTTCGTTTGGATGTTTGTGTCGTTGGGGACAGCTATGCCAATTAGATAGGTGACTTCTTTTTTTGCACTGAAAGGTAATATCGGGTCTATTGGCGGAGACTGTTTTATCCGTATGGATACTGATGCCCCAGTAGAGCTTGTAATCTCTATTTTCAAGTATGGATGTTGGTGTGTATTTGTAGTAGGGATCTGTGTTTTCTATGAGTTTGTATGTTGTGGCTAGTGCTTGGTGAACTACTTTTGCCGCTGAGTCATGTCTGGCTGTGTATTTCATTCCGGCTAATATTTTACATCCGCTTGTTATGTGTTTGATCGTTTCTTTATGCTTTCGGAATTTCCTGCATTTGTGTTTTCTAATAGTTGGGCCTTTGATGATATGCTTTTGGTAGTTTCTGGTTAATATGACTTTAGCCTGGATGGCAAGTAAGTTTCAGGGAATAGCTACCCATCCTCTAACCAGGTCTATAGTTGTTTTTTATTTACGTGGTCTTGTTCTATGTGGTATCTGTGTTTTCCGTAGAGTGTTTTTTCTGGCCACGTTTCATCTTTTTCTGTTGTAATTGGCTGTGATTGTGTGGTCTGCCCGTCGAGAGGTGTGTAGTTTTTGTCTGCTCTCACTGTTGCAGTGTGGAGGCTGGTCTGCTTGGTGTGAAAGAATTTCCTAAGTGCTTTTATTTGTTTTGTGTGTAATGATCGTATATCTATGATTTCTCTTCCTCCTGCCTTCTTCTCGATGGTCTTTCTTTGCATGCGTTGAGGTGTAATTTCCTGTATTTGACGAATTATTATGGTTATTATTTAATTTCTTAAATGCAATATCCGTTTCTTTGTTTGCTGAAATATTGTAAATATTTTAACAGAATGTGGTTATTTGTGTAAAAATCACGTGGATGTTCAAAAATATTTTCTTCTGCGATATTTATTTCATTTATTATTTAGTTGACATGTGATTCTAGTCTTATATGATTATTACAGATATATTAATGTTTTCTTGAAATTGATTATATTGATTTCATAACGATTTTGGATTATTTTGATTTTGTTTTAATATATTATTATTATTATCGATTTTTTATAGAATCCTCTTGTTACGTGTTATCGTTTTTATTATGGTAACTGCTACCAGTTATAGTATTTTTCACGATCTAAGAAAGTGATTTAGCTACCTATACTCCTTAAAAATTCAACAAGATCCTAAAGTGATTAATTTATGGCTGTTTAATACCAACGCATCGTGCAAGGCTGCACTATACCTGATTGTATAATTATTGAGTTTAAAATTTTACAGTGATAAGACAGTTGAATTTTAATGTTTTATGTACTGAATAATACACAATATAGTAATTACACAACTATATTAAAATAGTGTACAGTGTCCTCGCGTATATTTGTTATAATTTTAGTTATTAATTAATATCTAGTTCAATTTCGCTATCGCTACTATCTTGCAAATCAATGATAAGTTCTTTTACAGGTTCTAAACTATTTATATTTAAGTACATACATCTATATGAGTTTTCAATTTTTTTGACGTGTTGAATACAGTTTCTCCAGTTGTCAACGGTTATATTTTTGACTTCTGTCTCTATCAACTCAATCACACTACTGTTTAAAGTGGGTGTGTTATCGTGAGCACGGATTTTATGCCATATCAACTCGATCGCATTAAAGATACAATAATATGGTGGAAGTATTTCATGTCCGACTTTCTTTGCAATTTTATCACAAACATATTCCTTTGAAAAATTGAATCTTTTTAAAACTTCTAACAATTGTTTAACTATATAACTTTCATGGAAATATATGTCACGTTCGCACAAAAAGGCTTGTATTTCCCTTTTTCTACTGGTGAAAGTTGGCACCTTATTCATTTGGCGACTATGATAGGATGCATTATCCATCACAATACAGCTATTCGGTGGTATATTCGGCATTAATTTGTTTTGAAGCCAATCTTCAAAAACTTCAGCGGTTGTATCACAATGATAATCAAAGCTGGAATCTGAAATATTCTTGACCGCTAGAAATAGACATTCTGGTATCCAGCCTTCTTCTGACCCCGCATGTAAAATAGTTATTCTTTTACCTTTATTTGATGGAGCTTTGGTGTGGCATTTTTGGATTTATCAATCCATCCTTTACTGGGTGTGTCGTGAGTGTCATACCAAGTCGTCTCATCTAGGTAGATTATCGTTCGATTTTCCGATCTAGCTGCATTTATTTTTTCAAGATATTCCATTCCGAGTTGTTGTAAGCACCGTGATTCCATTATAACTTTTGTCTATTTTTTTTAATAAAAACCCCAAACGACGTAGAATACGCCACAAAGTTGTAGTAGAACATTTTATGTCAAAACTATTTTCGGACAGCCTCCGTGAAAGGGAAAATAACATAGGAACGTTTTTGTTCTGCATACATTTCATAAATTTTTGCGGCGGATTAAGTCTTCTTGACAGAAATCAATACATTTCGACACACCTTTGCCTTTTCGTGTTTTTTTAGACGCTATCGAATTATTTACAATTTTCCAAACTGTACTTTCAGGGATGCTTGTTAAAGCTGATGTCTCCATCAATGAAAAGTGCTTTTCATGGCCTCGCTCCACTAATTTTAAATAAACACTTTTAACTATCAGTTTTGCCTCAACGGGCAAACATTTGCGGCTTCTGATGGAAAGGGCTTCGGATATTTTAAGACACTATTGAACTTTATAATACACACTATTTTGGTATAACACTGCAGATAAAATGAAGAATATCTTTATATTTATAAACACGAAGTAGCCAATAAAATGTTAGATTGAAAGGGAGGTATATATATATATATATATATATATATATATATATATATATATATATATATATATATATATATATATATATATATATCAATTACGACCCTGTTACGGCCAGGTACGTGCGAAGATCCTAACGGTCGTTGAATGTTTCTATTGCATTAATTTGCCAAATCACTTTCTTAGATCCTGAAAAATACTATACCTGGTCTGGTTTTCATTATGCTACTTAAGGTGCCCGTTTTTCTCGTATTTGCACAGAAACTTTTGGTTTAATTGATCAACAATTTTTTGTTGTAAGTTATCGGTTACAATATGTGAATTTTGGAACTTATTTTTGTGTTATGTATGGGTATTATAGAATAATACAGGTAATAAAAGTATTAAGAATACTATCTAAACCATTTATGATGTTGTTACCATAAAACGCAAATTAATCTGAACATTTGCATATCAGTTGAGAGTCCATATTTAAAAACAAATGTAACCGTGAGAATTAAAACAAAATCTATTTGCTAAGCCCCGTATTATGTATAGAAACATATATCCTGTTTTTCCTTTACAATTGGTGTTCATGTTTTACAAAAAGTACCTAACGGCCGTATAGGTACGACATAAAAAGGAGTCCAATAGGGCAGAAAAATATACTAATACGATATAAGTTAACATGCAATATGGACAGTCTTAACTTTCTCGGATTTTTTTTTTTGCACACTTTAGTACATTTTCAGATACTAAAAGGTATATGGCCGACCCCAAGGTGGCAATCTCTTAAATTACAAATTTTGCTTTTGTGACGTGACTACTGGTTTTATTTTATCTTTATTGTCTAAATATGTGCCAAAACTGTCATGAAGAAAAGATAAGGCATAATTAGAACCTTTTTTATTTGGCTTCATCATAGGTTATCATGGTTAAGGTTATCTGTCCATCGTGTCAGTGGTCTTCCTCGGTTACATTTGTCAGTTCTCGGTCGTCATTCCACGACTCGCTTCGTACATCTATTATTATCATTTAGTCTGCCACATGACCCGCCCATCTCTATTTTAATTTTGCAATGCGCAATATAATGTCACACACCCGTTCTTCTTCTTATTAACTCGTTTCGGATCTTATCTCTCAGAGAAAACTTAACATAGACATCTCCATCCTGCGTTGCGTTATGCACAGTTTTGTAGCTGACTTTTTTGAAAGTATCAACGTTTGAGCTCCGGATGTTAGCAGTGGGAGAACACACTGGTTAAAGGCTTCTCATAAGCTGCTCAGCCTAAGGAAATTCTTCTGGGTAATTCACACGTCTGGTTGTCCCTGCTTATCGGGATTTCATGGCTAAGGTAGTTGTATTTTTCTACAATCTCGATCTCTTTATTTTCTACTTTTACAGGTTTGCTGGGTACTAAGTTGGTAATCATTTTCGTTTTATTGCAGTTTATTAGCAGACGTGTTTTCTGAGGTGCTTTTTGTAGTTCTTCTAACATTTCTTTGGACTCTCGCAAGTTGATTAATAGTAGAACTATATTATCTACAAATCTTAGATGGTTCAAATAACCCCGACCACAATTCTCATGGTTTCTCAATCTAATGTTTTTAATGCATGTTCTAAGACTGCTTTGAACAATTTAAGAGAATAATTATCTCACTGTCTGACTCCTATTTTTATTCTTGTTCTTTTAGTTGGTTTATGTATGTTAATTGTTGTTGACGCGTTTTCGTAAATTTAATATATTTGAATATCTTGGATCAATACTACATGTTTCAAGTTCTCGTAGTACTGGGACAATTGTATTCTACATTTTTCGATGAGGATTTTAATGCATTGTAGATGGTCGTTTGTTCCAAAACCAGAAAGAAAACTGATCTGCTCTCTTGAATGGTAGAAATTGAGCAACACACTGCGTCAATAAACAATTTAGAAACCCTAAAACCATAAACTTTTATAAACAATAACCTATAGGTTACATATCGTTGCGAGAAAATAGCCAGTTACAGAAGTTGGGCCAATATATTCATTATTTTCAATATTGTTCTGAATTATTTAATGTTGATGTATACAGAGACCAATATAGATTTTTCTGTTCAGATATAACATAAAATATCTCCAATCAGACCTGATAAACTTGTGGATAGAGACAAAGTGTAATGTATTATGTTTACTGAAAAGATTTGAGGCTGAACCAACAGAAAACTATTACTTAAATGGTTGATATATACACTGTAGTTGCTAGAACTACTGTTTATTAACCAGTTTAGTTGTGTGCTATTATTTTTATTAAATGAAATGAAAAGAAAAGATTCTTTTATTTGGAGGTAACTGTACTCACATGACGTTGTACACAATAATAGGTCATTACGTTATCATAAAATTACAGAATGGATTTAAAAATTCTTTTACTAGGTGTCAGTTCGTACCTAAAAGAGAGAAAGAGAAATTTGCTAATTTGGAACATTTATATGGAATGGATGTTATAGTATAAGATGTAACATATGCTCCGTCATATCTATATTTGCCAGAGTACACAGAATGGTTTATTGGACAGAAAAAGAAAGTAATACAATGAATGTTCTTGGACTATATTATTTAAGGTATATCTCGTTACGGGCAAAGCCTTGAATAGGGACTGCAATATTAAGCGCTGCTCCGTGCCTACTTTATCAACCTAAACTAGTAAATAATTCAACCAAATCATCATATTTAGTCAGTACAATCTACATTAGTATCTCTTTGTTTGAGAATTAAAAACTCCCTTAATGCACTTTTACGAAAAAGCAGTCCAATTAAATCGCGTTCAAAAGTAAACTACTTCGTTTACGGTGTCCTTTTATTTAATTCGTACAAAGCATTATCATGAATCATATGTAGTATTTTATTTTTATTTCTTAACTAACATAATACGATTTAAACTACTATTATCTAACGTATTTTTAGTGTTGCGTACGGAACATTTATAAGATCACTTCGGTGTCTGTTCGTCTGACTGTCTTTTTGTCACACTCGATTTTCTCCGAAACTATTTGACATAAAAAGTTGAAATTTGGCACTACTATAGAAACTGATGGCCCCATCAGAGCTGTCTAGTTTTGAAAGTTAAATTTTGATTTTAAGGGTAAATTTTGGGGTGAAATCGTAGGTGAAAAAAAATTACCAAGTGACACCAGGTGTCAAATGAAAGCTTGTGAAAACACGAGTTCAAAAATATATATAAAATAACAGTTGCTCACACTTTTCTTTATATTATTTTTAAATAATTGCCAAAAATCATTATACCTCCGTAACAAAAATTTTTATTTTAAAAGTAATCAACGTACGGAACACTAATTGCGCAAGTCCGACTTGCACTTCGCCGGTTATTTAGGATAATGATTATATATGTATAGTAAATACCAAAAAGTGGTACTAAGTCAGTAATAATAACACAATTTGAAACATATGAAATTTCAACAGCAGCTTCTTGCAGAAAGAAGATTTCTCATCTCAAATTAGAGAAAAATTCAGAATAGCCAAAATACTTATTTTTTCTTACTCTCTTACAGTTAAATAGTTTGTACTCTACCGAATGGCAAGATTTACTTTAAAGAGTTATGTGGAAATTCAATTAGATTTTGCATTGTGTTAAAAGCTAATCCACAATATAAAAGGATTTCATCGAAATGTTTAAAAACATGCAAAACATTATATTTTATTATTTATTGCTACAGTATAATGTAACCGTTAACAACGACTTGGGCACAGAAATATTGGCAGGATGTCAAATACGAACTAAAATTATATTTTAAAACGTTGAATTGTCCATTCCAAATAATTGAATATGGCCAGTTAATAATTCTGGTATATTTAACAAAAAAGTAGTTAGTAATCAAAGCCACTATTTAGCTACCAAATAAGCTGTGGTCTTGAATTAATATTGTTTAAATACTAAGTCAAATTAATTCACAAAAGTAAAGCACTGATAAGAATCATTTTTCAAGATGTGCCATTAAGCAGCAGCAAGTGTAAAAAAATATAACATTTTAACTATTCATATTTGGGTAGATTTTAATAAAAACTGTGAATATTGATATAAAAAAATCTTAAAATCTACTGTGAGTTCATTTCTTATATTTGACGAACAACAGCTCTATTCGAAAGATTTTAAAAATTCCTTTCAATTGAAATTTTTGTTTCTCATTTGAAGTTATTGATTTTTTTAAAAATTAATACTACTACCAATTCTAAACACTACTATGTCATTTATGTATAAATAAAATAGTCAGTTAAAAATTGTTAGTCGAGCATTTTTCGCAAGCACGACTAACTATGTTGGGAATGTGGAATATTTAGCACAATGACACTACTCTGTATATATCACCACTACACCAAACACTTTATTTTTGAGCCCGACGCGAGTTTTGGTAACCATCTTAGCTTCATCAGGAGTGATGGCTGACTAAAGCTAAACTACAAATCTACCCTATTTATACTTAGCCTAACCCTTGAATTACTCAGGCGGAACTAACGGCATAGGCGAGGCCATCAGTTCCGGTCAAGTAAGCAGTAGAGGGGACTATAAGGAATAGGCCCTCTATCTTTATTTTTTTTTACATATTATAATTTCCATACTTTCGTATGCGTTTAACAATCATCTTAGATTATCTAATGTTACAGTATGATCTGCTTCAAGGGCCTGTCCGGCAATGCTAGACTTTTCTGTTCTTCTGTATTTGAAATGTGCTAAATATTCTTTAAATCGTGTTTTAATTGACTTTTGAGTTTGCTCACAATCATTACAACTAATTTCATAAATTCCACTTTTCTCACAATTAGGAATCTTATCTTTGGGATTTCCTCAGATTGTCTGATGATTTATAGACTAAGGTGAGGCCTACCTTATTATTGAGTTCTCTGCTGTATTTCGGATTATATGATATGGAGACATACTTGGTCTAATTTTCTTCGGGTGTAAAAAAGGTGGAATTCTGAATATTTAACCTGAACTTATGTCTATTTATTAACTTGTTTACTAAGTCATCGTCATAACCATTAACTCTAGCTATATTTCTAATATGATTCCTTTCATTATTGAATGAATCATTAGGAATATGTCTATCTGTTACTGTGTCTTTTCTATAGATATCAAATTCTCTCAATTTCGTAAGTGAATTTAATGGAATCATATCGGCTAATTCATTTGGAAACAAAAATATCTATATTTGCTTTCTTTGTATCAAAAATGGTGAAAACATTATTCACATACCTATACCATACTCTTGAGAAATACTCAAATTCTTGGCTGGGTTTGGCTTCAAATTTACTCACGAATAAATTGGCAACGAAAGGTGATAGGAAATTACCAACAGCTGTTCCCTTTTTCTGAACATAAAATTGACTGTTATACTGAAAATAATTTTATTCCATACAAAGATTAGATAATGTTATGTCTTTATGAATGATTTCGTCCTCAAAGTCATTTTTCCTAAGTTATTCTTCGAGATATTGTAAAGTTTGTGGTGTTGGCACACTTTAAAACAAAGAACTGACATCATAAGAAATTAATTCTTCACTGCGAAAGTATTTAATGGTAAATTCTCAAGCTCTTTTGATAACCATTTGGATATTAAATATGTGGGTGATCCGACCGATGAAACAATGGGTAAGCAATACAACTTTGGTATGGTCGAATTAGTCACATTTAATTTAAATTTAGCGAATCGGAGATAGGGTTCTTACATTTCTTTAAAGAATTTTTAATCTTTGTTATCATTCTCGGTAATGGATTTTTTATTACCTTTTCATAAGGGCCAGTTTAGATAAGATTATCTACACGTTCAAAGTAATCTTTCTTATCCAATATAACAACCTCATTTTCTTTATCCGCTTTTAAATAGAAGACATCTTTCTTTCTCAATCTTTTAACTACTTTTATGTTTATTTGTGAATTAGAATTTGTCTTGTTAATTATCAAAAAACATGATTAACAACACAAATTCTAATGCACAAAAAAACATAAAAGTAGTTAAAGGATTGAGAAAGAAATATGTCTTCTATTTAAAAACGGATAAAGGAAATAAGGTTGTTAAATTGGATAAGAAGGATTACTTTGAACCTGTAGATAATCTTATCGAATCTGGCCCTTATGAAAAGGTAATAAGAAATTCTTTACCGAGAATGATAACAGAGGTTAAAAATTCTTTAAAGAAATATAAGAACCTTATCTCCGATTCGCTAAAATTTAAATTAAATGTGGGTAATCCGACCATACTAAAGTTGTATTGCTTATACAAAATTCACAAACCTGGAAAAGCAATGCGTTGTTTCATCGATCGGATCACTCACATATTTGATATCCAAATGGTTAACAAAAGAACTTGAGAATTTACCACTAAATACTTTCGCAGTAAAAAGTTCTTTAGAATTCATTAATAAAACAAAAAATCTAATTCTTAATGAATGTGAAATCATAATTTCTTTTAATGTCAGTTCTTTGTTTCCAAGTGTGCCAATATCACAAACTTTACAATATGTCGAAAAATTACTTAGGATGGACGACTTTGAGGACGAAATTATTTATGAATACTTAACATTATCGAAACTTCGTAAGGAACAAAATTATTTTCATTTAAACAGTCAATTTTATGTTCAGAAAAAAGGAACAGCTATGGGTAATTGCTTATCACCTTTCATAGCCAATTTATTCATTCATAAATAAGTTTGAAACCGAATCCAGTAAAGAATTTGAGTATTTTCCGAGGGTATAGTATGGGTATATGAATGATGTTTTCGCGATTTTTGATAAAAAGGAAACACATATAGATGATTTTATTTCCAGATTAAATAGCCGATATGATTCCATTAGATTCACTTACGAAACTGAGAACAAAGGACAACTGCCTTTTCTAGATATTTTAATTATTAAAAATAATAATAGATTAGAATTTGGTATCTATAGAAAAGACACGGTAATGATTTATTTCATTGCAAACAACACAAATTAGCCGCATTACATTTTTTAGTTCATCGTTTGGTCACTTTTCTTCTGAATAGAGTAAACTTTAATACTGAAAGGAATCGTATTAGAAATATAGCTAGAGTTAATGGTTATGACGATGACTTAGTAAACGAATTAATAGACATAAGTTTAGGTTAAATATTCAGAATTCCACCATTTTTACACGCGAAGAAAATAAGACCAAGTATGTCTCCATACCATATAATCCGAAATATAGCAGAGGACTCAATAAGGTATTTAATTAGGTAGGCCTTACCTTAGTCTAAAAGTCATCAGACAATCTGAGAAATTTCTTAGGAAATCCCAAATATTAGATTCTTAATTATGAGAAAAGTGGAATTTATGAAATTGGTTGTAATGATCGCGACAAAAAGTATGTAGGGACAAAGAAAAAACACAATTTAAAGAACATTTCGCACATTTAAAATACAGTAGAATAGAGAAGTCTAGCATTGCTAAACATGTCCTTGAAGCTGATCGTACTGTAACATTAGATAATTTAAGATTAGTTAAAAATGTATCTGATAGGAGATTGTTGAACGCATACGAAAGTATGGAAATTATAAAATGTAAAAGTAGTTTACATAATGACAGAGGGCCTATTCCTTATAGTCCCCTCTACTGGTTACTTGACCGGAACTGATGGCCTCGCCTATGCCATTAGTTCCGCCTTAAGTAATTCAAGTGTTAGGCTAAGTAAAAATAGGGTAGATTTGTAGTACAGCTTTAGTCAATCATCGCTCCTGATGAAGCTAACATGGTTAGTGAATCGCGCGTTGAGTGCAAAAATAAAGTGTTTGGTGTAGTGGTGATATATACTAAGTAGCAAGACTAAATTTAAATTTTCATATTAATATTTATCATGATAGTAACTTACTTTTACCGTGATAGACCAAGAGGGCGACCCGAAATTTTGACCTGTCGACTAACCGCCTGTCTAGTTGTTCATTATCTCGGGCGAGTTGAATAAAAATCTTTAACGTTGATTTTCCGGCCCCTGTGCCCTGGAATGCCCAGATAAGACCCAAAATGCTACAATCAAAAATGGACTGTCATTTACCTACTTGAATCAAGTACCATAACATTTGTTGACACTAAAAAAGTCGAGCGCCCCAAAGGGCAGACGGCGCCGAGACCGGTACCAGCCCAAAAAACGTCGATCCAAAAATGGACTGGCATTTAACCATATAAAATCAATAAATTTGATTTGTTCTTGATAAAATAAGAGGGAACCTGCAAAAGGCGCCAATACCGAAGTATGAAGCTGGACCCGCTTGCTCCAGCCAAAAACGTTCGTTTTTCGAATTTTAGAATAAAAAAGACCGTAAGTCCCAAGTTTTGGGTCCCGCTCGTCTGTTATTCTTGGAAAATTTAGGCCTTAATTAATAAAATATCATGAGGGCAGACGCCTCGCTAGTACTCGAACAAGCCAATGCATTTTCAAAGTTCAAAAAAATCAACGAAATTCTTATAGTATATACTCTATTATAGGTTCTACATAAAATTCGTACCAGATGATTGAAACTGAAACTTTTTATGTTTTTCGGCCCGTAGAATCTGAATTTGCCATTTTTGAAGCCCCATAGTGTTCGGGCCTTTCGCAATGTACCCGAAAAAGCCGATTTTTATACAATTTCTGGGACAGTCTATCTATTGGGAGGGTAAGTAGACCATTTTCATATGTGTTTAATTTGAGGAATTGGGAACAAATAGTCAAAATGAATAAAAACGTTTGGCAGCCTAAGTTTTCCAAAAATAATTTGGGCAGACGCGTAGAACCCAAAACTTGGGACTTACGATCTTATTTATTCAAAAATTCGAAAAACGGCCGTTTTTTGGCTGGAAAAAGCAGGTCCAGCTTCATTCGGTATTGGCGGCGCCTACCTCTTACAGGTTCTCTTTTATTTTATCAAGAACAAACTAGATTAATTGATTTTATATGGGTCCGGACTCGGCGGCGTCTGTTCTTTGGGGCGCTCGACTTTTTTAGTGTCAACAAATGTTATGGTACTTGATTCAAGTGGTTAAATGACAGTCCATTTTTGGATGTAGCATTTTGGGCCTTATCTGGGAATGCCAGGGCTCGGGGGCCGCAAGATCAACGTTAAAGGCTTTTATTCGACTCGTCTGATAGAATCAACAACCAAGCAGACGGTTAGTCAACTGGTCAAAATTTCAGGTCGCCCTCTTGGTCTATGAATGAAGGAAGAAAAGAAAATGCTCCTATAAAATAAAATTTTAAATGCTACTCTTAAAATTTCATAGTATTCTCCTTGACCTTGAGAGAGAGTTGTCGATAATCTAAGATATTAAAATATAGAAGTAAAAGATAAGGAGACATCACGTCGAATAAAATCCCGATGAATCCTAAAAGAAACTTTCAAATTTTTTGCCGCTTGGCTTACCCAAAATATTATTAACTCCATTGCGGAATTTAGAATTCTTCGGCAACTCCTTTTAATACAAAAGAGTTTTAAATGAAATTACAACATTAAAAATCAAATAAAATTACGATAGATTGCCTTTCGAGCCTACCTTAGGAAATATATATGGAATATCGAAATCGCCTTAAACATATGAAGTAATGTTAAAAATAAATAGATTAGTAGAGAAATAAAAATATAATCTATTTTAGGTATACGCTGTATTAACAAGATACGAAAATTATTTTAAAATTACTGTACCTAATTTTGAATAGTTAGCACTGAACGAAAAGAACTTTGGACATTCTATCAGCCATGTAAAAGTTTTACATTATATTGAATATTTATGCAATCATATACAATCCCAAGACTTTTTTTAATAATACTACACTCAGGTAAAGCTTTTAATTTATCAACCAGAAATAAAGAATTGTAATAGATTATTTGTAGATATAGATAATATTAGATTGCATAATATTACTCAGTATATATCACCACTACACCAAACACTTTATTTTTGCACTCGACGCGCGTTTCGCTAACCATGTTAGCTTCATCAGGAGCGATGATTGACTAGTAGTAGTAGTAGTCAATCATCGCTCCTGATGAAGCTAACATGGTTAGCGAAACGCGCGTCGAGTGCAAAAATAAAGGGTTTGGTGTAGTGGTGATATATACTGAGTAGTATCATTGTGCCAAAGATTCCACATTCCCAACTTAGGTGCATAATATTGATCAAAATAAATGGATTTAACAAATACAGATGTAGTAGGGAAGTTATTTACATCAGCAAAATTAAGTAATTAATACTTTTCTCTCTAGCCTTAAATTGAAAGATATTATTCTTAAAACTTATAAAAATACGAAACCCACTTTTTAAAATGTACTTTTACCTGGATTTATAATAATTTTAACCAATGAATCATTCAAACAAGTGAAATTGTTCAACTTAAATATGGCTAATTTTAATAAACTAAATAATTTACAAGAAAATATTAATTTACAAAAAAAAAAACGAAAACTTCAAATTAATGCCAATACACGTATACTGTAACAAAAATAGTATTTGGAGCGTTCTACTCTACATAATAATTTGTAAAGATTCGTTGATCATACTACATAAGTATCTATAGCCTATATATTAAAATTTTAAGAAAAATAGAATTCCAATATCGATAATAAAAGAATAATTTTGGTCATAAAAACAAAAGTTTATATGCTATGTATAGAGGAGTTACATCCTCCACACTCCCGGGGACGGATCCAGCCGTCTGTTGAGGGGGGAGGGGCGACAGGCTGTTCTTTAACTTGATGACCTTTTTAGTGTTCCGTACGGAACACTTATAAGATCACTTCGGTGTCTGTCTGTCTGTTACACCCGATTTTCTCCGAAACTATTTTTTATAGAAAGTTGAAATTTGGTAATAATATAGGAATTGATGGCCTTATCAGAGCCCTGTAGTTTTGAAAGTTAAATTTTGACTTAAGGGGTTAGTTTTGGGGAGTGAAATCAGAAGTGAAGAGAAATTTTTTTTACTAGGTCGTCGAGTGTGGTGTCAAATGAAAGCTTGTGAAAATATGAGTAATATATATATATATATATATATATATATATATATATATATATATATATATATATAATTGCACACACTTTTCTTTGTATTATTTTTAAAAAATCGCGAAAAATCGCTGTCCCCCAACCTTATCTCGAAAAGTACTGATCAAAAAATTTTGAAAAAATTCTGGAATATTCTCCACGGGGTGTGGATTGAACGAAAATTATCACGAGTGCATTACCTTAAATAATTTATCTGGTATATAAAAAAACAAAAATTTCAAGGTCATCAGTTTTCAGTAAAGATTGGAAAGAAACTTTGTTGAAAACTCATTTGGGGTGTGTTTTGTGAAGTCACTGATCATTTTATACCACCGTAACAAAATTTATTTTAAAAGTAATCAACGTACGGAACACTAATTGTGCAAGTTCAACCTGCACTTGACCGGTTATTTTTAACTACGACTACACAGAAAATAGTATTTCCGTTGACTAGTACTAGGCAGTGCGTCGCATCAAATTTCGGTGACTATCTTGTACTCGCAGCGATCAGGACCGTCTTACTGTATGAAGATTAGGGAGTATTATGAAGCGGGCGCGAAGTAAATAAATCGCTGTTGAGTCGCGCTAGAAAAATTTTATTTATTACCTAATTTGGATAAATAAATTGTTTTCTTTATTTTTTTTTATAATATTTATTAATACATATAATATTATATCTACATAATACATTTTATTATATAATTATATTAAATAATAATTTTTATCAATAATTATTTGTTACTTACACAAATATTTTGATTTAAAGTGACAGGGTTTTTTAATCTCAATCAAGTATTTTAATAAAATATTATTTAATGTAAAGTCAAGTACAACCTAAAAAAGGTACTGTTTCTTCTTAAAAGACAAAATAATTACATCTATTTTCACCCTCTATTTTTAGGTCTTTATAAAGTTATTTGCAGTAATTATTTTATAATATAATTATTTAATTATGAATGTAAAAATATTTTAAAACATTGTATAAATTATTGTTAATTTTCCACACATAAAATCTCAATTAGTTTATGGTGGGTTTTTCCCAGATTTCCTAGCCGATCAAATATTTGGAATCAACTTGGAACACCTGGAAATCCATTATTTTATGATGTCGACTATTGGAAAAAAAAAATACCAGACGTCTAGTACTCGACCGGCCTATGATGACGACCCAGTAGTCGACCGCTGACAAAACACGCAGCTCTCGTAGAACTGACGAAATTCCGAGTTCTATTAACATTTTCCGTGCATGCGTTTTGCCTTGAACACCTTTATTCCGGGTAAAACAATAATTTTCCAACGTTTGCAGGCAGTTTCATTGAACATCCCAAGTGAGTCGACTGTATGTCACGATTACCAAAAAAGTAGCTTTACCACCTCTTCTCGACCGGCCCAATCTCTCTTTAAATTTCCTTTCTTGATTCATCGGTAGGGCCCTGGAACTGATTCTGGATTAAAGTTTGGAAGTTCAACTATCACTTGAATACGATGTCGTCACGGATTATGCGATAAAAACCTTTTCTAACAGATTTAAAACTTAAGTGGTCGACCACTGGTGCACATACCCTATATATATATATATATATATATATATATATATATTATATATATATATATATATATATATATATAAATATATATATAAATATATATATATATATATATATATATATATATATATATATATATATATATATATATATAAATAAATATATATATATATATATATATATATATATATATATATATATATATATATATATATATATAAATATATATATATATATATATATATATATATATATATATATATATATATATATATATATATAAATATATATAAATAAATCTGTTAGAAAAGGTTTTTATCGCATAATCCGTGACGACATCGTATTCAAGTGATAGTTGAACTTCCAAACTTTAATCCAGAATCAGTTCCAGGGCCCTACCGACGAATCAAGAAAGGAAATTTAAAGAGAGATTGGGCCGGTCGAGAATGAAACTGCCTGTGAAACGTGGGAAAACTATTGTTTTACCCGGAATAAAGGTGTTCAAGGCAAAACGCAAGCACGGAAAATGTTTATAGAACTCGGAATTTCGTCAGTTCTTCGAGATCTGCGTGTTTTGTCAGCAGTGGACTACTGGGGTCGATTTTGTAAGTAATTCTAGTAGTCGACATAGGCCGGTCGACTACTAGACGTCTGGTATTTTTTTTCCAATAGTCCACCATCATAAAATTAGGGATTTCCAGGTGTTCCATGTTAATTCCAAATATTTGATCGGCTAGGAAATCTGGGAAAAACCCACCATAAACTAATTGTAAAATATTTTTACATCCATAATTAAATAATTATATTATAAAATAATTAGTGCAAATAATTTTATAAAGGCCTAAAAATAGAGGATGAAAATAGATGTAATTATTTTGTCTTTTAAGAAGAAACAGTACTTTTTTTAGGTTGTACTTCACTTTACATTAAATAATATTTTATTAAAATACTTGATTGAAATTAGAAAATCCATGTCACTTTAAATCAAAATATTTGTGTAAGTAACAAATAATTATTGATAAAAATTATTAGTTAATATTATTATATAACAAAATGTATTATGTAGATATAAAATTATATGTATTAATAAATATTATAAAAAAAACTCTTAACTATGTACTTTATTAGACACTCCCATTATTCCCCTCATGGGCTAGGGGTAATTCTATGCCCTTAGTACGGGATTTGACATTCCCGAGGTACCCGAGTCATGTTGTGTATGTCTGGTGTAGTCCTTTTTGTCAGTCCTGTCTCGTGTTCACTTCTGCAATCTCAAGGTGTTAGATACCGTGCCGAGGGGATGTATGGCTCAGCACAATGAGTCTCAAACGGTTCCTACGGATACCGGGCGCCCTCCAGAAGTATGCAGCCTTGCTACATTATATAGGCTCTGCTGTAGTCGACAGCTTTTCCTAGGTCTCTTGTGGGATTTATATGCCTAACTTAAATTTAAAAACAAGTGGGTCCAAAAGACCCAGAATAGAGTCTAATCCTTCGTCTCCTGAAATAAACATCTACAAGAGATTTTTCAAGATAACCATGTCCACTGGTTCTTTTGAAAATGTTTCACCGTTTTTATTACATAAAGCG
Source organism: Pachyrhynchus sulphureomaculatus (assembly GCA_019049505.1). Taxonomy (NCBI): domain Eukaryota; kingdom Metazoa; phylum Arthropoda; class Insecta; order Coleoptera; family Curculionidae; genus Pachyrhynchus; species Pachyrhynchus sulphureomaculatus. Next base: position 100,741,592 of record CM032453.1, on the reverse strand, counting down.
CTTCAGTCGATATTTGGTACATTGTCTGATACAAAGAAATTAGCTGTTGGTTCTCTTCTTATAGAAGTAACTAATGAAAAACAGTCAAAGTTCGCTTCCTCCCTTTGTTTGCTGCATAACGATGAAGTAAGAACCCAACCTCACAAGTCCCTCAATATTATCAAAGGTGTCGTATCTGCGCAATTGCTCTGATGATGAAATTCTAGATAATCTAAAGAGTCAGGGTATGACAGAGCTGTTTCGTTTACCTCCCAGAAAAGAAGCTTCTGGTCCGTCTTCCACCTACATACTCTCATTTAGACTTCACCAACTACCCTAAAAAATACATGCCGGTTGGTACTCTCTTCGTGTACGCCGTTACTTTCCGAGTCCCATGCGCTGTTTCCAGTGCCAGAGGTTTGGCCATACTGCTTCAAAATGCGAGCAAGAAGCCCTTTGTCCCTCGTGTGGACACTCTCAACACCTGGGATCCACATGTACTTCTCCTCCTATTTGTGCAAACTGTAAGGGCAATCATTCACCCAGATAGAAGGGCTATCCACTTTACAAGCAGGAGTTCGAAATCCAAAAAATACGCACTTTGGAAAAAATATCTTATTTGGATGCCAAAAGAAAATATTCAGCTCAGAACCTCTCTCTCTCTCTCTCTCTCTCTCTCTCTCTCTCTATGTCCTTCAGCTCTGCCACTAAGTGTGACCTCTCCAACTTCACTTCTCAGTCCTCTCCTTAATCTTCAGAGGACACTTTTTATGCCACACCCCAACCCTCGTCCACCCCTTCCCCCAAATACCTCTTCCTACTCTCGCCCCTATCCCTACTACCTTCTATTCTTCCCTTCTTCCCCCTCAACCCCCCTCAACACTCAAAAACCTCAATATTCCCATAACCCCAACTTCCACCGAGTCCTCCTTTTCAAAATCCCCCATCACTCAACCAAAACACTCCCATCAATCCCAAAAACAAAATAAAAGTTAGTTAGAACTACCAAATCTAACACTTCCTCGTCCAATGAGTCTATCCTGGAGATATCTACACCAGATAACTTAATGGATCTAGATCCTTCAGCTCCTTCTAAAAATTCTTCTAAGAAGAAGGCTTAATCCTTCTCATACACATTCAATCCCATTATTCAATGGAACTTGAATGGCTTTTCATCAAGATCTGAGGATCTATCCTTACTCTTAAAATCTATCAAGCCTTCCATACTTGCCCTTCAGGAAACAAATTTTAAAAATACTCATTGCTCCAACCTCAAAAATTATCAAGCAGTCACCTCCAACAGAGCTGTTCAATTAAGAGCCTCAGGTGGCGTAGCATTATATATACACAATTCTATGGACTTTGAGCATAGCATCTTCAAACTCCCTTGGAGGCTGTAGCGATAACAACCACATACAATTCTCCCACTACTATTTGCTCTCTATATCTTCCTCCATCATTGTCCCTCTCGCTAAGTGCTCTCGATTCCCTAATTTCCCAACTCCCACCACCAATACTTTTATTGGAAGATTTCAATACCCACAATCCCATTTGAGGATCATCCCACTCTTCCCCCAAAGGCACTATCATTGAAGAATTTCTCCCTAATCACCCTCTGACTCTATTAAATTAGCCCTCTCCAACTTTTATATGCTCATCTTTCAGATCCATTTCTTCTATTGACCTCTCTACATGCAGCTCCAACATCTTCACGTCCTTTCAATGGGATATCTCTCATGACACTCATGGAAGTGATCATTTCCCAATTATTATTCGCTCCCTGATCCAAATGCCCACTACTACAAACGTCATTGTAAATCTGAATTTAGCAATGGCTGATTGGCCCAAATTTTCATTATTAGTTAAACTTCCCACTGCTCCAGTGCATGATTTCAACCTATTCATCTCCCAATTCACAAATAATATACTTATCGCAGCCAATAATTCTGTTCCAAAACTTCATCCACATCACTCAAAACCACCTGTTCCTTACTGGTCCAAAGTATGTGCTAGGGCCATCCGTCAGAGGAAAATAGCCCTAAATCTTTTTTAAAAGACACCCTAATCGACACCCCCACTTCTTCAATTTTAAAAAAGGCAGAGCCCAGGCTAAAAAAATAATCAAAGAGGCTAAAACCAACTCCTGGTGCTCTTTCACATCCTCAAACAAGCAACCCATCTCTTCCAAACATCTTTGGCGATCTATAAATCAAATGAAGGGGGTTAACCCTTCCTTCATTCCGCCCCTTCAAGTCGGTATTTCCTTCATCACTGACCATCAAACATCTGCAACACCCTTTCAAAGTAAATCTGTCTCCTCTTCTCTCAACTTTGATACTCCCTCCCTTCTTTTTTCTTTCAAAACCTCTTCTCATCAACACTACAACGATCCTTTTACTCCGTTAGAACTAACCATTGCAATAGCTCAATCAAAAAAAACTGCTCCCGGTCCTGATTATATTCACACATTAATGATCCAACATATTCCCCCGGACGCCACAAAAGCGTTACTAAACTACTACAATCATCTCTGGTTAAACTCCTGCTTTCCCTCTTCATTGCTGCATTCCATCATTATCCCTGTCCATAAACCAGGTAAGCCCAGATAGCTACAGACCAATTTCCCTAACAAATCAACTTTGCAAAATAATGGAAAGAATGGTCTTACACAGATTAACATGGTTTCTGGAAAAAAACAATCACTTGTCTCCTTACCAATATGGCTTTAGAAAACACAGATCTCCAATGGACCACCTTTCATCATTGGAAACCAATATAAGATCTGCATTCAATCAACATCATCATCTAGGATTAATATCTCTCGATCTTTCTAATGCTTTTGATACCACAAACAGAAATACCATTCTTTCCCAATTAAAGGAAATGGGCTTGGAGGGTCCCCTCCCAAACTTCATACAAGGCTTTCTCACCCCGAGTACATTCAGAGTGAGGGCAAACGGCCATCTATCCGATCCTTTAGTGTTTTCTCTTGGAGTTCCCCAGGGTTCGGTACTTAGTCCTACTCTGTTCAACATTGCGATGCTGTCTCTCACCAAAGTGATTCCGCATCATATAAAGTACAAACTATTTGCTGATGATATCATACTATATTACTCCTCGCCCTCATCCTTAAACATCACAGACAATCTCCAGAGAACTTTAAACGTTCTATACAAATGGTCCAACTCTAATGGTTACTCTTTCTCCCCAAAAAAATCTGTTTTTATACATTTTTGTAAAAAAGAAACTGCCCTAGACTCAATCCTCTCAATATCAATGGATCTCCTATATCTATTCAAAACTCTCATAATATCCTAGGGCTAACTTTCGATACGGGTTTGACTTGGAACTCACACATTAATTACTTAAGAACACGTACAGTCCAAGATCTTAATCTTCTGCACTTACTTGCTCACTCAAAATGGGGTTCTGATTTTAGCTCAATCATAACCATTTATATGTTAAATCCCTTATCCTATCCAAACTAAACTAAGGAGATTTTATATATGACTCAGCGTGTCATTTAATCAAAAAAAAGCTAGACACCATTCAGAATCAGGCTTTGAGGTTAGCCACGAGAGCTTTTAGAACTTCACCTATCTCCAGTTTACAGGGTGTTTTCTCTATTCCCCCCTCTATCTCAATAGACATTCTCTCTTATGAAATTTTATGCTCTTTCAATGAACCGTCCTCAATTTAAATCCTCTTTAAATTTAACTTATCTTCATCTTTCTCGTACTATATCGCTGTCATCCAACTCCATTCTTTCCAGGATCAAACACCTATTGACTCTACACAATTTCACCCCTCCCTGATTCGAATACCCTCTTCTCACATCTTTTCCCCCTTGGCAATCTTCGAGCCCTCATATAGACTTCTCCATGTGCACACTTGAGAGAGAGATAACTCCGAATAAAATTATCAACTCCATATTCAATGATAAACTAAAAAACCAATACTCTGATTACTTCGTTATCTATACAGATGGTTCCAAGTCATGTTCAGGGGTTGGCGTCGCCTTTATCGCTCAAAATATTCAGAAAACTTTCAAATTACCTCTTCACTCATCTATTCTCTCAGCTGAGCTTCTTGCCATTAGGGAGAGCATAAGATATGCGATTACTACTCTTCCTAATTGCCTCGGATTCTCAGAGCGCTCTTAAATCCATTCAAGATGTGAACCTTAATGACGCATACACCAGACAAATAAAGGATTTATTACATGTTGCTCGATTAAAAAACAAATCCTTTTTACTCATTCGGATACCAGGACACTGTGACATTGCGGGAAATGAAAAAGCTGATACTTTTGCAAAAAAGGCCTCTCTCTCTGGTGCTCCTGTTCTGGGCTAAAATCATCCCAGAGATTACATAAAACATCTATCTCAGGAATTTAGAAAATTATTCCAATTACAGTGAGATCTTGAGGACACCAGTAATAAACTCAGGGTCCTCAAAACTGACGTCTAGCCTCCTTTACATTATCAAACACTGAATAGAAAGGAAAACACCATTGTCAGAAGACTGGCCATTGGCCGCACATATCAGACCCATTCTTTCCTTTTAAACAAAGAGGATCCCCCCAGTTATCCATCATGTCATCTACTATTTACTATCAAATACATATTTGAATCACATTTCTCTGATACCCGTGAAAAGTATCACATTCCTTCCAACCTAAAATCGATCATCCAATCCTACAACATCATTCACAGACAAATTGGTGAATACTTAAAGGAAATAAATTCGGGCGCTAAATGACCTTTGCGGTCGATGCGCCTTAACCCCTTAAATCTTCCTTCCTTCCTTCCTCCCATTATTAGATAAGAAAATATTACAAATAAGAACACCATATTGTAAAGGACTCCGTACAATACTTCGTAACTGTAAACTTTGTTTCTTGATCGGAAACCAATCTCCTTCCTTCATCAAATAAATTCATTTCTCACTCAACAATAAAAGTGTCGCTCTCGGCAAGACTCGTGACGAAATTTGTATACATGCCTAAAATTACGAAACTTCATTAATATATATCATACTGGAGCCAAATATCCAGATATTCTATTTTACGCAATACGTAGATACTGTTTTAGCATAATTTAGGCTTACAAAAATTTAGGCAGTAGTGGTTTCCAAAAAAGTTAACGCAGAACCCACCATAATTCGGTCTGAACACTCTATTGCAATGGCGTGGTTTCTACCTACCTTAAGCTAGTAGCAAATATGGTGCGGCATGATCCAGCTTTATATATAAAAGGAAATCTTGTCGAAAGTGTGGAACATTCTTTGATTTTAAAAATAGTATAAATTACAACACACACACAAAAAAAAATTGTAGAAGGTAAAGTGGGAAGATCATTGGGCCTAGACATACTCCTCGATTGTTACATTTCACCTAGGAAGGATCGATTAGGCTAATTGAGGCCAAAAATTTTCTTTGAATATTGATAATGATTTAAGCGGTATTCGATTGATCTAAGAACACAGAGCCTGGTAAAATTTCCAAAAGTCATATAAAAACGAGTTCCAGTTTTTATCTTAAATAAATATACAAACTGTTCTTGGTTAACTTAGTCAGCTTTTAACTTCTATCATTCTATTATATTTATAAACCTTTTCAAAAATGGAACATCTCTAAAAAATAATCAGTAACCTTATCACACAATAACTTTTGTGTATCTATTGCTTAAATTGTTTTTACTTTCCCGAAACTTCGATAGTGTGAATCGTGTATACATTTCAGAGTATCTAGATCACAAAAAACATAATTTCTCATCTCGATCAGCCTATTGGTCTGTCTTTTGATCTGTGTGATCTTTGATGTTAGCTCTCAACGAAATGATATAATGATTTCAGATTTTATATACACTTAATCCTTAAAGTAAAATAACCATATCACATTATCACCAATATGGCTTTTGTAAACATAGATCAACTGGAGCTCTTCTGGCTTATGTAACACATGTTTGGAACAACGCAATTGAACACTTTGGAGAATCTCGAGCGGTTGCTCTCGACATATCCAAGGCATTCAACCGTGTTTGGCACGATGGACTGTTTGCTAAGCTACGCTCTTGTGGTATATCTGAAAAGTTCTGTTTGTGGCTCTCATGTTTCCTTTCCTCAGAGAGCGTTCTTTATGAGTGGCGGTCGACGGATTTCTCTCTAACATCTTCACTATCAATGCCGATGTGCCCCAAGGCTCCATACTGTCTCCTACTCTTTTTCTCATTTACATTAACGATCTGCTGGAAAAGACCGGGAATGCAATCTACAGCTTTGATGACAGATGACAGTACGCTTATCTTTTAATTCACTTTCAACGCTCGGACATCGGCTACTCAGACGAATATCCGCAGCAGGAGGTCGTTCAACTTAACAAAGACCTGGAAGAAATTCTATCTTGGGACGACAGTAACCAAGTGGAATTTAATGCTACAAAAACCCAGGTGGCAGTTTTTTCTAAACACGTTAACGTTGCTGAACCCGACATAGTTATGTCGGGGCACTCCATTCCCCTAGCATCGTCACTCAATTTGTTGGGCGTTAATTTGGGAGTAAATATGTCATGACATAAATATGTTGTAGGCATAGCAAAGAGAGCTTCTCAAAAGTTGGGAATATTATTTCGAACCAGAAAGCTTTACACTCCAAAACAACTGTTAATTCTTTACAAAGCTCATATTCGACCAACTATGAAATACTGCTCGCATGTTTGGGGCTCCGCTCCCAAACATACACTGTATTTGTTGGATTCTGTTCAAAGAAGAGCTGTTCGTCTGATTGGAGACCCGGAACTGACCGGCGGCCTTGATTTGTTGGAACATCGAAGAACGGTTGGCGACTTGAGTCTATTCTACAAGTATTTTCATGGAAAGTGTTCGAAGGATGTAGCCCGCTCCCAGAGCGGTGCATGTTAGAAATACACGTCGCACTAATAGTTCACATCTGTATGAGGTTCAGCTTGTTACTCCGCGCACAACGCTTTTCAAGCAGTCTTTTATATGGAGAACCATCCCTTTGGAATAATTTGCCCAGGGCTGTGTTTCCCACCGAGTACAATTTACAGCGATTCAAGAACAACGTGAATCGCTTTTTCTGCACACATGCCGCTCCTGGAGCGTTTAAGGGACTTCCCTACAGCACGTGTTCTAGACCCATAAAAAAAAAAACGGCCAAGTGCAAGTCGGACTTGCGCAAATAATGTTCCGTACGTTGATTCCTTTTAAAATAAAAATTTTTCTTAAGGAGATATAAAATGATCAATGACTTCACAAAACACACCCCAAATGAGTTTTCAAGAAAGTTTTTTTTCGATCTTTTCTGAAAACTGACGACCTTGATGGTTTTGGTTTTTTTTTTTTTATATATCAGATGAATTATTAAAGGAAATCCACTCGTGATACTTTTCGTTCAATCTACTCTCTGTGGAGAATATTCCAGAATTTTTTAATCAGTGATTTTTCGCAATTTTTAGTGTTCCGTACGGAACACTTATAAGATCACTTCGATGTCTGTCCATCTGCCACACCCGATTTTCTCCGCAACTATTTGACATAGAAAGTTGAAAATTGGTAACAATACAGGAATTGATGGCCTCATCACAGCCGTGTAGTTTTGAAGGTTAAATTTTGACTTATGGGGTTAGTTTTGGAGGATGAAATCGTGAATTTTTACTAGGGCATTGAGTGGGGTGTCAAATGAAAACTTGTAAAAACAGGAGTTCAAACACATATATATATATATATATATATATATATATATATATATATATATATATATATATATATATATATATATATATAATCTAATACTTGCGCTCATTTTTCATTGTACTGTTTTTAAAAAATCGCGAAAAATCGAAAAGTACTGATCAAAAAATTTGGAAAAAATTCTGGAATATTCTCCACGGAGTGTAGATTGAAAGAAAATTATCACGAGTGCATTACCTTTCATAATTTATCTGGTATATAAAAAAAAACAAAAATTTTAAGGTCATCAGTTTTCATTAAAGATCGGAAACAAACTTTGTTGAAAACTCATTTGCGGTAGATTTTCTAAAGTCACTGATCTTTTTACACCTCCTTTACAATTTTTTTAATTTTAGAAGCAATCAACGTACGCAACATTAGTTGCGCAAGTTCAACTTGCACTTGACCAATTATTTTTTAAAAATAATACGAAGAAAAGTGTGCACAAGTATTATATTATATATATTTTTGAACTCGTGTTTTTACAAGTTTTCATGTGAAACCCGACTCGATGACCTGGTAAAATTTTTTTTTCACTTCTGATTTCACCCCCCAAAACTAACCTCTAAGTCAAAATTTAACTATCAAAACTACACGGAACTGATAAGGCCATCAATTTCTATATTAGTGCCAAATTTCAATTTTCTATGTCAAATAATTTTCGAGAAAATCGGGTGTGACAGACAGACAAACGAACATATACCGAAGTAATCTTATGAGTGTTCCGTACAGAACACTAAAAAACGAGTTTAGTTTTTGAGTGATATCGTTATAGGAGGAGATGTAAGTATGTAGGTTGATTAATTTTATATAATTTAAATAATATTAAAGAATTCTCAATAGTTTTGTTGAACAAAATAAATAAATTTCCAGTATAATTATTCATAATTAAACCTATAGGGCATTAAAATACAGAAGAAACTATAATATGAGGTAGGTATCAAGTTATGTAGTTACCCGTTTTGCAGAATACCACTTTCCAAACTTAACACGTAAATAACTATCATGTTACACAATTATTACTTTGCGAAATAAAATTTAATTTTACCACTTTTAAGTTGTATCTAATTAACCCCTTTCTGTAAGTTAGTTTGAATTAGGAACAACTCTTTTACGATGATAACTTATAATTATTAACTTTGAGTTTGAGTCAGTATGACATATAACAATCGAAATAATTTTATGAAATATATACTATTCCCTTAATTATTCTACTGTACAAAGATGGGAACAGATATACGCCTAATTAATATAAAATGAAAGGAAATGTAATGTTTATTGTAGTTGAAACACGATAACCTACCGTAACAAATTTTCTTAAAATCTTCAATTTTTTTTAGTGTTCTGTACAGAACACTTACAAGATCATTTCGGTGTCCGTCCGTCCGTCTGTCACACCCGATATTCTCCGAAACTATTTGACATAAAAAGTTGAAATTTGGTACTAATAGGAATGGATGGTCTCATCAGAGCCGTGTAGTTTTTAAAGTCAAATGTTGACTCAAGGGGTTAGTTTTAGGGGGTGAAATCGGAAGTAAAAAAAAAAATTAATAGATTATCGAGGTGGGTGTCAAATGAAAGCTGTAAAAACACGAGTTCAAAAATATATATAATGAAATACTTGAGCACACTTTCCTTTCTAATATTTTTAAAGAATAGTGAAAAATCGCCTTATCTCAAGAAGTAGTGATCAAAAAATTTTGAAAAATTCTGACATATTCTCCACAGGGTGTAGATTGAACGAAAATTATCACAAGTACATTACCTTTAATAATTTATGTGGTATATAAAAAAACAAAAATTTTAAGGTCATCAGTTTTCAATAAAGATCGGACACAAACTTTGTTGAAAACTTATTTGGGGTGTATTTTGTGAAGTTACTGATCAGTTTATACCTCCGTAACAATTTTTTTTATTTCAAAAACAATCAACGTACGGAAGACTAATTGCGTAAGTTCAACTTGCACTTGACCGGTTATTTTTTTTTGTCTATTTTTTCATAATTTTACTATAGGATAGGTGTAAAAATAGCTATGATTTTAAAAATGATTTATGCTGTAATTCTAATATCTGACTAAGTTAATCTGAGGGAAATACAAAAAAGGCAGGTATGGCTATATACATAAGTGACAATTAAATAAGAATTGGCCTCCTTTTAGGCTCAAGATATCCCAGCCAAACTATTTCGCATTATAAAAATATCTTTAATAGAGATTCAAAATAAATAAAAAAACGCTTTCTACAATATACTTAAGATCTATACAATGGAACACAAATTGGATAACGATTACTTTTTTCACAGAGTCAAGAAGATAAACAACCCGGATGTATACAAATAAAAATAAAATAGTCGTTTACTGTATGTTCTTTCTCAATTTATTAATTTATATTTGTCATAAATTTTATTTGCAAATGTAACTTTGGTTTCCGTCAAATCTTATGTCTTTCCTAAGAAATTTAAAAATCTTAATTGTTTAATTAGATCAAATTAGCTCCGGGGCAGCATTCCATTTTATACTCCTATCCTATCTATATCGTATTACCTATGCAACTCTTACGATAAATACTATTTTTGGTACTAGAAAATTGTCGGAATGTATCAGAATAGTACTTAATTTTTTTACCTATTAAGGAAAAATGAAACTACTTTGCTAACGAGAAATATAAATATAATTGTTCAATAATAATTCATAAAAATCTAAACACAAATAAATGTATAAACCTAAAATGAGCAACAAATAGATGATTAAAAACCAAGTTACAAACGTTCAGAGATTTGCTGTACTGAAAAAAAAACAAACATTTTAAAATATTGGTAAACCAAAAATAAAATATAACAAAATATATGATTGGATATACCTTGCGTCGATTAAATTTTGGCCAGAGGGGCGATGTCTCTTTTCCCTACCCTTAATTTCACCACAGCCTAATTTAGTTATATCGTAGGTTTTCAACCTTTAAGAAATCAATGTAAGCTTTACGTGCTGTTTTATATCATTATTTGTGGTAATATAACGAACTAACCTGAAATATTTTTAACTGGCTTTATGGTATGTGTAGAGTATTAAGTAATACTTAGATATTTAAGAATAAGTATTTGTAAAAATTTACACCAAAGAAGGACAGCCAAGCTTAGATATTTACTATGAATTATGATCAATCACTTCTGCCAAATTTTTATTGGTTTCCTGTCAGGCTCAAATCACTATCAAGGAAATGTTTACAACTAACAAAATTTAAAATGACCACCGCTACTGATGGACCCTTAGCTAAAACCGTTGTCTTGGTGAATAAAAAAATCATTATTATGAAAATATTTCAATACACCAATTTGGAGTGTAACCCTTATCAAATACTTCCCTTGGCTTGAAAATGCTAAAAAAATCGTTTTCTTAACCCTGGTATGTTTTAAATCAACAACAGGTTTGTAATCTGTAGTTCTATAACCAGTAATATTATACTTTTCTACAATATTTTGTAAAATATACCATTTATAATTTCCTTGATTGTTGAAATATTTCCACATAATGTTTTTTAAAGTTAACCCTCTACATTATACTTGCTTTTAAATTAGAGAAAGTACTATACTAGTTTATTTTTAGTGTTACGTAGCGAACACTTGTAAGATCACTCCAATGTCTGTCTGTCTGTTACACCCGATTTTCTCTGAAACTAGTTGACATAGAAAGTTTAAATTTGACACTAATATAGGAACTGATGGCTTCATCAGAGACATGTACTCGTAGTTTTAAAAGTTAAATTTTGACTTAAGGGGTTAGTTTTGGGGGGGGGGGGGGGGTGAAATCGAAAGTAAAAAAAAAAAAAAATTTACCATCATCGAGTGGGGTGTCATATGAAAGCTTGTAAAAACAGGAGTTCAAAACTTTTGAATAACTCCACAGAGTGTAAATTTTTGAAAAAATCCTGGAAAATTCTTATCAGAGTGTAAATTGAACGAAAATTATCACGAGTGCATTAATTTAATAATTTATCTGGTATATAAAAAAACAAAAATTTCAAGGTCATTAGTTTTCAATAAAGTTGGAAAAAAACTTTGTTGAAAAGTCATTTTATACCTCCATAACAAAAATTTTTATTTCAAAAGCAATAAACGTACGCAACATTAATTGCGGAAGTCTGACTTGCGCTTGGCCGGTTATTTAATCTTTAATTAGTTATTGAAATTGTCTATTACGACATCCTCGCCGGATTAGGATATAAAAAAAAGGGTAAAATCCCTACTCAGGCGGTGAGTGAGGTGATCGATAAAAAAAAATTATGAAGTGTCGAGGGGAAATTGGTCCTGTAGAAAAAAATGCTCTATGCATAATAAAATAAATGATTTCCTCATTAGAATTTCATAATTTTTTCTTCTCTTAACATAAATATATAATATAACATCTATAATTTTCTCATCCTAACTGCAAATAAAATATTCAAATGTTTTTAGTCCTTAAACTAGAGCATAAATTATAAATACAAGATAATTAAATTACCACGTTTGTTTACATAGTACATAACTTTTTCTTTTGCATAATATATTTTGAAGATTTTTCCTGAGAATATTTTGGGAAGTTTGTATATGGTTTTCCTCGTTTTTTTTTTCAGCTGTTTAACAGGTAGTAAACATATAATTTTGACGGATAAATTAATATTACTCGTAATTAAATCCAATACAATATAAACATTCTAGTTTGACACTGACGGAGGCATGTGTCAAAATTTCTTTTTGTTCTGTTAGCCGTTGTGTCCGCACGATTGGCGATAGAAGATTCGCCTGGTCGCACTTTCACCTTTGGGCTTGGCGCAAGTAGAATATAACCCTCGAGTTTGGTATCGAAGCGGGTGAAGTGGAGTCGACTCTAAACTCAATTAGTTATTTTTGGTTTTTTTTTAAAAAAAAAAGATACATATGATACGTCTGCAATGGACTTAATTTTTTAGTGGGGATTTTTTTCCTTTTTGCACTATAGTACAAAAAGGGAAAAGGACGTTTTTGGTGTCTTCTTCTGCAATAAAATCTTGAGAATTTTAGTTTTCAATGAAATGTTTCTTAAAGGGCAAATGTGCCGATTTGTGAAAACTAAATTTTTGGCTTACGGTATAATTTATAGTTTTTGGGAAAATATCTGGCAAGCCATATAGTGGTTATTTAAATTCTCTTTTTGATTCAGAAGGGCTTTGGAAAAGGCCTTCTAACACTCGAGGTGAGTAGCCATTTTGTGGAATTTTTTTGTCGTATCATCAGTTTGATTCTCTTAGAGAGAACTTTCTGTGCCTGGTCTTTGGCGATCAGGATTATACTGGATGAATAATCCTATCCTATGTAAGGATATCTTTTGTTCTAGGTTCTTTTTTGGTATTAATATTTTTAGTGTTGTCGTCCCATCTGCGAAAAGTGTGTTCTAATTCAATAGGAGTTTTTCTACCACGTGCTGCGACCACCAGTTCTTCTTTATGTCTGTAGCAACTTAGCTTTTTAGGATCTCATGTCAGTCACCGATTTGATATAGCTCGCGTACGACTACAGTTTTCCCAGCTTTTCAGGTGTTAGGGTGTAGAATTCAGTGTTCTTATTTCCAAAGCTATGAACCAAAAAAAAACTACTACTTTCACTTAGTTTAACTCGTATTTATAGGGATCTCCAGCGGTTCGGAGCTTGGCCGATTTACATTATCATTTAAGTTATATTGTTTGGATTGCGGATAAATTTGGTGTTAAAAATGTTACCTATTGTAAGCACTATGTAGCGCATTTGGGTAAATTTAGTTCTTAATCAAAAGAACTTCAAGATCTCTGAGTATAAGTTTAGTAGTGATAGTAACATTTGTTTAATTAGGAAATTTTACCCATTCTAATTTTTTTGGTAAGTAATTGACTATTTCTAAGTTTACTATTGATAGTAATAAGTATTTAACTATTTTTATTGTAATAGCTTTAGTTCAATCTTTCATTCCTTTCTCCTATTTTTGATAAACATTTAACTATCTTTATGTAATAGAACTAATCTAATCTTTAAGTCATGTGTCTAATCGATGCTGTATAATAACTAGGATTTTGGAGTAATCCTTACACGTTTTGAAATTCTCACATCTATTAACTAACAAAATTATGTTTAATTTCTTTGTCAGGGATCTTCAGCATCATTATTAGTGTCAAGAAACTTGAATTCTCAGTGTAACTTTTATCGTATAATTTTTGTTTCTTTCGTCTACACAGTCACTGTAATTATATAAGTGATTAATTTAACCTAAGCATAGAATAAACTATCAATTCAATAGCCTATCTGGGTTTTCTTTGCTGGACTGTTAGGTACACCACTAAGCAACTTAACAGCGGATTACATTAAGAACTAGTAAATTCTTTTTGACCAAGTTTTTTTTCTCTGGCCCACTTAAGAGCCTGCGAGGCTAGCTTTGCATAAAACAAATTTGGTGGTGCCCATCCGTTAGCGACTTATACCTGAACTTTACTACGTCATCTGGTTGGAAAAACAAAATATGGGACCTACCTTGAGTTAGAGCTAGCGGAATATAAGGCTATAGGTACTTCGATGTATTATCCTGTAGGATCGATATGGGCGAAAGGGCTGAATCCTGTAATGTTAGAGTCAACTTGGCAATTTTCTTAGTTTTGGTTTTGACTAGTTATATGCCTCGTGAGGGGGATCAACGGGGATGCCAAGGGCAGTGAGAGGTGATTCCTGGGTGCGGTTCTTGGGCCAGTCCAGAGTATCTCAATTTGACAGAAAACGGTTATACTCGAGAAACTATAGTACTCTTATGGCGGGCCACAAGCGAGGAGTTATACGAGCGATTTAGCCAAAAAGGATTAATGTTTAGGGTTTTTTTCTGGAATTCTAATAGTTCAGCCCAACAATGGTTTTTATTACAATTTAGCACCCACTGCCTAATATAGATTATAATTGACGCCCACCGTCAATAAATAGTATCCTCCCTTCAACATTTCAACTTACAAAGGGTTCTTTTCACAAATCTGTTTGTAAATTGATCGCTTTTTTAGCGTTATCTAATAATGTTATATTCTTCCCCCATTTGCTTTTAATAGTTATGTCCAAGCATATTTTGTAAACGCATTTATTACCACTAAAATGTGTTTATCTGATTTATTAAAACTGGCATAGGATTGCATTTCATCTAAGTCAGTTTGCCATAAAACGCTTAGCCCCTTAATAATTGTTTTTCTTCGCATATAATTTTTTTAGCAGGTTTATGTAATTCTTTGATATTTTTATTTACGTTGACTCTTTTCTACTAACGTCTATACAACACTTGAAAGGTTTATTAATTCATTTACCTAACTAATTAACTTCATTTTTATTCCTGTTAATATTATTCTGAAGAGTTATGTTTGAGTTATTGCTCTTGTTTTAAATTTCATTAACTTTTAAGTTCTTTAATTATAGTCTTTAAATAAATCAATGCTTAACTATTTTCATATCTCATTCTATTTACTGTAGAACTTAATTCTCTTTGTGCATATTTCAATATACCATTAAATTCTTTTCTAGATGCTTTAGCTGCCTTTTGAACTATATCATTGGGATACTTTATTTCCTTAAGTAACCGATCTCTTACATTTTTTATTTTTAATATATTCTTCATAATAATTTTCGACTCCGACTCTTTATAAAGAAGTTTAAGAGCGTTTATATCCTCATTGTTATGTTCAATTTCTCCTTCATTTGTTAGTTCTTGTTTTAAGAGCTCCAATTGAGTTTTTAATCGTTTCCAATAAATTATATGATTGTGCTAAAACCTCTTCAATTTTTTCATTAATTTTTTTGATATTAACAAAATAAGTTGTTTTAAGTTAAGTTTTGATATATTTTTTTAATAATTATATCAGTTTTGTTATCAACCTCTCTAAATTTTTCTACTAACTCATCAACCTTTCCACTGTAATTTTTGTGGACTAGAAAAGGAAATTTCATAGACTTCTCAATATATTCAATATTTTTACTCATATCAACATGACCTTTTTTTAAAGTTTCAATTTTTTCATTATTAAGCGCATTTGTAAAAGTTTGAAACTTATTACACTATATGCTTAGAAACATCATCTTTCACTTTATCGCGTTTTGCTACATTCTTAATTATTATTTTCATCTCTAATTTTCATTTTTTCTTTTCTTTTTCAGAATTATTTAATTCCTCATTTTTTCCATTTTATAATAGCGAACCATTCCTTAGTTATGATAAAATGTATGTTTTGTATCCTTTACAGCGTCATCAATATACTGACGAGCTAGTAGTAGTAAACGAGTAGTAGTTCAACTTAGGCATTAATTAACCTGTTTATTCTTTGTGTCACTTCAAAATATCAGAAAGGTTGGGAGGTATCGACTCTAATTATGAAGAATATATGGTTCGCGCTATAACTTGTACTACAAGGGGGTATTTGATTGATAACAAAATTATTACCAAGATGGTAATATAATAAATATGAAAGAATTGGAGTTTTTCTATTACGTCCTAAAAGAAATTTAATCAGTGTTTACTGTTCTTCTTTTAGGTAAGCTACTTCAACTTTCTCAAGTAATAAAACTAATTCTTGCAAAGGTTATATAATTGGTCTATAGGTTTCTCCAACTTTAAATTGTGCCTCAAATTCTGCATTTTTTAAACTCTGAGATTTCTGTTTAACAGCTTTTCTCAAATTAACAAGTTGTCTTGCAAATCGTTGGTCTAAAATAAAATATTTTATAAAATTCCGTTTATTTTTATAGGTAAATATATAAATTAAATCATTCTGCGACTTTATATTAGAATCGTTATATATCACCTTAAATCCAAATTTATATTTTCTATTAAATAAACATAATTCTTTAAATAACATATTAACCTTATCATGATCATCATAAATATGTTATAAATTTGTATTATTTTGTTGAAATACTACAATTAAATTTGCATTATCACCAATCAGTTGTCTAGAAATCGATACGTATATTTGATACATAAAAATAATTCGACTTATGTCTTTCAAGATAAAAATAATTCTTTACTATACTGTAATTACTATATCAGCAAATATTGTTAAAAAGTTTTGTTTTATTTCTTGTGATGAAAATATATTTTTTTCATTATCTGATTCAAAGAATCCCATTTTTTTAATTATTTCACAAACAGTTTTATGCAATTTGTTAATTCGTTGGTTCCAGTCGCTATAGATTGATTAAATATTGACATGTTCTTATGTTGCTGAATACACATTACAGTTCGGCGAGTCTCTATATATTCCTTAACTTCCCTCTGTACTATTCCTATTGGTGGAATTTAAACTGTCTTATAGCTATATGTTCAAGGTTTTTATGCAAAAATAGTTCAGGGAGGTGAAGGAGGCGAAGACTATAATTTGAGAGGAGGAGGCAATGTGTTTCTGTGTTAGGAAAAGGAAGCACTATGATATTGTGTTGGAAGTAGAAGGCATTATAATTGTCCGTTGGAAGGAGGAGGAAGAGGTATTCTAACATTTTACGATTTACTTGTTATTACTATATACTTAAAAGATAATGTTTAAATATCTAATGTATTTTTATCATAATGACTGTATTAGTTAGACTCTATAGTAAATACTTTCAGAAAGCAGTACTAAGTCAGTACTAAAAACACAATTAGAAATACATGCATTTTCTATGTTGGGAATGTGGAATCTTTGGCACAATGACACTACTCAGTATATGTCACCACTACACCAAACACTTTATTTTTTCACTCGACGCAGGCTTCGTTAACTATATTAGTGAGTGTAAAAATAAAGTGTTTGGTATAGTGGTGATATATACTGAGTTATGCAATTTCACTAAATTTTTTTTAACGTTTTTTATGATTATGGATATCTTTACAGGTTTTTAAAGAAGTTTTCTTCCAAATTTCAAGAAATATTTTTCAATATATCCTTAAAACTTTTTATAAAATTCCTTCTTCAAAAATGTACTCTTCTAAAATACGCCAAATATGGTGAAATTCTGAACATCTCTTTGATTATTTAAGAGGAATGTAGCCTTATTTTTATTGTGTTTGTAGATCTCTATATCTTCTAAAATATTTAATTTTTTTTGTTTGTGTGCTTTATGTAATGTTTGTAGATTATTTATGTCTGGAAAAATATGATTTGTTTGATGGAAGTGGTTTGTTGGAGTTTTTTTTGTTTAATCTAAAAGATGTTCGGTGTTCTTTAAATCAAGTATCGAAATTTCTCCCTGTTTGGCCTATATAACAGCTATAACATTCATTACATGACAGTTTATAAACTCCAGAGTCTTTGTATTTAGGAGTTTTGTCTTTTACATTGAAAAAGAGGAAGGAAAGTTTTTGGGGTGATTTAAAAGCGATATTTATGTTGTCTTTTGCGAGTATATATGTGAATTTTATTAGAAATTGGTCCGAAATATGTCAATGAGGAAAAAGTATTTTTTTATTGTTCTTAATGTGTCGATAAATATGCTTTAAATTTAGTTCTTTTTGTTTATCTTTAATTAGGTTATCCATGGCTTTTTTCTGAAATCCGTTATTGTGGGAAATATTCTTGATTATATCTAATTCTTTCTCTAAATTTTGTTTATTTAAGGGGATGGAGAATGCTCTGTGAATCACTGATTTATGAGCTGCTAGTTTATGTGAGTTTGGGTGGCAGGAATTATTGGGAATAGTGGCGTCTGTAAAAGTGGGCTTTCTAAAAATATCGAAGGAGAGTTTATTGTTATCTTTGGTGATGGAGAGGTCTAGGAAGTTTATTTTGTTATTCATTTCTTTTTCCAATGTGAATTTTATATTCGGATGTATTCCATTCAGAGAACTTAGGGTGGATTGGAGGGACTTATCGCCTTCTTTAAAACAGACCAATATGTTGTCTACATACCGACACAATAAAACTATATACCTGGCCTGCTGTGACTCTAGAAAATTGTTTTCAAAATCTGACATAAAAATTTCGGCCATCAAGGGGCTTAGTGGAGATCCCAAACTTCCCTCACTCTTTTTTAATATAAATGACAAAACTCATAAATACAAAGTTTCTGGAGTTTATAAACTGTCATATAATGAATTTAATAATTGTAATATAGGCCTAGGCGAAATTTCGTTACTAGATTAAAAGAACACCAAACATCTTTTAGATTAAACAAAGAAAACTCCAACTTTGCTAACCACTTCCATCAAACAAATCATATTTTTCCAGACATAAATAAGCTACATAAAGCACAAAAAGGAAGAAAATTAAATATTTTAGAAGCTATAGAGATATACAAAAACAATAAAAATAAGGTTACAATTCTCTTAAATAATCAAAAAGATGTTCAGAATTCTACCCTGTTTGGCGATTTTTAGAAGGGTTTTTTAGATATATTTTTGAAGAAGGAATTTTATAAAAAGTTTTAAGAATATATTGAAAAATATTTCTTTAAATTTGGAAGAAAACTTGTTTAAAGACCTGTAAATACGTCCATAATCATAAGAAATATTAAAAATAATTTTACTGTTAGCAAAAAATACCTGATTTGCAAACAATAATGTAATTTAACCCTTTATAATAAAAGTAAGTTTAATTTAAACTAACAGCAATTTAATGATGGGTAATTCCAAATTGTATCGGGAAATTTGTTATAAATCGTAAATAAACTACCTTAGTTTGTAATATTAAGCTTGACAATGCAGAAAACCTACGAAACTGCAGTAGCAGAGAAATAAAAAATAAGTGACAAGTAACAAAATAATTCGTTTCATTTCATTTAGAAATTTAAAATGTACCGTCACAAAGTAACGGACACCTCAATTATACAATTGATTATTTGACCGAGAAAAATATATAATTAATTACTTTTTTCTTTTTTCTGACCGTTAATAAATAAATTTAAGACAATTTTTTGTTTTTGGTCTTGCGGTCAATTTAATAAGACAAGTTTAGTTTTGGTTTACGTTTCGGTTTATTGTATTTCAACCATCATCAGAACTACAAAAAAATGTTTTATTTAATGTTACTATTTAAGATGTAAAATAGATGTTTGTTATTAATGCTGTTTGATAAAAGAATATACATATATATATATATATATATATATATATATATATATATATATATATATATATATATATATGTATATATATATATATATATATATATATATATATATATATATATATATGTATATATATATATATATATATATATATATATATATATATATATATATATATATATATATATATATATATATATATATATATATATATATGGGACGTTTCGCGTCAACGGGCCACCCCAATACTCAAAAATAGAATAGAAAACGAAAAAAAAAAAATTCAATGGTGTCAATTTCTTCATCGAAACGTAAGCTTTCAAATGCAATTTGGCCCTTTTGAAAAGACAAGATGGCGGCTCAATATGGCGGATAGCAACAAAAAAATCATTATTTTTAAGCGGAGTTAACTAAACTTCAAAACTGAGACAAAATGCAATATTGATGTAATAATTAGAGTAACCAATATAATTTTATGTAATACCATTATGGCGCCTAAAACAGAAAATTACTTCGGTCAGAAAAAGAGCTGCCTCACTGCGAAATCTCCATAATTGCTTATTTTGCGTCTAATTTTGTCTCATGTTGGTTTTGTTGGAAGTCAACTTAACTCTGTCAACTTAGAAATCATGATTTTTTTTGGTTTCTAGCCGCCATATTGAGCCGCCATCTTGTTGTTTTTTTCAAAAGGGCCAAGTTGCATTTGAAAGCTTGCGTTTCAACGAGAAAATTAGTACCCTTGATTTTTTTTTTCGTCAATTCTATTTTTATGTATTGGGGTGGCTTCGTTGACGCGCATCTCATTATTTTATTTACATTTTATAACACTTTTCACAGTTTTTGATACCAAATTTGTAAGGTTCAAATATTTAATTTGTCATTACATTGATTGTTATTGGTAATTAGGTTTTATTAGTAATTATTTCATTGTATACTATACTCAAGTTTTTCGTATCATTTCGATAATTTAAGGTATTTTTTGTTTTTCGTATATGTATCGTTTCTTTTATGTTTCGTTTTTTATGATTATTTTCAAAATCTAAGATTTGGACATTAATAAAATTGAAATTATGTAATTCGTCTATGGCATGTTTTGATAGGGCGGTATGGTTTTGATTCGTGTTTCTTATGCTATTTTTATGGTCTGTTATTCGTCCTTTTAAATATTGTTTTGATTGTTCAATGTATGTTTTGGGACAGTTCATGCAATCTATTATATATTAAGTTTGTTTACTCTGTGGTTGGTATTGTTGGTTTAAGTTTAGTACAGGTATTTTTTGAGTTGTTGGCTGGTTTTTCTGCTATATTGATGTTATGGGGTTTAAGGACTTTTTTGATTTTATTGTTTAATTCAGGAATAAATGGTAAAGAAATACAATTTTTCTTAATTTCATTGTTATTTTGTTTCGATTTTTCAGATTACTGTATTTATGTGGTTTTTTATAATTGGTTCTGTAATTTTTTTTGGATAGTTATTGTTGAGTAGAACGTTTTTATTTTATCTAGGTTTTGGGGTCTGTTTGTCGGATCGGTTAGTAATACTGCCCTATCAACAAGTAAATTGACAGCACTTTTTTATATTTTTCTGATGTGTTTGAATTATAATTTAAATATCTTCCTGGCCACACAGGTTTGGTATACCAATTTGTTTTTATGTTACCTTTGCCATCATATGTAATATTTATGTCTAAAAAGTTTAACGATTTATTGACTTCTTTTTGGTATGTGAACTTAAGTCTTTCATGGAAAGAGTTAAATTTGTTTAGAGTGTATTGAAGTTTATTTTTTTATAAAACCTAATTACTAAACCAATAACAATGAAAGTAATGACAAAATAAAACGAATAAATAAACTTTGGATTTACCCATTTTACCTGCATAAATAATAAAATAAAATATTTGAACCTTCTAAATTTAGTATAACGAAAACCGTAAAAGTGTTAAAATGTAAATATAATAATTTAATGTCAAAAGGTCCATCTAGACATAAGGTAGGATAACGATAACTAAACATGAAATTATTTATATATCTTTTACATCTTAAATACTAACATTAAATAATTTTTTTTTTGTAGTTCTAATGATGGTTTAAATACAATAAACCGAACCGTAAACCAAAACTAAATTTGTCTTATTAAATTGACCGCAAGACCAAGAACAAAAAATTCGTATTCATCTGATTTATGACCTAACGACTTCTTTTGTTCCCGAATGTCAAAAAAATGTGTGGACCGTGATTTTCATCACCTCAAGAACCTGCTGAATTGTTCCAAAACCATGTTTTTTAGTGCCAACTTCAGAGTTGAAAACATGTTTCAAGCATTGGTTCGAACGCATGCAAAAGTGACAAAATCTTAAGGGCATATATTTTGAAGAACGATAAAACGATTTGTAACATTTTTTTTTTTTTTTGTCTTTGTACAAAACTTAAAAGGTAGCCTTCGTACAATCGAATAACATTGTTAATTAGCATCAACTGTAACTTTTTAAAATTTACATAATTAGAGATTTTCAGCTGTTATAAATGATGTATGTATTTTGACGATGGTGTATTTGTTCCACCACTGCTTTGAATGGTTGAAACAGTTCTCATGCTGCTCACTTTCCCTCCTCTTATCCCAAAATCTACAACATAAGTTTGATTTATACACTTTTAATATAACAAAATCTTATTATATTTGCAGCTTACGTCTTCATTTTCGATATAAAAAATTTTAGTAGAAATAACTGGATATATATTTACTAAGAAGGTTATCCTGTAATTTTAACAATTCTTTTAACTTATCTATTATTTATTTCACTATCACTTTAGCGTATAAGAAATAAGATGCTTCCTATGATCAGAAGCACTTTTGAAGGTTTTTTTTTCTTGTTTCTACGGGTAGTGTTTGTGCTCTACATGTTATGCCGATGTGGAGTAACAACAGAGGGATAGCCTCGCTGCAACAATTATAGAGAGATATTTACTAGAAAATGGGTCGTTGCTTTGAGAAAATGGGTTGTACCTGAAGAGACCGACTACATAACAGAATGCAGTACTTACCTCTACCATTGGCACCTCTTATGTTATTTTCTTTTAAAATTTATATGCGAGGAATGCTCGTTTTTGTGTAGGGGTGTTTCAGCTTTTGGATTATGGAAAGTGTTCGGAGGATGTATCCCGCTTAATTCCTCCCAGAGCGGTGCATGTTAGAAATATACGTCGTGCTGATACTTCTCATCCGTATGAGGTTCAGCTTGTTACTCCTCGTACAACGTTTTTCAAGCAGTCTTTTATATGGAGAACATCATCCCTTTGGAATAATTTGCCCAGTACTGTGTTTCCCACCGAGTACAATTTACAGCGATTCAAGAAAACGTGAATCGCTTTTTTCCGCACACGTGTCGCTCCTGTAGCGCTTTAGGGACCTCCCTGCAGCACGTGTGCTAGACCCATAAAAAAAAATTATATATTATTTTTAATTTACATGAAACTTGTAACCTAATTATGATACTATTTAATAATTATACCATTTTAGTATTGTAAAGACAAACAGAGTTTCTAAAATAGATGGACAATTTTCTTTAGTTTTTGAGTAATATTCTTATTATTTTATTACAGCCCACAAATATACCCTTGCCTTCATAGCAGAACCCTTCCCTGAAACCTGTTTTTTCACCGAGTCCTAATTCTCCTCCGTATGCCCTGCCATTCTAGTCACAGCAAGAGAAGAACGTGCCCGCTATGGTGAGTTATATTTTATTTGAAAATATTATTTATTTTAGATAAATTTTATTAAATTAAATTAAATTACGTTGAATATGATATCTTGGAAAATCATATCATTTCAGTATTCCAAAGATAGGCAGGGAATGTAAATGAAAATGGAAGATTTTGTTTGCCTCTTAAGTAATATATATTTATTATTCTATTACAGCCCTTTCACATGTGACCTTCATACCAGTAACTTCACTTTCTTCAGATTCTTCGGAAAAAGATTGAATGTGAATTTTCGTACTTGAATTAAATTATTCTAGCGAAACAATTATTAGATAAAATTTGTTTTGTTTATACAGTCCCCTTAAGTCCCAATAATATTACGAACTTTAAAAATATAATAGAAAATTGTAATGGTTGATTTGAGATATTCTAGTTAATTTTAATTGGTATTTACTATATTTTTGGAATTAGCAAATGTAACTAATTCCCTTTTAATATGAAAGACAATCAATTCTGTGGTTTTTTAAAAAATGCATTTATATGATACATGTTAATTACTTAAGTTCATGTTAGAAGACAATATGATATTATTATAGCTCATATTATAATAGTAATGTCCTTGTTATAGCTACTTCAATCCTCATACTAATTCTTTTTGTTGTTGCTTCTCAAATAATATTTGAATAGTATCTGCTCCAATTTCGATTTTTCAAATATTACGTGCAATTAAGGAGAAATTAATAGAATAGTACAAATATTACGTGCTTTAAAGATAACAAAAGAAAAATTATAAGGCTTCATTCGATATATCCGATTTATTCCGTACGGAACACTTATAAGATTACTTCAGTGTCTGTTCGTCTGTCACATTCAAGTTCCTCCGAAATTCTTTGACATAGAAAGTTGAAATTTGGCACTAATATAGGAATTAATGGCCCCATCAGAGCCATGTAGTTTTGAAAGTTAAATTTTTACTTAAGAGATTAGTTTTGGTGGTGAAATCAGAAGTGAAAAAAATTTTTGCCAGGCACCGAGTAGGGTATCAAATGAAAGCTCGTAAAAATACGAGTTAAAAATATATACGATATAATACTTGCACACACTTTTTTTTGTGTTTATTTTTAAAAAATTTCTAAAAAATGCTGTTCCTCCCTTATCTCGAAAAGTACTAACCAAAATTTTTTTAAAAATTTCTGGAATATTCTCCACAAGGTGCAGATGAAATGAAAATTATCACGAGATATTTTATCTGGCATATAAAAAAAATTTCAAGATCATGAGTTTTTAACAAATATCGGAAAAAAACTTTGTTGAAAACTCATTTGGGGTGTGTTTTGTGAAGTTTAAAAAAATAAATTATTTTCTGGGTAATCATGGTACGGAACACTAATTGCGCAAGTCCAACTTACCCTTGACGGTTTTTTACTGTTCCGTACGGAACACTTATAAGATTACTTCGGTATCTGTCGGTCTGTCTGTTTGTCTGTCTGTCACACACGATTTTCTCCGAAATTATTTGACGTAGAAAGTTGAAATTTGGTACTAATATAGGAATTGATAGCCCCTTCAGAGCAGTGTAGTTTTAATGGGTTAGTTTTGGGAGGTGAAATCGAAAATAAAAATTACCAAGTCATCGAGAGGGGTGTCAAATGAAAGCTTGCAAAAATATGTGATGTAATACT
Source organism: Pachyrhynchus sulphureomaculatus (assembly GCA_019049505.1). Classification (NCBI taxonomy): domain Eukaryota; kingdom Metazoa; phylum Arthropoda; class Insecta; order Coleoptera; family Curculionidae; genus Pachyrhynchus; species Pachyrhynchus sulphureomaculatus. The sequence continues at coordinate 100,716,441 of CM032453.1, read as the reverse complement.
GGCACCACACTCTTCTAAGTATTATTTTTAAAAAATTGCCAAAAATTGCTGTCCCCCCTTATCTTAAAAAATACAGACCAAAAAATTTTAAAAAAATTCTGGAATATTTTAGACACGGTGTAGATTGAACGAAAATTATCACGAGTCCATTACCTTTGATAATTTATATGGTATATAAAAAAAAACAAAAATTTCAAGCTCATTTAGGGTAACATAATTTTTTATTTTAAAAGGAATCGCCGTACGGAACACTAATTGCGCAAGTCTGACTTGCATTTGGCCGGTTTTTTAAATTCTATCTCAAACTTTTGTATATTTGTGCTGATTTATCTAATATATGAATAATAATTATAACAACTTGAAAAGGCTGAAATATGCGACGGGATATCCGATTGATTATTTTATCGGCTGGGAATAATGTTTCCCTAGTATTTTTTTTCTTTTTATGCAACTAGTAAAAGAGAACACTAAAAAGCAAACATTTAATGAATGCATGCCCGATAACTGCTGCCCCTTACAAAACGTGTCAATCGTCCTGAACGAAGCGGAAAACATATTTTATTGAAATCTGTACCAATTTCGGCAATCGTCATTTGTCAAAGTTTCCTGTTTAGCATAAAGCACCTGTTTAAACGTTTTTTAAATTCTATACTAAAAATATTCTGTTTTCTTCTCTCTTCATATATAATGGCTCTATGTTTATTTTATTTTATGAATAAACGTCAGAGCTGTAATGAGGAAAAATGTTGTGAATAGACTAATTATAAACAGAAAATTGATTACAAAGACCAAGAATATTTCCAACATAAATGTATGGAATTTTAATAACTTATTAACTTTAATACCATCAAGTATACCACTGTGAGTTAAGACTCGAATTTCTCATTTTTTTGGGATAAGTTAAAATAAAGAAGTGGGCGCAGATTATTCAGAAATTTTTAAATAAGTCGAAAAAGGTTGAATTTTATACGCCAAGAGTTTGGAGGTGAACATGGAACAAAGTACAAAAGTTATTACCACAATATATTGAAATATTTAGTACAATAGAAGCAACTGAAATTGCTCAACATGCTGATATATGTTAAACGTCGGATTTCTTTAGGTTCTTGAAGCAACCGATGGTAAGTAAAATTGAGGCACCGGATTGCAGAACTGCCTCTACGCGTGACCCCTATTTCCCTAGTAGGCACTGTGAACGCGTCGATAGGCGGCCAAAATCAATTTACAACGCAATAATCAACTCGTTGTTTTTCTGTTAATAATTAAGGAATCAAATTGATTTTTGCGTATAAACACTCTTTACGCTTGTGCATTTCTTATGGATATAGTCGTTTAATAAAATTGTTTATTTAATTTGTTATGACCCCCGGGGGAACCTGTAACCCCTAGAGGTACGATTTCGGACCGACGGGTAGGTGGGAAATAAAATACCACCCGCGGACCAACAGGTGGGTCGGATGACGGCCTTAGCTATAGAGAAAGCAATTCATCTAAGAGAATGTACTGTGATATCAAACACTGGCCCTCTAGGTTGGGGACTGAGGCATCGGGCTAACTTCCCGATATTCGGAAAAAATTTAACTCTGTTAAAAAACCTAATCTATGCCTTAGATTGAAAGATCGGATTAAAAAACAACATACATTGCAACGAAAAAGGACTATGATATGTGGTGCAGGGATGTGGAAATAAAATGGAAGACGTTCTACAAGAAATGGAAAAACATAAGATCGACTTTGGGGTTCTCTCAGAAAAAAGGCCAAGGAACACAGATCTGCGGAAATTATATTAATATATACAGTGCCGTAAAAAAAGAAGAACGTGCTAAAAGAGGTGTACCTTTACTTATTAGAAAGGGGCACAAAGGAAATATCTCTGAATGGGAAGTTGTGAATGAGAGGATATTAAGAGTTAACGTATGCCTGAAGGCAATAAAAATGCCAATAATGAGAGAAACAAAATTCTATAAACAATTAGAGGACAAAATATCAAATATAGAGAGATCTTGGAGACATAAATGCCAGAACCGGAAAAGAATCACAGAATCTAGTAGTTGGACCTCATGGAGAAGATACGCTAAATGACAATGGGATAAGACTGATTGAACTATGTCAACATCAATCAATAACAATAACTGACGGCTTTTATGCGTATAAAAATATCCACAAATACATTTGGAATCAAAGGACCAGAAACCTAAAATCGATAATTGACTATCTAATTATCAAACAAAAATCGAAAATTAACGTACACGACGTCCGAATTTACAGACGAGCTAAATGTTGAAGCGATCACTATGTCCTAAAAGGAAAAATAATTTTACCAGTGTATAAACAAACCAGTCATCGACAACCTGAAAATGGAAAGCTGGAAAGCAATAAAGAACCTCAATACAATTTATCAAGTTTAGAAAATGCAAGTACAAGAACTTTATATAAATATAGACTAGATTAAAAATTACTACATACATGTTTATGAGAATAGGTCAACAGAATCTCTACTTAAAAATGTAATAGATGGAATACACCAAGCAGCCAAAGAATCCTTAGGAATTAAAGAAACATATCACAAATCTAGGCAGTACTGGTGGAACGATCAACTACAACAACTTAAGAACAAAAAGCAAAAGCTCTATGAAAAATGGATGAGTACAAAGAGGCATAAAAACAGACAGGAATATAAAGAAGTTATGTCAATATTCAAACAAGCTGTAGTTCAAACAAAAAATCAAAGTTGGGAAAACAAATGCCAAGAATTAGATGGATACATAGGTGGACGTAAATCTAGAGAATCAAGGACACATACGAGAGATGAAATAAATATAAACTCAATTACAGTCCAACACTGGGAGGAACACTATAAATCATTCCTGGTGGAGCAAAGATCAGAATATATAAATAAATCCCCCAAGAAAATTCGAATTGTTGGAGAACCCATAGCTCTTGATATAGACAGGATGAAGAAAGCCATATCTTTACTAAAAAACAATCGGGCCTCAGGCCCAGAAGGTATTCCTGCAGAACTAATAAAGAATGGAACCGAAAAACTATTTAAGATCTTAACAGAAATTTTTAACCGATATTTAAATGCAGAACCAATTCCATTACATTACATCTATACATAAAGGGGCAACAAAAAGAACTGCAGTAATTATCGAGGTATAACGGTGATAAGTACATTAAGCCGACTCTATGGAAAATTATTAAAAGATCTCATATGTGAAGAGTATCATCCCTACGAATCTGAAGAGCAAAACGGTTTTAGAGCAGGTCGATCAACAATTGACAATATTTTTTGTTTAACACAAATTATAGAAAAAAGAACAATACGGTCACAATATCTACACCTACTTCTAGTAGATCTGACAAAGGCATATGATACGGTCCCTATTGTTAAACTATGGGAAGTCCTAGAAAAATCTAATATTAATGTGACTATTAACGATGCCATTAAAGAATTCTATAGAAACACAATATCTAGAATAAAAGTAGGAAATAAACTTTCAAAGAGCTTCAATGTAACTAAAGGCCTACGCCAGGGATGTTCTTTGTCACCCTCCCTATTCAATATATACATCGATAAAACTCTGAGAACGTGGAATCGGAAGTGTAATGGCATGGGAATAGCAATAGGGGACACAACCCTATACACATTACATTACGCAGATGATGAGTTGGTGGTGGCTCCAGATAAAGAAGACCTGGAATATATGTCCCGGAAACTATTCGAAGAATACGAAGAAATGGGGATTACAAATAAATACAGAGAAGACACAATATTTAAGCATTGGGCAAGAACCGTCACCAGGAGATCTGATTCTAAACAATGAAACTATCAAGTGCTGTGAAGAATACGTATATCTGGGTACGAGACTCACCAAGACTGGCCGAAACAACGAAACAATACTAGACAGAAGAACAAAAGGAAAAAAGGTTATTGGGTCACTATGTCAAAAAAATATTAGAGCGGAGACAAAAAAGAAAATCTATAACTCTATATTACAACCCACACTGACTTATAGCTCGCAAGTATGGCGGCTGACAAATAAACAAAAAGACAGCTTACTTGCAGTAAAAATGGATTTCTGGAGAAGAGCTGCAGGTAAATCTAGACTCGAGAATATTAGAAATGAAGACGTAAGGAATTTAATGAAGGTGGAACGCACAATAATTGACGATATCGAAAGACAACAACTAGCTTGGTATGGACATGTAAAACGAATGCCAAGGGAAAGACTACCAAAAAAGATTTTGGAGTGATTCCTACAGAAAAGAGCACAACCACCCACAACATGGCTGCAGGGAATCACAGGGGCGATGTCTGCAAGGAATCTCTCAGAAGATGACTGGGAGGATAGAAATAACTGTCGATTAGGAACCCAAAGGCGGAAAACGCTATAAACGAAAATATATATATATATATATATATATATATATATATATATATATATATATATATATATATATATATATATATATATATATATATATATATATATATATATATATATATATATATATATATATATATATATATATATATATGTATAATTTGTTATTAACCATGAATAAACTTTGCTGTGAAAAATTTCAATATTAATTAAATAGTTGGCCAAAATGATTAATGTGGGCTTATCTTTCATCCACTTGCGATTATCGTATTAAAAATTTAGGTCAGTTTGTTAATTTGTGCAGTAATAACATGGATAATAACAAGCGCGCACAAGCTTTTAGCGCAGGCGCGCATTTTCATGCAGCTAATCGCAGTGAAAATTTGTTCTTTGAATGCTTTTAGCTGCCAAAAAAACATATTGTTTTCTTATTTGGCAATTCTAATAAAAAAATCTTTATTTTTTTTTTCATGACATAACACTTCAGTGTTTTTTGAGTGTTTTTATGTAAGGGTATGTAGATATAAAAATTGTTAAGTGAAAATTATAAATAGATATATGCACGGTTTAAAATCGTTGTAACAATTTTTCACCCCAAAATTCAAAAACCATTTGATTTTACAATTGATTTTTAGAAGAGTTTAAGGGAAAATGTAATGATAAATCATTATTGTATGTTTAAAAAACAAATGTCTACAAAAAAGGTTCGAATTTATTTTAATAATTCTTTTGTACACTGAGAAAAAAATAGTTTTGACTGAAGAGAAAATATTTCATAATAGATTTTTTTTCTCTAAAAAGAGGAAAAAGTTTTAAGTTAAAACTTTTTTTGCGTTAAATTAGTCTTGAATCCAAACTTTTTGCTCTATACAGTTTTCGTTCCAAACTTTTTTTCCATTGAATAGAGATGAAATCGAATATTGAAGAAAGTTTTATAGAAAAAAAATGATACTTTCAAAAATGGAAACCATTATTGTAAACGTTGTGAAATAGCGCCTAAGGACTATTTGGTTCTTCAATTTGGTTGTCTTAATAGTTTAACCAAACGGAAAAGCCAAATTGCAAAACCAAATGGTTTTTGAATTTTGGCTTTAAAAATTGTAAAAACGATTTTAAAGCGTGCATATATCTTTTTATAATAACTTCTTCTATGAAAATTTATATCTACACAGTTACAGCATTTAGTTTTCTTATTTGATTATGCTACAACAAATTAACAAATCAACATTAATTTAATTAATGAATTTCAAATGAAATAACCAAATAAGAAAACGAAATGTCTTATTGGCAGCTGGAAGCACTCAAAAAACAAATTTCCACTACAATTAGCTGCATGAAAAGGCGCGCGTGCGCCAAGAGCTCGTGCTCGTTTGTTTATTTATCCATATCATTACTGGAAAAATTGACATACTGACCTGAGTTTTTGATATAATACTAGCAAATGTTTGAAAACTAAGGCGACATTGTTCATTTTGGCCAATTTTTTAATTATATATATATATATATATATATATATATATATATATATATATATATATATATATATATATATATATATATATACATAACAAGGATTTTCTACAGCTGACGCTGTCTTCCTTTTCTCAGCCTTTGATTCCATCCGTTTCTATCTTCCCAATCTCCATCTGTTAGACTCCTGTCCTCCATAGCCTCGTCCACATCGTCTCTCCACGATCGTCTGGGTCTTCCTCTTTTTCTTCTCCCTATAGGGCTCCACTCCTTTCTTTATCCACCTATTATCTTCGCTTCGTCTTATGTGTCCATACCATTTTAATCGTTTTTCTTCAATGGTATTTATTGCGTTCTCTTTGATGTTCATTCTGCTTCTTATTTCTTCATTGGTTATTCTCTCCATACGTGTCACTCTACAACATCTTCTCCAATACTCCATCTCTACCACGTTAATTTTAGATTTATTTCTTTTGTTGATCGTCCATGTTTCTGACCCGTATGTCATTATGCTTTGTATTATTGATTTGTATATGCGTGTTTTGTTTCTCTTTGTAATGTGCTTGTCCCACAGGATCGAATTTAATTGTCTTATGCATGTTCGCGTTTGTCCTAATCTAGCTTTAATCTCTTCTTCTGATGTTGCGTTTTTTGAAATGATGGGTTCCTAGATATTTAAATCTATCGGTTCCTTTGATTATTGTTTCGTTATCTACTTTTAGATTCTCCACGTTTCCCTCCGTTGTTGTTAGATATTCCGTTTTATCAAAGTTTATTGCTAATCCTGCTTTAGTGTATTCTTCTTTCAGTTTTCTTACCATATAACTGAGGTCTTCCTCATCTTGCGCTATGATTACTTGGTCGTCTGCGAAACTTAGAGTATATAAGTAATCTTCTCGTATTGGGACTCCCATTCCACTACATTTTTGCTTCCATTTTTTTAATGTTTGTTCGAGGTATATTTTGAATAGTGTTGGGGATGTAGAGCATCCTTGTAATAGGCCTTTTGATGTTTGGAGTCTCTTCCCTATTTTATGTCCTATTTTTATGTTCACTGTGTTGTTTTCGTAGAGAGCTTTTACGCGTATATTAGTTCTTTGTCAATGCCTATTTCTTTCATTGCGTTTCATAATCTTTGTCTTGGTACTGAATCATAGGCCTTTCTTATGTCTATGAAGGCTAGATGAACTTCTCTATTCTTTGCCAGTTTTTTTTTTCCATTGTCTGTTTTATAGTGTATATGTGGTCTATACATGATTTTCCGGCCGTAAAGCCTGCTTGGTCTTTTCCAATTTTTCCTTTTATTTTTTCCTCCATGATATTTTTAATAATTTTTCCATACAAACGTCCCATACTCGATATTATGGTTAGGCCTCTATAGTTAGTTAAATTCATTTAAGTTTTGATCTAATCGTCGTCTATATAGGTCTCTTATCGTTTCGTCTTGCAGTAAGTGTATTTTGTATTTTATTTCTTTGTCTGCTTTTTCTGTTATCTCCTTAGTATTTCTGTTTTCTTTATCTATTGTTTCTTTTTGCTTTATTGTCTTGTTCCACGGTACTTTTATATTTGCCATTAATAGTCTATGGTCTGTTCCACATTCTGCCCCTCTCTTTACTCTTACGTCTTTTATTTTGATAGTGGTATCGTTTTTAATTATAATGTAGTCTATTATTGATTTTAAGTTTCGTATTTCTTGCATCCAAGTATATTTGTGGATGTCTTTGTGTTTGTAGAATCCGTTTGTTATTTTGAGGCCGTTTAGTTCACACAGCTCTATTAGTCTCTCTCCGTTGTCGGTTAGTAATGTCTTCTCCGAATGGTCCTACGGTATTGTCCTTTGTTTTTCTTCCTGTTCTCCCATTCAGATCTCCCATTATTATTAATTCTTGGTTTTTCTTTACTTTTTGTGTTTCCATTTCTAGTGTTTCCATGAAATTACCTTTTTCTCTTATAGTGCTGTTTTCTGTTGGGCCGTATACTCCTAATATTACCATATCTTTTCCTAGCATTGTTATATTCAGTTTTATGATTCTTTCATTGATGGGTTCCCAAGATGTTATTTTCTTTTTCCACTTCTTTTTTACTAATATTCCAACTCTGGCCTTTGCTCTTTCTTTCTTCTTTACTCCCCTCCAACAATGCATCACTTCATCTATTTCTTCTATTCCACTTCCCTTTTTCTGCGTCTCGTTTATTATTAAAATGTCTATGTTCATCTTCTTAAACACTTGTATGACTTCGATGTTCTTTGTCCTCCATCCCGTATATTCCAGGTGCCGAGAGCAGCTATTCTGTTTCGGGATTTCTTCGTTTGGCTGAGTTTTAAGCTTGGGTTAACTATTCGCTTTGAAGTAGAATTGCCCCCCCCCCGTATCCGATGGGGCTTCCTTCTTCGAAGGTGTGGATTGCCACCCGGAGATTTTTGCTTATCTTGTGATTTTTCATCCTACTTTTTAAAATTTTTTAAATTAATATTGAAATTTTTCAGCTTAAAGTTTATTCATTGTTAATAACAAATTAAACAGACAATTTCATCAAACGACTAGCAGTGCCCGCGGCTCCGTTCGCGTGGATTCGATTCACTATTAACGTTACTGCTTATTCCTTAGAACATATGTATTTTATAAAAAAAACACGTAAATCGGATAAGTGGTTCTCGAATGATAAGTGCACTAACGGACAGAGACGTTGCATTTTATATATATCGTATTTTTGTTACATCTTTAACGGTTTGAGCAGCATATTGCGAGAAAGTGCGCTAGCGGCAAACTTTTCCCGACTTGATTCACTATTACCGTCACTGCTTATTCTTATATTGCCTAACGTAACGAAATATATCCTATAACCTGACCAGAGAACATATGTATAAATCTAAAAAAAACACGTAAATCGGATAAGAGGCTCTCGACTGATAAGCGCACTAACGAAGAGACAGACAGACAGAGATACGTTGCATTTTATGTAAATTATATTCTTTGCTGCATGATATTGTTCCATATTTAATGGTTTAGGCAGTATATTGCAAGAGAAGGCGCTAGCGGCAAACTTATTCCTTGTGTTACCTAACGTAATAAAATATAGCCTATAACCTAGCCAGAGAACATAAGTATTTTTTAAAAAAAAGCACGTAAATCGGGTAAGTGGTTCTCGAGTGCTAAGCGCACTAACGGACAGACAGACAGAAGATTATAGATAACCTGAGGTGAAAGAAATAAATGTATGAATTAAAAAAAAAAACATGTAAATAGGATAAGTGATTCTCAGGTAGATCAGCGCACTAATGGACAGTAAACAGACAGAGAGTCGTTGAGAGAGTCGTTTTTATATATATTATATCCTTTGCTACATGATATTGTTCCTTATTTAATCGTTTATTAGCAGTGGATTGCAAGAGAACGCGCTAGCGGCAAACTTTTTTCCGACTTGATTCACTATTATCGTCACTGCTTATTCCTTATGTTACCTAACGTAATAAAATATAGCCTATAACCTGGCCAGAGAACATATGTATGTTTAAAAAAAAAGCACGTAAATCGGATAAGTGGTTCTCGAGTGATAAGCGCACTAACGGACAGACAGACAAACAAACAGACAGAGGGACGTTTCATATTATATGTATTATAGAATATTATAGGTAACCTGGCCAAAGAACAAATGTGTGAGTTAAAAAAAAAAACCATATAAATCGGATAAGTGGTTCTCAAGTCATAAGCGCACTAACGGACAGACAGACAGATATAGAGACGTTGCATTAGATATATATATATATATATATATATATATATATATATATATATAAAATATATATATATATATATATATATATATATATATATATATATATATATATATATAAATATATATATATATATATATATATATATATATATATATATATATATATATATATATATATATATATATTATATATATATAAAATATATATATATATATATATATATATATATATATATATATATATATATATATATATATATATATATTTATATATATCTATATATATATATATATATATATATATATATATATATATATATATATATGATATTCTTTGCTACATGATATTCTTCCATATTTAATGGTTTAGGCAGTGGATTGCAAGAGAACGCGTTAGCGCCAAACTTTTTTCCGACTTAATTCATCATTATCGTCATTGCTTATTCCTTATGTTACCTAACGTAATAAAATAAAAGCACAACGGATAAGTGGTTCTCGAGTGATAAGCGCACTAACGGACAGACAGACAGAGAGACGTCGCCTTTTACATATATTATAGACTATATCCATAGGAAGCACACAAGCCTACAGAGTGTTTCTACGCAAAAATCAACTTGATTCGTTAATTATTAACAGAAAAACGACGAATTGATTATTGCGTTGTAAAGTGATTTTGTCCGTCGATCGACGCGTTCAGAGCGTCCTGCCTATTAAGGAAACAGGAGTCACACGTAGAGGCAGTTCTGCAATCCTGTGCCTTAATTGTAATTTTGTGGCTACCGCAATCTTAAAGTTTAAATTATATCTTCAAATTATATGTTGAAGTAAGCTACCCTGTGATTGCATCAATCATATTTGAGAATTGTATAGACACTAGATTGGCTCTATTCTGTGAAACCCACAAGCCGCAGAAATCAGGAAGAAGCAAGATATAGCTCGCAGAAGTTACAGAAAAGAATCGAAGCTTGGGTCACTGCTTATTTACTTTTTCTTAATGTGAAAAAGACTTAGGCGGTGGTTTTCTTTACTCGTTTTTAATTAATTTAATATTATTTATTATTTTTAGAAACTCATATTCGTGTATTACCACTAAAACATGGCTGTATAGATTAGTTCAACAGCAGGAGCTGACCTTCAGTAATACACATTAGCATTGTGCATCATTTAGATAGGTACGTATATTGCTAAATAATAGAGTATGTTTTAGAAAAAAATATGCAAATATTGGTTCTTTATCGAGCCTAATTTTATGAAGCTTTTGAGTGTAGCTTCAGAGACCGCCCTTTGAGTTAGTATTTTTTGGGTGATAATACATATATAGTTGATACTATATGTTTGTTCTTAAAAAAATATTTTATGCTCTCAATAGATGTAAAAAAAAAACATACTTTTTAGTGCAAGCTCTACTATATCGAAACACTACAGCAAAATTACTTTTATAACATGCTTTTCACTTTGTAAAACATATGTGAACGATATTAGTATTTTTTTACAGATTTACTATCAGTTTCTTTGTATTTAAGATTTCTTTATTAGTCTTTTTGGAAGCCTGTTACCAAGACTTCATTTCACCAGCCTAAGCAGAAGAGCTGTTTCATCAACACTAAAGAAATCATTTTTTTAAGGCCAGCAATATTTTATGAATCCGAAAATTTTTTTTTAGAAAGATACAAATTTTAGTTTAATTGTATACTTAATTCTAAGTCATAGTTTCCATATTTTAAAATTTTTTTAGCACTGTATGGGATTACAAGTTTAATAAGTAAAATACAAAAATGAATTTATGTGTTATTTTTCATGAATTTCTTTAGTTTACTGCCTAGTTTAGTGATGTCTCCGATTTCTATGCTAGACATACATAGTTGACGTACACGATATTGCCGTGCCCAAAATAAATAAAAAAGGTATATTAAGTAGATAGCGTCTTTACAGCTAGAACCCATTCTCGATCGTTAAGCGTAGGTAAGTTTTCGATAGAAAAAAGTTGACATGAGATACCCAACTATACAAATTAAATCCTTATAGATCACCACTGGCTGTTTCGACACCTTTCTGCAGGTTCTTGAGAGCTCCTGAATAAAGTGCTTTGTTCTGGAGACTTCAATATGCATTTTAGCATTGAAGGTAGAGCATACACTGATTTGTGCTATTTTCGGGAATTATTCTGTCGCAGACGGATGGTACTAGAGAATATTTTCCCTAATTTTTGCAACATAAATTGCGATATTTTACTCACTAATACATCTATTTTCGACTACTTAGGACAAAGTTATTGAGATACAAATAATTTCAGATTAAATTACATTAAAAACTACTAAAATAGCTTGTAGATTTATCACTCAGTTTGGTAAGTTCCTTTTTTATAACTACATCTAACAAATCAACTGGGAATTCTTAAATTCTTATCCTAATGTAAATAAAATGTTTTCAGTGATTATTAAAAGTTTGTTAGGTGCTCTTCATGAATGATTTTCTGAAAAAAAATATATCAGATAGCTTAATGACAATCTGAAGCACATGTAAGAACATGTGCTTCAGATTGTCACCTTTTGTCTGAGCTATATAGAGAACAAGCTTACCCAGAATCTTATTATAAGTACACTAACTAAATTAGTGTATCAGTATTTAAGGAAGTCTCTCTCTTAAAATTATATACAAAAAAGGTGACCCAAATGTTTCAAACTATAGGTCAATTTCTCTTCTACCTACCATCTGTAAGATACTTGAGAAATCTGTGGCTTCCAGTATGGTTCATTGGTTTGAAACCCATTGTAACCATTTTTAGTCAGGAAAGTGTCTTACATAAAAATAATATATCTCAATATGTAAGACATAACTACTTGTATATTACGACACTAGGAAAAAAACAAAATCTTGTTCTGAACTGCAGGAAGTTAAAGCACTGTCAGATTGGTCTGGACCATTTGAATATTCATTTTTACAACACTATGAAAGAAGCACCAATAGTAGCTAATGCAGGAGGAGGGTTCTTAGGTCAGGCTAGCAATCTATTTGGGGGGAAAACAATAACCCGCTCATATACCCAGACTAGCCTTGGAAAAAGGACGGACCTCAAAGATGACAACCCCCGAGAGAAAAAGGAATACGAAATGGAAAAAGAATAGTATACGAATTGGTGCGTAGAACATTATGTCCTGGTCATCAAAGGACTGCGAAACGATAGAGGGTCCAGTAAGTTGACATATGTGCACTAAGTGAAACGAAGAGAAAGGGAAAAGGAAAAATAAAAATCGATGATTACATATTTATATATAGTGAAGTACCACGAAACAAAAGAGCTCACTCGGGGGTAGGACTATTAATACACAAAAAATTTAAGAGCATTGAGGAGGAAAAGTATATTAATGAGAGAATGTTATAAGTGACATTAAATATAAACGAAGAAAAAATACACTTGATAAATGTGTACGCCCTAGATATCAGTAAAGACAGAGATGAGCGACAACAGTTCTAGGCAGACTTGCAGGCACTCATTGATACAATAAATACAGGAGAAATTAATGATAATAGGCGATCAATGCCAGAATAGGCAACGAAAAAGACGATATGTTGAAATCCTTCTGTGCTCTAAACATCTTAAAAATAAATAATACTTTTTTCAAACAGGATATAAAATACAAATATATTTGGAAAAATTCTAGAGGCCAACAATCAGTAATAGATTATATTATAACCAACAGAAAATTTATGCCAGAAACAATAATAGACGTACGAATGCTGAATTTGGCTAATATAGGCAGCGATCACAAATTGCTCTTATGTAAACTAAGACTTAAAATAAAAACTCCACTGAAACTAAAACCTATATACTTAACAAATGTCCCCTTCGATAGAGTGCAATTAAGAGATATAAAAATATTACAAGAAAAGCGGACAAAGCAGAAGCTAATAAAATCATACATGACATTAACACAGAATGCAAAACAAATATAAAAGTGGGACATCTACTGAGCAAGGAAGTAAAAATAAACGCCGTCCCTTTATATTTAATCTCGTCATAGACAGAATAGTGGCGAATCTTCCAAAAACTAGAGGATAAAATGGGCAACACATACTTCCAGCCAATCTTTTACACCGATGATGCAGTCCTCATTTCAGATTCTGAGGACAACAAGATCTTTCATGCCTTCAATTTGGAAGCGAGAAAACTAAACATGATTGTTAACACAACCAAGACAAAATGAATGGTAGCTCTAAAAGAATTACACAGGTCAACATTTGATCTAAAAAAAAAACACTCGGAGCGGTATGGTCCTTATGGGGTTTATGGGGTCGCTGATTACGATGAGCGGGTTGGTTAACCTTCATCACATCAGATTCAAGGTCATTTGAAGGTCAAATAGAGAAAAAACCGTAGGAAAAATCTGAAAAATTTCATGCGTATGTTTTTGAGGTCTCCGAGTCCGAATCCGTAGTTTGTTTGACCTTACGCCTTTTCCCAGAGGTCATTTGAAGGTCATTTGAAGGTCAAATAGAGAAAAAACCGTAGGAAAAATCTGAAAAAATTTATGCGTATGTTTTTGAGGTCCCTGAGTCCGAATCCGTAGTTTGTTTGACCTTACGCCTTTTCCCAGAGGTCATTTGAAGGTCAAATAGAGAAAAAATCGTGGAAAAATCTGAAAAAATTCATGCGTATGTTTTTGAGGTCCCTGAGTCCGAACCCGTAGTTTGTTTGACTCAAGTCGCCTTTTAGAGGTCATTATAGGTCATTTCATCATCAGTTTATGTTTATTTGAAAAATATGTATGGTCATTTTGCGTTGTTAAATTTAATTTTGTTTTTATCGTACATTTGCGAAGCATACAGAGATTAATTTACGGTACATTTTTATTGATTATATCTTATACATATCATTTTACATTTACGTTAATATATCACAATCAAAAATGTCTTTTATGCTGCTCGGTCATTACAAGGGAATTAATATGTGAAATATAAGCTAAATAACGGCAGGTAGACTGATGCAAGCAAATGTTTTAATACTGTTTAAAGGTACTTATTAGTAAAACTTAAAATATTGTTCATATCAAAAATAGACTATACAAATATTTTAACTAGTTTTGTGACTGTGAAATAGACTTTTAAAATCTAAAAAAAAATTTGACCTAATTTTTGTATTCTCGATGTTCGTTCCATATATCTAGTAAATTTAAAGTCCAGCCCGACTGTGTTTCTTGAGGTATAAATGAAACATTGTGCGCTATGTTATGTTTAAATTTCGTTTTATAACTCAATTCTCAATACATTTCAAATTAATAATTCTAATGTCGAACAACCTTGTTATCAAGTAAGCCTTAATCTGTATACTTCATTACTTAATCCTTGTCGACAAAGAAACTCTAATACCCAATACCTTTGAACCCAATAACTTTCTTGTACAGAAATCCTTATATCTACTTATACTTTCATATTGTCTTATATAATACCTCAATGTGTAAGTTAACTACTAAAAATGATTCGGCTCATACTTCGTAAAGAGTCTCGAGTGTCCAAGTAGATTTTCGAAATCGCGCAGTCAGTATTTAATATGAATTAAGCATAAGAGTTTGCTACTTTTAGTATTTATCAAAGCATGTTTGAAGTACTACTCTAAACGAGAACACTTTCGTTTCTCGTGAAATAATCTTCGACTTGCTTTTCTTTTATGAGATTTATTTGATTCTCGCTTCAGGCTCCAGCAATATTCTGCCAACATGTTTATCCCCCAAACACCTTGATACCTTTTTTCAAATTCACTCAAGTCTTGGTGCATCCTTTCCCCATGTTCTTCGCTAAAATCTCCGAGATTTTCAAGGAACCAATCAAGGTGTGAATGGAGAAAATGCAGTTTCAGACTCATTAAACACCCCATTTCTTTATAATTTTGTACTAAATTTCCAACAATATTTTTGTAATTAGGGTCTTTATGATGTCCAAGAAATTTAGTCGTCACCTCTCTAAAACTTTGCCATGCTGCTTTTTCTTTGGCATTCATTTTCCTCTCAAATGCATCATTTTTTAGGAGGTCTCTTATTTGTGGTCCAGTAAGTATGCCCTCTTTTATTTTAGCTTCAGAAAGATTAGGCAGCACTTTAAAAATATGCATGAAAGCAGGACTTGCGTTTCGGCTCATGGCCTTGACAAGTTGCTTTGCAATACCTAGTTTGATATGCAAAGGTGGAAGTAGGACCTTATTGGTTGATATAAAACTTGGACCTATGATGTTTTTTTTCACCTGGAATTAATTCTTGTCTCAACGGCCAGTCTTTCCTCATATAATGCTCATCTCGAGCCCGACTATTCCACTCACAAATAAAGCACGGATAAGAAGTATTTCCAGATTGCTCTCCCAGTAATATTGTAAATATCTTTAAGTCCCCACAAAGTTCCCACTGGTTTTGATCGTAATTCAATTTTTGCAATAGCAACTCAAAATTATGGTATTCTTCATCTAATACAACAGAATGAGCGACTGGTAAAGGGGCATAAATATTTCCATTATGTAACAAGATAGCTTTTAAGCTTCTTTTTGAAGAATCTATAAACAGTCGCCAATCACTTGCTGTGTATTCTATACCGTATTCTTGCACTAACCCTTCAATATTATGGCAATAGACTAGATTATTCATTTTAGTAAAATATTTTCTGAATGGACGTTCTCTCGAACGATAGACAGAAATTTTTGTTCCTGTGGATAGACAATTTTTTTCTTTTAGTCTAGATGCTAAAACCTTTGATCTATCTTTCGAGAGTCCCAAGTCTCTGCACAGATCACTTAATTCGTTTTGATTAAATGTTTCGGCTTCCGATATATAATTTTCCTCAACATCTGATTCTTCTGTGCTGAAATTTTCTCTTTCTTCGTGTTCGAATGTTTCATCTGATATATCTTCATCAGTTACCACTTCTTGTCCCAATTCATCAATTTCCATGATATGATCAGAATTTGTTTCAATAAGAACTGGTAAAGTCACAGGTGTTACACGTGCATATGAAATAGAATCCTTATTCTTTCGGTTGTACCCTTTCAAGTTTGTTAAGCAGAAGTAACAGTCGGTGGTATGGTCTGTTGGGGGTCTCCATATCATTGGCCGAGAAAATACCTGGTTGTTAATTCTATATAGACCATTGCGGCATTTATGACATATAGATTTTGGTGTGTAAGAGTTATCCAATGAGCTCGTATCAATATGATAAATTTGGTGATATTTTACTTTTAACGAATCTGAAAACATGAATTTCTTTTGTGGAATATACTCCCCACAAACAACACAAAAATTGTCGAGTTTAATGGAACATGACGAATTTCTTGTAGCATTTGACTCTACAGAGGCCAAGTTTCCCACCAATGTAGAGCTACGGTCGCATGATGACGACGCCTGCGGGCCTGCTTTCCCACCCTGACCAGCCGCCGATTCTGGGTTTCCGGGACCCTGTCTCGTAATTTTTTTAGGAGTAGTTGCCATGACGGCATAAACGCCGTAACAAAGGGACTTCGCCGAATAGAGGTGCCCTGGGTGCAACTACACCTTAATACTGGAGTTTAAAGCGAGACTGAGCTAAATTTATAAAAAAGAAGAGAATAAATAATTTCGCGAGGAATGAAAAAAGCATTTTATGTCAAAGTAAAACTCCAAATATATATACAAAGATACTTAAAATGACCACCGTATATCTTTTGAGCATAAAATCATGCAGGATTTGAACTGAATGATCTGAAAAATTAATAGATGAATTTTTTCAGATTTTTTCCACGATTTTTTCTCTATTTGATCTTCAAATGACCTTCAAATGACCTCTGGGAAAAGGCGTAAGATCAAACAAACTACGGATTCGGACTCAGGGACCTCAAAAACATACGCATGAAATTTTTCAGATTTTTCCTACGGTTTTTTCTCTATTTGACCTTCAAATGACCTTCAAATGACCTCTGGGAAAAGGCGTAAGGTCAAACAAACTACGGATTCGGACTCAGGGACCTCAAAAACATACGCATGAATTTTTTCAGATTTTTCCTAAGGTTTTTTTCTCTATTTGACCTTCAAGTGCCCTTGAATCTGATGTGATGAAGGTTAACCAACCCGCTCATCGTAATCAGCGACCCCAAAAACCCCATAAGGACCATACCGCTCCGAGTGTTTTTTTTAGATCTAATGTTGACCTGTGTTATTAAGATGCAAGCTGGAGATCCAAGGAAGTATTATTGAACAGGTTAATAATTTTAAATACCTGGGAACAATCATAACAAGTTACGGAGTCTTAAACAGGGAAGTAAAATTACAGTCTATGAAGGCATCACTAATAGCAAGTTGCTTGACGGATATAGTATGGAAAAATAAATACTTCGCAGTAGAAAGCAAACTAAGAATATACAAGATAACAGTAACATATGCTGTAGAAACAAAAGCTGACGCGTGTAAAACAGTATAAATGATGAGGACAACAAAAATGAAGGTGATTGGGGACATACATGGAAAAACTGTCCATGAGAAAATCTACAAAAAAATTTACAAGAACTAAGTCAGATCCAAAAAATATCCAAATGGACCAGAATTAGAAGAAAACAATCGAATAAACACGTAGATCGGATGGAGGACAAACTGGTAAAAAGGGCCAAACTTACTAAACCTTGCGGTAGAAGGCAGACTTCCGAAAAGGTGGAAGGAATGCTGGACGTTCACATCGGAAGAGACCTAATGAGGATACAACAGGCAGTATGCCTACTGATATGACACACTATATAAGAAAGAAGAAGAAGAAGATGCTTAAGCTCCATAATATTTCCATATAGTGTTTGTCAGCACGTAGAATCATACACAGTTATGGGTGGTACCCGACTTAAAAACTGGACATCATATATTGAAATCGAGCTGATAGTTTCGTGTTACCATAAAACACATAACTTTTGGCTAAAAACAATCTCAAAGTGTGTTATCTAACGGACCTTATAAAAAACAATTCCAAAAAAAACTCTTCAGGCGTAGTATCATTTCTTGACAATTTAAAGTACGGACGAGAATTAAAAAATAAACCCTAGCTTCCGAGGTGTATAGATGCCCATTTCTCGCCATTTTCAAAACGTGCAGAAACACGTTCTAAAAAGTGGTGCATCGTACGTGGGCGTCACATACGGGGGGCGACAAATCCAGAGGGCGGCAAATACGGACATGTCGTCAAAAAATAGATTCGAAGAGTTAAAAATATTTGATGATATGTTTGACTTTTTCATAGTAAATTATTTAGTTACCACAAAGATGAATTAGTGAAACATAGTAAAGATTTACATCCGAAACTGAAAGACGATTCAAGAAATGAAACAGACATTGACGGTATCGAGTTATAAAATAAAATTAATGCTTTAAAGCTGCATTTTCTAGAATATCAGTCTAATGATTCACATACCCTTTTACAATATCCGGTTACAAATGAGTTAATTTCAACTTTTCCCAACACAGCAATAGCGCTAAGAATATTATTTACTCTGCTGGTTTAAGTTGCATCTGGTTAAAGGTCCTTTTCAATGGTAAAAATTATAAAAAAATTATTTAAGATCAACAGTGCACCAGCAAAGACTATTTATCTATTGTTTCAATAGAATCTGAAATCTTAGAGATTTTGGATATCAGACAAATAATAGCAGATTTCGCAAATATGAAAGCAAGAAAAATTAAGTTTGTTTAGGTAGTTCTATTAGCATATATGAGACGTTAAGAATATAAACGGCGAACTCAACTAATGGTTATTTCGAGAAAATCGAAATCAAAGTTTTTTAGCGCTAAGCGACCTCCACGAAAATGGCATACATACCTTTTATAATTTTTTTGTTACTTTTTGAACATCATTTGCTTGACCTCTACCCTGACATTCTCTTCATGTTAAAACAAATTTAAAATGAAACAAGTTTAAGAATTTTTTATTTAAATTAAAAAATACACAACTTTCAAAAGAAAGTCATACTTAAATAATAAAATTAGAAATGTGCGTTCAGTCGAATTCCACCTGGTCGTCGTCGTTTCCCTCATTTGGATTCATACATTCATTCGTTCTTAGATTGACCATCCAATATGTCTCGAAGCTGTCGTGATCATTGTAGGGAACAAACAGCAGGCATAGGTCCACAGCTTTCTCTTGTAAAATTGGATCCCACTGGTCAGTTTGGGAGTTGGAAGGACGTTGGTCAAACGCAATAGCAAGAACAGAGTTATCATTGTTGGCTAATGACTTTATTAGAGCCTGAGGAGCTGTTGCCGGATGAAGTTTTTTTATCGCTACTTTCCGGAGAGATTCATCTCACTTAAAGTTTTGTCACAATAGTTACATGTATCAGATTCAGGAGGCTCAAAGCCAATATTGAAATGTCTATTAAAAATTTCACGATAGTAATATTTAACTTCAGGATGTTGTCGTGGATAGACCTCTAAAAGTCAATCTTTGTAAAGTACGTAGAGCTTAGTGATGTTTAAACCAATAGGCAAGTATGAAAAAGGAAAAAAAAGTGAATTCAACCATAATATTTTGTAGGAAAAATCATGGGATCCTAAAGAATGAAATAATGAAAAATTCATTAATTCACATAATTAAGTAATAAAAAAAGTAGTGTCTGGTATCCAAAATATTTAAGATCAATTGAACTTTTCTTGCTTTTGGCAAAGTACTTAGTATACTTGGGCACAGCGTCGGCTATTCATTTCCAGTCTAAGCTGACTTATGACGCTATACGGTCATAGTAATTACTAGTTTGATAAGACCTATTTATAATGGTATCTATTTTTTTGAAAATTCTACGTCATAAACATCAGTAACGATAAATTGTTTGACTTCAGAAAGAGTGTCTTTGTTTTTTTATATATCCTTAACAAAACTAAAAGTATTTTGTATAAATTACAGTCAGGGAAAATGGGATAGGATGAGGGCAGCTATAGAAAATTTCAGGCGGCTAGCGACGGGCTTGATTACATCATATATATGTTTGAATGTATCGCCAGCTATTAAATCTATCAAATTTTTAGTGTAATTGTATACTTTATAGTAAATACTATATCTTTGAGAGCGGAATATTCTCCAAACCTATTTTTTAGTAGGTTATAACCATATGTAAAAATGTGGTAAAGAAATTTAGTTTCCTTGCAAACACATAGTTCTAAAATAAGCACTGAATTTGACTTTCTCAAGAGGTAGAACCTTAACAGAAAGGAATTATTTTATTTATGTTTTTCATCGTCGTAATTTTTTCTTATAATATATTTGTTTCTTCAGTATACCTTATATATCTTAAATAAAAATTAGTACGCTAACATCTAAAAATTTAAAATATTTGGTCCCGTGAGATATTACGGGCAAGAGAACAAATGGAGTTTTATAGGACGTTTCATTAATTTTTCTTTTTGGATAATTTAAAACCACTTTTGTTATTTACGATTTTTCAGAATTTTAATGTCCATGAAAATTAGATAAAAGAAAAACTTTTTGACTTCAAACATATCTTAACATTAAAATTAAAAAAAAAAATGGTGGCAATCTAGAATACCTTGCCGTATATATATATAAATATATATATATATATATATATATATATATATATATATATATATATATATATATATATAAATATATAGTAGTGGTTTTTCGGGTATTCCGTGTTAGCTTAAAGTCCCTTGATGGATGGTTTCGCTGAGGTTTCGATGGAATCTCATCCATCTTTTTAAAGCGTTGATCACTGAACGCTTTGAAAAAGATAGATGAGATTCCACCGAAAAGTCAGCGAAATCGTCCATCAAGGGACTTTAAGCTAACACAGGATAGCCGAAAAACCACTACTACATTTCACACCCGTGAGAACATATAAGGTGTTACGGAATTCACACACACCAATATTTGAATTGGCACCTCCGATCAATTGCAGCAAATTCACCTTAAATAGCGGATGTCAATAATAAAGGAAAAAAAATCGACCCTAAAAAAACGATTACATGAGGATTGTTTTTGCTCCGCCTCTGGTACACAATACAACGTAACAATATGGCTGATCGTTACCAATGTACTACCGTATAACTCAGATTTAACTACACCTTTCCCAACAAGTTTAATTAGAAAGAATATATAAAAATTGTTACCGTTTAAGATAATTACTTCCTGACACCAAAAAGTGAACTACACAAATTTTACATTTCAACATTGTAAAAATATATATAGCGCACTAAAATTTATTTTTTTTAATGATTCCAAAAATTGCAGGCCACAACAAAGAATTTTTTGACTAATGTGTTATGGATTCCGTTGACCTTGTATTCAAGCAGCATAGGGGAGAGCTGGGTATATCGAAGACGATCTTTTGATTCTTTTAGATTTGTCAGCCTTTTCTCTGTGAATTATTTCTGTGTTTGGCATCTTTCTTTTTTCGATTCCTTCTTTTGTGTATTTATGTATTAACCTTTCTTAGCTCCGGTTAGTATTTTTATTCCGTTTGGCTGCTGATGTTACTTCCAACATATTTTTATAAGGACTTTATCTAATTTTCGCAGCTTTTTTGTACAGTATTTTTTCTCTTGTGTGTGGAAGTATAGAAGTTTATGGAGTAAAGAAATTTTAGATATTGGGAGTAAAGATGTTAGAGTTTCCTTTAAAGCTTTAGCGTTAAATTCCGAGGTAGTTGGTTCACTATTTAAATGTGGCAACCTATCCGGAGACTGCGAAAGTCACCCTGGAGGATAGTAGTATTTATTATTGATAATCATAAAAGCTTCTTGTAAGATTAACGTTACTTGGGTTTGTTTGAGAGAGAAAGCATTCGTATTTTCAGCTGCTTCAAACGAATGTTCGTGAAAGACGTTCCTGTCCACGGACCAAACTCCAGTTACTTTAAATCTGTTCACAATGGTGACAATGATAGCTCTTCTGCAAATAAACTTGAAACTTGATATTGCGTTACTTGACGACCTGGATTTGTCCTGAACCATTTTTCTGTTGCTGCTCATAGGTTTAAAGAAAGAGACGTCCAGTGGTTGAAGTCGGTGAGTATGACCCGGCAGTTGTAACATTATTATCCTATTAGCTCGTGCTATGTTCAACGCTTCTAGGTTATTCGAATGTGTAGTATGTCCATCAAGAGGAAGTGGCACTTTGTTTTCAGGGATTAGCTTTACTACGCTGTTTCATCCATTCTACAAGTAAGTTTGAGTTAATATAGTCAGTGTCTGAAATGGTGACACACTTCTAGGAGATGCGCCATTCCCTGATTCAGGATTTTGTCTCATTCTTTTGAATATAAGCTTCAGTGGCACAAACTGTCCAGCCACACTGACACAATATACGGCTGTGATATTAACTCTTCCTTCTCTGCTTGTGATTGTGTCAATTTGTTTCTTCCTTTTTAATTCTAAAGTCGCGTCCACACTATGCCACAGCATGCTACTTGGCAAAGCCAACTGGCAAGGCCAACTGGCAAAACAAACGTTCACATCTGTGTTGGCATGTAGTCTTCACAATGATTACCGAGGCGGAAGTTCCAGTCGTTTCTGGTGCTTTTATTGTAATTGTCAGTAAAGGAAAACGTCGCGAACGTCGCAAACAACGGTTTTGGGTGTGTCCAAGTCTTCGAAGTAAAGTACGAGATGGAACGACGAACTTAATCTCGAATATAGATCTGGACTTGGTTTAGAAAACCTTTTTCAGATGAAAAGTTGTGAATTTGAAGTTATTCTGAATTTGATTGCACAAAAAATCAGTAAAAAAAATATATCATTTAGAAGAGCTGTTCCAGCTGATGAACATCTTGCAGTGACTTTGCGGTTCCTGACGTAGGGATATTCCTACATTGTCAGCGTTTTACAAGATTACATTAAGATAAGAATAAATAAATATATCAATAAAAATTAATTTGAGCAAAAACACTTTTATTAAGAATTGCAATTATCTAACAAAACTGGCCGTCTATTTCGGCTCTCAAAGAAACAATAATAATATGAAATGCATACCCCAAACATTCGTTACACAAAAACATGATCCTAATATAATATATAGCCAAACCTGTCACATAAAATAAGCTTAAGGGTTTACTAATTTGAGACATGTCAATCACAGTAACTTAAATATAATTTAATCTACGTAATATAAACAACCCAGTCTGCCCGAGAGCAATCACCAATAATTTATATTTTACTTCTTAAGTTACATCGTTCACTCATCCTGTTAATTCCAAACTTCTTTTTCAACCAGGCCCGGAACGGGAATTTTTCTATATAAAGGCGAAGACGATGTTGTTTACATCTAATAAAAAAGTAAACATTTATATTTAGAATATTGAAACAATATAGTGATGATAAAAAGACGTTAAACACATTAAAAGAACATTATCTGAGGCGCAAATTACTTTTCGATTTAGTATAAAATGGAAATTATTTGTCAGCTTGAATTAACTTATTTCAGAAAGAAGGATTCACCATCACTAGTATCGTGTAGAGGCTGCGTGGGACTTGTCATCTGTAGCTCTTGGCTCTGCTGCATTCTACCGGAATGTCACGACTGTTTAGGGATTGGAAAGAAACCATGGGCAGATTCAGGTCCTAGGGAATGAAATGGTGTGTGGTGAAGCAGGTGAAAACTTATGGTAATTAGGCTGTAAATGAGGTGGGGGGATGAATATGGAGTGTAAAATTTCCCCATCTCTGCATCAAATAAAACATTGTTGATGAGGTGTTTCGCAATGTTTCTCACATTCAGTGATGGAAGGTCTGTTATTTGCAGTCCTACTTGATCTCCAAAAGCAGTATATTGATCTCTCAATGCGGTACGTCCTTTAATATCCTTCGTTATAGAAAGAGCCTCTTATGTGGCCGATGACGGGCGAGTTTTCTGTGAGCCCGATTGTTGTGCAGTTGGTGACTTGAATGATGTTTTTTTTCTTTTTACGGTAGGCTCCTCTGTCCGCTCAGTATTCTGAGTTTCTTCTTGAATCTCCACATCGTATGACGTTTGTTGGTCCTAGAAAGGCAGAAAGAAATCTAGTAAGCCCTAGAAGAATTCAATAGGTATTTATGAACATATCATGTGTTATTGTACTGTTTTGCCATCTACAGTAGGGGTCTACTTGTTTTGTTTCAGATGCCACAAAATGAACTCGAATGGCAAACAATAGAAAAGGAGTTCAGTAAAAAATGGAATTTTCCCAACTGCGTCGGCACCTTCGATGGGATGCATATCAATTTGCAAACACCGATTAACAGTGGACCAGAGTTTTTCAATTATAAGGACTGTTTTAGTATTTTACTCCTTACTGTAGTAGATGCGAATTATAATTTCATTTATGTAAATGTTGGTTGCCAAGGCAGAATATAGGACGGAATTCAAAAAATGCCTTCAGGGTAACACAATGCATCTCCCCCCCCTTGTGTACTTCTTGGCAGAAACATTTCTACATCGTTCATTTTTGTAGCAGACGATGCGTTTCCGCTGTTAAAGAAAGTCATGAAACCCTTTCCTGGGGTACAGTTAAAGGGTTCAAAGGAAAGAAATTTTAATTATCGCCTCAGCAGAGCACGTAGGGTGTCTGAGAATACGTTCATAATAATATCATCCGTATATCGCATACTTCGAAGGCCTATGTTGTTAGAACCAGAACTTGCCAAGAAAGTAGTTAAAGCAATACTCTATCTACGTAATTTCTTGAGAAAAACAACTGTAGAGCAATATATAGTCCCCCTCTCCGACTACGGACAATATGACTCAAGGTCATTGGAGACAATCACCTTCTAATCAAGTATTGGTCAACATTCCCAGAACTTCAAGAAGCAGTACTAATGAAGCACAGTTGATCAGAATTGAATTTGCTGAGTTTTTTGCTTCCCTAGAAGGAATACTGCCTTTCAATACAATTTTAATCAGTAATTGTTAATTTAAAAAATTATAATTTAAAATTTTATTAAATGCCAAACGAGTAAATAGGTATATAATACTTAATTATTCATAATAAAAGACTTTCATAGATATATATGTATATTGCGTATAAATGTTGATAACATTTGTGAATTATTATAAATAAAAGGATTTTGAATTGTGCCATTTAATTATTTCCACTAGCTTGTTTTCATTATATTCAATTATCTTACCTGAGTGAGTGTATCGGTCATTCCTCTCGGTCGATTGCAATCTTTGAGAAACAACATAACATACTGTCGAAGTAAAATCATTTGCTTTTGTAAACATTATTAGTTCCCGCTCCGGACGTTGTACCCTCTCTTTCCTTTTTTAATTCGCGCGAAAAATGGAACGGCAAGTTCTTGATTTTCCTTTCAATTTCATCTTCGTCTATACCAAAGCTAACTGCGACTCCAAATAATTCATCCGCTTTTATATTCCTGTCTTTGTACTCCTGCAAACGACAGTGCCACAAAACAGGACGATCTCTGTACATATCAAACAAACTAAAAACTTTGCCATTTGTCCCTCCATAACTATTATATACAAACCTACAACAAAGTACTAGAGAAATAACCCGAAAGCAGAAAGTGGAGGTATGCACAACGAAAAATAGACAGAAATACGCAGAACCGTCGTTGGAATCACAACTGAAGCCGCGTGAAGCCAGTATTGGCACGTCCTCATTACGTCTTTCTGATTGGTTTTCTGGACCGACACTTCGTTGATTCGCGTTTGGCACGCAGCAGCAATATTTTGAGAGGTGACTTATGCCAACAGTTACTTCTATATACGACCATAAACTACTTTCGACATCGAGTATCCTACCAATCAGTGACAGAGAGGCGCCTAAACCACGCAAGATTTGGCACTACAAATCTGCTAAATGGGAAGATCTCATGCAATATTTTCGAACTTTCCCTTGGTTAGACGTTTGTTTCCGATCCGACGACCCATCTGATTGCGCTAGGGAGGTTTCCGATATTATTTTGGCCGGTATGGAGGCTTACATCCCTTTTTCGAAGAAATGCTCTTCCAACGGCAAGCCTTAGTTTGACCGAAAATGCAAAGAAGCTGTTGCTTCTAAACATCTTGCATACCGACAATGGCGTGAAAATCCTAACACCATAAATCGTAACACCTTTGTTCGTGCCAGGAACAGATGCAAAGAAATTATCGACGAAACCAAGGAGGCACACAATCAATGGATTAGAAACAAACTTCTCGCTTGTCCCGACAATTCCAGGTCCTTTTGGTCAGTCGCTAAGGCAGTTAGTCAAAATTTCACCAAATCCACCATATCACCACTCACATGGCCAGATAATTCTATTGCAACGACATCTGCCGACACTGCTTTCAATAATATCGAAAGTTATGGAAAAAAGCTATCAATCAGCACCTTCTAAAATATGTTAAAGGATTCAACATTATTAGCGATCACAAATATGGCTTTCGTAAAAATAGATCAACAGGAGATCTTCTGACTTATGTAACACATGTCTGGAACAACGCAATTGAACACTTTGGAGAATCTCGAGCGGTTGCTCTTGACATATCCAAGGCATTCGACCGTGTTTGGCGCGATGGGCTGTTGGCTAAGCTACGTTCTTATGGTATGTCTCTAACATCTTCACTATCAACGCCGGTGTACTCCAAGGCTCCATACTGTCTCCTACTCTCTTTCTCATTTATATTAACGATCTGCTGGAAAAGACCGAGAATCCAATCTACAGCTTTGCAGATGACAGTACACTTATCTCTGCATTCACTTTGAACGCTCGGACAGCGACTACTCGGACAAATATCCGCAAACAGCAGGAAGTCATTCAACTTAACAAAGACCTGGAAGAAATTCTATCTTGGGGTGACAGTAACCAACTGGAATTTAACGCTACAAAAATCCAGGACGCAGTTTTTTCTAAAAAAGTTAACGTTGCTAAACCCGACATAGTTATGTCGGGGCACTCCATTCCTCTAACATCGTCACTCATTTTGTTGGGCGTTAATTTGGGAGCAAATATGTCCTGGCATGAACATGTTGCAGGTATAGCAAAGAGAGCTTCTCAAAAGTTGGGAACATTATTTCGAACCAGAAAGCTTAACACTCCACAACAACTGTTAATTCTTTACAAAGCTCAAATGCATGCAATACTGCTCCCATGTTTGGAGCTCCGCTCCCAAACATACACTGCATTTGTTGAATTCTATTCAGAGAAGAGCTGTTCGTCTGATTGGAGACCCGGAACTGACCGGCGGCCTTGATTCGCTGGAACATCGAAGAACGGTTGGCGACTTGAGCCTATTCTACAAGTATTTTCATGGAAAGTGTTCGAAGGATGTGGCCCACTTAAGTCCTCCCAGAGCGATGCATGTTAGAAGTACACGTCGCGCTAATATTTCACATCCGTATGAGGTTCAGCTTGTTACTCCTCGTACTGTGTTTCCCACTGAGTACAATTTACAGCGATTCAAGAACAACATGAATTGCTTTCTACGCACACGTGTCGCTCCTGTAGCGCTTTAGGGACTTCCCTGTAGCATGTGTGCTAGACCCATATATATATATATATATATATATATATATATATATATATATATATATATATATATATATATATATATATATATATATTTGGGTTTGCCAATTGGCTCTGCCAACTGGCATGCTGCGGCATAGTGTGCGGCTTAAGACTTTTGCGATTTTTTTCTAAATGGTGGAAAATCGACTTTCATTAACGCTAAATATTTTAGTAGATGTGAACGCATTTTTATCTACGATTTTTTCAAGTAGTTCATAAAAACCGTTAACATTTTCTTTAAGAAACCCTTTTAGTCTATTTAAGGATATGGTTGGTTGACTAATGCTGAGGTTAGGTTTGTCTACTTTAGTTGTAGACTCTCTCCTACTTTAGTTGTAGATGGCGTTGTCACTATTAGTGTTGGCCACTCCTACTAAAAACGTCAAATACACTTTTAGTTGAATTATTTATAGAGCAAACTTACAGATTTTAAAATAATTTGCTGCTTATATCGTGTGTAAAGTGAGATAAATATCAATGGTTGAATTAAGGATATTCATAGACTAATATAGTGGTGTTTTCATTACGAAATTTGTAGAAAGTGTAGCAAAGCATAACAGTAAGTGTGAAGGTTCGTGAAGGTACTTGAAAGTTTATTATTATACGATGGATATTTAAAAACAACTCAAAAATGGAAATAAAATTTTAAGATCCACTTAAAGGGTATATATAACAGCAATTAAGTACTTTTTTAGTTTTAAACAATGTCATATGTGTATGAGAAAATTAACTTCAAATTACAAGAAAGAATACCAAAATATCAAAATTGTTTAGAGAATTTTTTTCTCTTTCGACTCATTTCAGGGGGCCGCTTTAGGTTGCAAGCATTTCTTGAAGTTCATAATTTATCGTCTGTCGACTAAATAAGAAAAGTTTGAACGTGTAAATGACAATTTAAAGTGGGGTTTAGTTGATTTAGTTATAAATATGTCCCTTACAATCCAGGATATTCTATATAGAGAGCGATTGCGCATTTAAGTCAAATAAAAATAATAAATAAATACATTTTTAAACCTACTTTCTTTTTTCACTTTAGCACTAACAAACCTTACATTTGTTAGAAGAAAATCGTTTACCATTTTGGTATTAATCCGGGAAAAGTTAATAGAAAAATATATTTGAAATTATGTTATTATTTTGCCCAAACCCAAACAGCTGCTAACGTAAAAGTCAGCTGTTAAGGGGCAATAATCCAGTTGTCGTTTGTCGTGCGTTACCAAGGAATTTCTTTTGAATAGATAAAAAATGTTCTTATTTATTATTTTTACTAGGTGTTATCTATTATTATTTTGGTTTGTTATTGGATTAACTTTATCTAAAATTCGAAAATCTGTAATTATTGAAGAAAATCGTATGTTTGGCAACAGATAAAACAATGCACCTGCGCATAAACTAGTACGTACAATGGCGGGCTGTCATAATCGGGTTGGTTGAGCTGTTAAAATCCAGTTGTGCCCTGTTTTTAATTTTTCAAAAAATTTTCAAACTTAACAAAAAGTATTGAATGTTCTCCTGTATGGCCCCATCAGTCACCCATTTCAATATAAGCAGTGAATTTCTTAAAACCCTGTAGATTGGAGCAACATGGAGCGGCTTGCGAGGGCTTAAATTAAAGCTTAAAGACTCTAGTTTTGAAAGCCGTTGGGCGATGTTGAAAATAAAGAAACTGCTTCTCAAAAAAATCTTTAAAAGGGAAAAAAAAACAGGTTGAATGGCATTTTTTTTTATAACCTCACTATACTATTATTTTTGTTTTCAAAAAAAACAAAAAAATGACCCCCCCGTGGATTTTTTTTGGAAGTCCCGATCGCGAGTTACAACAGGTTTTGTTGGTGCCAAAATTCAAAATTCCAAAAATCCGTTGAAAGAATCTAAAGAAATTCATACGTATTCCTCTTAGCAAAACAAAATTTTCTGTTCTGTGAACCTGGATTCTAAAGTACGTTGCTTTCGAGAAAAAAATTCTGAATGCATTTTTCCATTTTTTTTTTAAAACAACTTACTCCAGGACCCATGTTTACAAAAAAGGATTTCTTTAGAATCATTCAAATGATTTTCCTAATTTTTTGCACAAACGAAAAAATCTAAAATTCTAAAATTGGCGCTAAACTTTTCCATGGAAAATTCATTTTGCAATCCTATAGGAGATTTTGACAAATTAAACCCGTGGATTTATTATATTTATTTATTATATTAACACTTATTATATGCACGTGGGCTACCAAGCACTTTAGCAATTTGAAAGTATTTTTTTCAATAAGGTGGAACATGCAAAAATTCGGAGGTATTTGCGCCTCAGATTTGCCTCAGCTAAATCAGTTACAGGAATATTAAAAAATAACTTCTTTACATTTTTGACTGATAATACTCTTTTTATGAAAAGATATTCTATCGCCAAAAAATAAGTCAAGCTAATAGAAGTACCAGGAAGTGATAGATATACATACTTACGTAGAGCAATCTGAGCAATAATAATTTTAAGCAGATCAGATTTAATCATTTACAGTGTCTTTTATTTCCTATTATTATTATGTTATTTATTACTGTATTTTTATTTTCTTTTAAATATTTGTTAAATAGTATTTATACTCGTAAATGTTTCTATGTTAATTTTAATCAAAAGATATTATTAAACATAGTGCCGATTAAATTACACTTGTTGGTATGTCACAGAAATAATTATATATCAAAAGTGACAATATATAATACAGAAATTAAAAAACTAATAAACTCTGGTTCATTTAATTTAAAATGAGGTGGTTCATAATTTGATTAATATTTGTTGTTTATCTTAAAAATAAGAGACTAGCTACTTTTGTCATTTCTAGATTACAATATTACCTTATTTTTTTTTAAATACATTTTATTAATTTTACTTCAAATAATTTTATCAACCTGTTTGGACCAAACTGATGTGAGTTTATCCCGGTTTGATTCTCAATGCAAGACTTCATTTAAAAATAATAAGGGAGTTTTTTTTTTTTCGTTTAAAAAAGAAAAAAGAGTTTATGCAAAGTATAAAGCAAAAGACTTGTAAAAATACAAGAATACTTTTCGTTATATAAATAATTATAAAATATATACGGTTTCGTCCTAAGAGCATTAGTGGCCTCATCAGTAAGAAAAAATTGAAATGTGGAAACAAAAAAGCATATATATAGCCACATAAAATCTTGGCTTCTACCATCTTTCTACGATCTAAGATGGAGAGCATTGTTTCTTACTAATGAGTCCACTCTTAGGACGAAACCGCATATATTTTATAATTGTTTATGTAAAGAAAAGGATTCTTGTATTTTTACAAGTCTTTATACTTTTGCTTTATACTTCGCAGAAACTCTTACTCCTTTTTTAATCTAAGAAAATGCCTTATTATTTTTGTATGAAGTCTAGCACTGAAAAACAAACAGGGATGTATTAACATCAATTTGGTCCGAACAGGTCGATAAATTCATTTAAAGTACAATTTTATAAAAATTATCGGCCGATAGATTCATTTATAAACATGTTATATTTTATGAAGTTTACAAAAGTTTTATAAAATCTCGTGTAATGTTTTCAGATATATATCCCGTGGAAATCTGGGTCATGGAATACACCGGTTTCGAGAAAACACGAAAAAAATGTACTCAGAATTTTTTTCTCGAAAGTAACGAACTTTAAAATCCAGGTTCATAGATCAAGAAAGTTTTGTTTTGCAATGAAGAGTACGTATGAATTTTTTTAGATCTTTTCAAGTGATTTTTCGAATTTTGAATTTTTGCACCAACGAAACCTGTTGTAACTAACAATCGGGACTTCCAAAAAAAATCCACGGAGGGTCATTTTTTTTGTTTTTCCAAAAGAAAGATAACAGTATACCGAGGTTAAAAAAAAATGCCATTCAACCTGTTTTTCTTTTCACTTTTAATGACCACTGCGCATGCGCAACATTTGATTTTCAGTCCTTAAGATTTAATTCGAGACCGTGCCAGCCGCTCTACGTGACTCTAAATTTTGGCCTGATGGGGGGTCCGGTTTAAAAAGAATGATCCATATATATATATATATATATATATATATATATATATATATATATATATATATATATATATATATATATATATATATATATATATATATATATATATAGATATATAAACCTTCATATATATTATATATAGAATTAAAACCTTCGACAAAACGTCTTAGATATATCATAATATAATAATTTTAAACAGTATCTCTTTCGTTTTGTTCAGCATAAACCAGATAATCTATTTTTTTTCAGGATCAGTACGATTATACAATCCTCCAATGATATTTCCATCTTTTTGCCGGGCAAGCCATGCGTTATAAGAATCCCAGTCCCCACCAAAACATCCACCAGCGTCTCCACAAGTGCAAAGATCTTCTGCAGATATCAAGCGTTTTCTGGTCCCATTAGAATGAATGTAAATTCTGTCTAACATTGCTTCCACAGAAGCAAATGTCTAAAGCATAACATAACGTTCGAGGATGGATTGAAAAATTTGCAGCCTCACCAAAAAATAATTATAATATTTTGATTATAGTACCCTAAATAAGTTCATACTTTCTTTGGTTGTCAGAGCGTAAAATTTAGTTGCTGTAGAATTTGTGGTTTTTAGGTCAGAACGAGTTTAGTGAGAAATGGAAAAAATTGAACAACGGGCGGTCATCAAGTACCTGTTTAAAAAAGATTAATACCAAAGGAGATCCACGTTGATATGAAAGCAACACTAGGGGAATCTACTCCGTTTATATATTACTGTGAAAAAATGGGTTGCAGAATTTAAACGTGGACGAGAGAGCATCGAAGATAATCCTTGCTCTGGTCGGCCCACGACCTCTACGACTGAAGAAAATATCGGCAAAGTGTGTAATCTCATATTGAAAGATCGTAGATTGCAGAATTGCCAGATATTTGTAACGATGAAGTTGTCAATAATTGTTGTTGTAGTTTGTGCTGGAATAGAGGTTTTGATGAATCATAACTGATAAGTTTTTTTTAAATACTTGAGCATCACTGGTATTATATGTGGCTAGGAACTTCTCATAACGCGCGTCATTTATTTTTTACATTTCATACCGTACATTTAGCATACAAAATTTTAAAGTTTCGCATTATATTATCGTCCCCTAATGCTGAAAATGCCTCCTGATACCGATTGTTTTCGCTAAATTTCTTCAGGGCTTCCACTAAATCATTTGTGGCTGACTAGCGTACAGCTTGAAATCGTTCTTTCACTCGTTTAAATTTACTACCACAGAAGATACACGATTAATCATCATCGCTAGTTTTATCAAAGGAAGCTTTGCTAGATGTTGATGCTTCCCTAGGCTCACTAGTTGAAGCTGCAGCTACTGGAGAATCAGTGTCTGTTTCAGTATCTAGTAAAAAACGAAAATCCTAAAATATTTGTATGTCAACAAATTTAATAAATTTTAAAGAATGATTGATAGTTAATAAAAAATAGTAATAAAAAATAATTATCAATTTAATCATTAAAAATGTTTTCATTGTTACAGGAAGACCGGTATATGTTTTAAAATCTTTACATATATTATAATAGAAAGTGAATCAAAATTTTAGTAAATAAGTAGAAATTTCTAATATATCAATAACATCCATTGAAAAAATACGTATCGAATTAGAAATATTATTAACTGAAGGATAAAACTGATGGAGGATATTTAATATTTAATGTAATGAATTTAATATTTAATATAATAAAGGCTAGTTTATAGAAAAATGCCTGATGATGGTGTTGGTACATCATCACGCATGGAAGTCGATAATTCATTCTCCCGATATCTTTTCTTTACGGCTAGAAAGTTTGTGTAACACTTTACATGGTAACCAACTCTTACTAATTTCCACTGGCAAATAAATGTCATTATACTCTAAATTTTGCTTTTTTCTTATATTTAATATTGTTCTGCTTTTATCCAAAGTCGTTGCGGCAGATTTCACAGTGTTATCATCAGTGCCACAAAAATAACAAGTTCGGATTCCAATCGTTTCGTTCGGTGCGTAATTAAAAATTAATAAAGAGTATGCAAATGCAAAGGGATAAATGTCTAAATAATAATAAAAAATGTAATTATTCAATATAAAATAATATTCCAAAGTTTTTTTTTAATAATTTATTTATATAATTTGAAATACTCTGAAACTACTGAACAAAATATTTAACACAAAAGTGCTCAATAATATTGTAACACACGACTTTACAACTACAGATCGTATTCACAACTGACGAAATTCTTTTCTAATGCATTTTTCTCGACAGCATTACCTGAGACAAGTATACGGCCCTTATTCGTTAGATAAACTTCCTAACTCGCACCATTACGTTGACGTTACCTTATACTGTACCATTCGCAATCAAAATTAACAAAGAATATAAAAATACCAAAGGATAACTGCACAATTAACAATGAAAATATTAATTATAATTATTTAATATAAAATAATATTTCAAATTTTTTTTATCAATCAAATTATATGATTTGAAATACTTCAAAATATTAAACGCAGTAGTGCTCGATAATATACAACTACAGATCTTACTCAGAACTGACTAAATTCTTCCCTACGACCTTACCCGAGACAGGTAAGTGTGTACGACCCTTACTCGTTAGATAAACTGTCTAACTCGCACCATTGCATTCGCGTTTCCTTCTCTCAGTCAAGCTCCATAGCATCTTTCCCCTCGCCTGTCAAGTATTTATGCTAGCCAAAATCACCTGTCATTGCACACATCTTTTCTACATCGCTTACAGAACAAAGTGTATTAAACACCCTGTACTGAGCACCTTTGGACTCACTTGTCAGATGCTTTTGCTCATCAAAACCGCCTGTCAATTTTTTTTTGAACTTTACTATGAATAAACTAAGTCATATTAAATTTTAAAATTACTGCGATAAGTATATTTTTTCTATATATTTTACACCTTAAAAAATATAAGGGTGGATGACGTGCAGGGCTGTTATCTGCCAGGTTATGGTTTCTGTACTTAGCAGCCTCTGACCCATCTGTACACAAATTTCTAGCCTTACAAAACGACCGTTATATAAAAGGTTTAAGAGCTCTACGACATGAAGTAACATTTAGTCATGAATTCGTCAATACAGCTCGAGATATAGAAGTTAAACAGTACTTTATTTTTAAAGTAGATGGGACAATATACGAATTTAAAATACACTTTGGAATTGTATTTGATATTTTAATTTTATTATTCTCCCCATATTCTTCAGCAAGAGTCGAAGAATTCCCTCGTCCGAGGCACCTCAAATCAGATAGACCTCTCCCTTTATTAGCAAAAGGCGTGACTGACGGTCTTCGAAAGCAATGACCAGTATAGGTCTCGGAATTTGGCAACTTAGAGTATTTGCTTATATCCTCAGGAATTACTCCAATTAATTTCCTCAATTAGATCCATCTGATAAGTAATGTATTTATTAGATTGTTATAGCAATAATCAACGATAAATTTTTATTTGTGTCTCCCATGTTTAGGAAACGTTCCGTATGGGAACACTTATAAGATCACTTCAGTGTCTGTTCGTCTGTCTGTTTGTCCGTGTGTCCGTTTGTGCGTCTGTTACACCCGATTTTCTCCGAAACTATTTGACATAGAAAGTTGAAATTTGGTACTAATATAGGAATTGTTGGCCTCATCAGAGCCGTGTAGTTTTGAAAGTTAAATTTGAACTAAAGGGGTTAGTTTTGGGGGGAGAAATCGGAAGTGAAAAAAATTTTTTTTGCTAGGTCATTGAGTGGGGTGTCAAATGAAAGCTTGTAAAAACACGAGTTCAATTATATGTATAATGTAATACTTGCGCGCACTTTTCTTTGTATTATTTTTAAAAAATAGCCAAAAATCGCTGTCCCCCCCTTTATCTCGCAAAGTACTGATCAAGAAATTTTGAAAAAATTCTGGAATATTCTCCACGGAGTGTAGATTAAACGAAAATTGTCACGAGGCATCATTAAAGATCGGAAACAAACTTTGTTAAAAACTCATTTGGGGTGTGTTTTCTGAAGTCACTGATCACTTTATACCACCGTTACATTTTTTTTTTATTTTAGAAGCAATCAATATACGGAAACTAATTGCGCAAATTCAACTTGCACTTGACCGGTTATTTGTGTAATTTTATTGTTTTTTTTATAAATATGAAATAATTTTCAAATGCCTTTTGAAAAGAATGAATTTATCTTGGATTTAAAAACTCTTTCACAAAAAAAATAATTATAATAATTAATAATTAAAATTTTAAGACAAATTAAAATGCATACATGAATCTTAGTATACTTTAGATTTTAATCACTTTGTATCCACGAAATTTTAGAATATTATATAGGGTAGTAAACAGTAATACAAAATTGGAAATGCTCTTCAACATTGTAGTTTTGCCATTTAATATATTGCTTTTAATTTTATAGCCCAGAACGATATGTAGTATTTGGTACAATTCGACCAACTGAACAGCCTTATCGATGTCCTGGGTGAAATTAACACGTGGAAGAACCAGGTAGCTGATAGAAGATCTTAGAGCTTTTCCCAGTCCACTACCATCTCTGTAAAACGATCTTGGTTCCCCTCTTATATATTTCCCAAAGTAAAATCCGCCAAGACTTAATCAGGAGTATTAAGTCTATATACAAGTTATTTTGTATTGCGTCGCAATGTCGTAGATGATGTACAGATCGAATAAACATAGGCTTATCAGATTGAAAAGAAGAATGGATTGTCTCCAACGGCACTCCATTGGTGCAGCTTGTTAAATTCCCTAATGGATATGCGTCGCATTCAAGACATCATCAAGGAGGGCCCTCTGGTTATTCGCGTTAATTAGCCGATAGTAGTATTTTAAATTTGTCAGATAACATTCTTCACTTTATTGGCAGATCAGTGAAATCTTCAGATGGGACTTATTTTTCATAACCACAGCAACTGTTGTTGCCTCTGTCTATTGTAAGAGCGGCTTTTCTGTTTGGAAGTGCTCTATAGCGTAATTTTTAAGATCATGTTGCCTCCATCTAGAGGTCTAGTCATCGCTATAGATGACATAGTTAGGAACAGAGAACTTGTCTCCATCAAGTTGACGTATGACTATGTCGGCAATATATGAAAAATACTAGCTTTGCGCAAGGCCGTTCAGGCTACCACGTGAGAACCACTGCAGGAATAGATGATTTTAAATATTAACTTATTATCGACATATCGATGATCTATAACATTTCTGCGGTCATGCACTTGACATTACATGATTCTGGGCAGAAAAAAGATCAATAAGACAACAATCAAAATAATTTGGATACCGAAAATAAAAAAAAAAACATTCTAAATAATTCATAATTTGCATATTCAATATATTGACCTGCTTTCTATCTAGATAATTTTTTATTTAATTGTTTAATTAATTATAATTATATTTAATTACCAGACACAAATAATTAGTAGTACCCAATCATTGATCCCTAACTTTCTTACATGTCATGATGATTTTAGTAATTCCTGCAATAAATCACAAGAGTGCGTTTTTCTAGCTCAATTCAAGTGTATCTTTAGTAATTAGTACTTAATACAGAAATATCCATTTACCTCAGAGGGTCATCAGCTTCAACCAAGACTACCTAGTGATAGCTCAAATTGCTCTTTATGAGGCATAGTAAAACAGTTCGAACTTTTCCTTGGTTGGACGTTTGTTTTCGATCCGATGACCCATCTGACTGCGCCAAGGAGGTTTTCGATGTTATTTTGGCCCGTATGGAGGCTTACATCCCTTTTTCGAAGAAATGCCCTTCCAACGGCAAGCCTTGGTTTGACCGAAAATGCAAAAAAGCTGTTGCTTCTAAACATCTTGCATACCGACATTGGCGTGAAAATCCTAACGCCATAAATCGTAACACCTTTGTTCGTGACAGGAACAGGTGCAAAGAAATTATCGACGAAGCCCAGGAGGCACACAATCAATGGATTAGAAACAAACTTCTCGCTTGTCCCAACAATTCCAGGTCCTTTTGTTCAGTCGCTAAGGCAGTTAGTCAAAATTTCACCAAATCCACCATACCACCACTCACACGGCCAGATAATTCTATTGCAATGACACCTGTTGAGAAAGCGAACTTGTTGGCTGAACTCGCTTCACATTCTACTGTCGATTTCCAAGGTCCCATAGTGCAGTCAAGGATGCCCGATATTGTCTTCAGGCAGCGTATCATAAAACGTATTTTGATGAAGCTAGACACCAAAAAGGCTTCTGGCGCTGACGGAATACCTGTCATATTTCTCAAGAACTGTGCGAGGGAACTAACACCATTTTTCTGTAGACTTTTCAACCTATCTTACAGAAAGGGAATATTTCCTTCCTGCTGGAGATGTGCCACAGTTCAGCCAATACCTAAAAAGGCAAGAAGACCTTGCCAAATAACTACCGACCAAGCGCACTGCTTTCAATAATATCGAAAGTCATGGAAAAGGCTATCAATCAGCATCTCCTAAAATATCTTGAAGGATTCAACATTATTAGCGATCACCAATATGGCTTTCGTAAAAATAGATCAACAGGAGATCTCCTGACTTATGTAACACATATTTGGAACAACGCAATTGAACACTTTGGAGAATCTCGAGCGGTTGCTCTTGACATATCCAAGGCATTCGACCGTGTTTGGCACGATGGGCTGTTGGCTAAGCTACGTTCTTATGGTATGTCTGAAAAGTTCTGTTTGTGGCTCTCATGTTTCCTCAGAGAGTGTTCTTTGCGAGTGGCAGTCGACGGATTTCTTTCTAACACCTTCACTATTAACGCCAGTGTACCCCAAGGCTTCATACTGTCTCCTACTCTCTTTCTCATTTATATTAACGATCTGCTGCAAAAGACCAAGAATCCAATCTACAGCTTTGCAGATGACAGTACACTTATCTCTTCATTCACTTTGAATGCTCGGACATCGGCTACTTAGACGAATATCCGCAGATAGCAGGAAGTCATTCAACTTAACAAAGACCTGGAAGAAATTCTATCTTGGGGTGACAGTAACCAAGTGGAATTTAACGCTACAGAAACCCAGGCCGCAGTTTTTTCTAAAAAAGTTAACGCTGCTGGACCCGACATAGTTATGTCGGGGCACTCCATTCCTCTAACATCGTCACTCAATTTGTTGGGCGTTAATTTGGGAGCAAATATGTCCTGGCATGAATATGTTGCAGGCATAGCAAGGAGAGCTTCTCAGAAGTTGGGAATATTATTTCGAACCAGAAAGCTTTACACTTCACAACAACTGTTAATTCTCTCTCTGTTAAAGCTCAAATTCGACCAACTATGGAATACTGCTTCCATGTTTGGGGCTCCGCTCCTAAACATACACTGCATTTGTTGGATTCTATTCAGAGAAGTGGCCTTGATTCGCTGGAACATCAAAGAACGGTTGGCGACTTGAGCCTATTCTACAAGTATTTTGATGGAAAGAGTCCGAAGGATGTGGCCCGTTTAATTCCTTCCAGAGCGGTGCATGTTAAAAGTACACGTCACGCTAATACTTCACATCCGTATGAGGTTCAGCTTGTTACTTCTCGTACAACGCTTTTCAAGCAGTCATTTATATGGAGAACATCATCCCTTTGAAATAATTTGCCCAGGACTGTGTTTCCCACCGAGTACAATTTACAGCGATTTAAGAACAACGTGAATCGCTTTCTCCGCACACGTGTCGCTCCTGTAGCGCTTTAGGGACTTCCCTGTAGCACGTGTGCTAGACCCATAAAAAAAAAATAGTAATTTTTGAGAGTTGAATTCAGCTCGAAATATCTCCAAAACGTATTCAAAATGCTCTACAAACTATCTACTATATCAAGTTGTATACTAAGCACTCGATTGAACTGGGAAAAAGTTCTTTGCATGTATTGCTCTTTTACACTTAAAAATAAACAATAGCTGCTACAAAAACGAATTTATTGAAATAAAATCTTATTTAATAATACATTCTAAAATTTACTAAAATCTGGTTCTCCGAAATCAGCACTATCTTCAATCCTTACTTCATTTACTCCTCTAAGGATCCTAAAGTATC
Organism: Pachyrhynchus sulphureomaculatus; assembly: GCA_019049505.1. Taxonomy (NCBI): domain Eukaryota; kingdom Metazoa; phylum Arthropoda; class Insecta; order Coleoptera; family Curculionidae; genus Pachyrhynchus; species Pachyrhynchus sulphureomaculatus. Next base: position 100,676,266 of record CM032453.1, on the reverse strand, counting down.
CATTTTCTCCCCAACGTTCGTTCCATGAATTGGCAATTAATCAATATTTGACGTCATTTTCGACTCCCCACCTGATTATTTTAACAGCGTGTCGTCCTTCAAAGTGTCCAACAATATATTGATAAATACCTAAAAGTAAAATTAATGTTTAAAGTAAAAATAAGTTTTTTCATATCTTATTCATTATCTCTATCTTGGTCATAGTCAAATTTTCGGAAGTAATTTTCTGCTCAGTTTTAGGAATAAACTGATTTACTTAGTACTTTCCTCGTAATATACAGTTCTAGTACAACTACTTTAAGGTGCGGTATTAATCACAAAAGAAAGTTGCGCTGATAATGTCATTCTCAAATTTCCCAATTCTTCCACTGGATATTCGACTATAAATAATTATTTGGAAAATTTTTTTACTACTAACAGAAGTACGTACAAATTTTACCCCTTTCCCTAAAAAGATATTACTTAAAAAACATACCTTTTTCTCCAAATTCAAATGTTATATTTCAAATTGTTCTATGAAGCAGATAGACAGTAACGTGAAACTATCTACTAGGGACCCCAAAACATGACAAAATACAAAAATTTCGGAGAGTATTTTTGTCACAGATGTTGTACTTTTCTTTAGTAAAAAAAGTTAAAGATTATATAAATAAGCGGCCAAGCACAAGTCGGACTTGCGCAGTTAGTGTTCCGGTACGTTGATTGCTTTTAAAATAAAAAATTTTTTTTACCGAGGTATAAAATGAACAATGACTTCACAAAACACAACCCAAATGAGTTTTCAACAAAGTTTTTTCGCGATCTCTACTGAAAACTAATGGCCTTGAGTTTTTTTTTTTATACACCAGATAAATCGTTAAAGTAATGCACTTGTGATAATGTATTCGTGATAATTTTCGTTCAATCTACACACTGTGCAGAATATTCCAAAATTTTTTCAAAATTTTTGATCAGTATTATTCGAGATAAGGGGATACAGCGATTTTTTCGGTTTTTTAAAAATAATACAAAGAAAAGTGTGCGCAAGTATTACATTATATTTATTTTTGACACCCCATTCGAAGACTTGGTAATTTTTTTTTCACTTCGATTTCACCCCCCAAAACTAACCCCTTTAGTCAAAATTTAACTTACAAAACTACACGGCTCTGATGAGGCTATAAATTCCCATATCAGTGCCAAATTTTAATTTTCTGTCAAATAGTTTTGGAGAAAATCGGGTGTGATAGACAGACAGATGGACAAACACCGAAGTGATCTTATAAGTGTTCCGTACGTGTTTTTTTTACTTATTTTACATATTCTTAAAGATAAATTATTCGAATTCGGGACCTTTTAAAACGTATAAAGAATAACTTTATTACATTACCATAGAATAAACGAATATTCCTTGGAAAGAGTAGAGAAGATTAAATATTTGGGAGTGACGCTGTATTGGGATGGGAACAAGGAAATGGAGGTAAAGGCAAGCAATAACAAATTGTTAAGTAGTAAGATAATATAAAGACACAGTAAGATAAGGATATATAAGACAATAATACTCCCAAAACTAATGTATGCTACCGAAGTTATAAGCATGACAAAGAAACAAGAGGAAGACATGAGAAGAATTGAACGATAGATATTAAGAGCGATCCTAAGGCCAATAAGAATAGTGAAGGAGTCTACAGAAGGAGGACTAATCAAGAAATTTTGGAAGAAGTGGAGGAGGACATAGTCAAAAGAACAAAACAGAAGAGATTTAATTGGCTAGGGCACACATGGAGAGCAGGCCCAGGAGCACCAATATATGAAATACTTCAATGGGACCCGGGACGCAGAAGGAGAGGTAGGCCGAGAATAGGATGGCTGCAGCAAGTCAAGGAAGACATGGAGGCGGCAGGTATTACGAACTGGAAGGAGAAGACGTCTAACAGAAAACTTTGGAAACATCTAAGCAGAGAAATATAACAACAAGGAAAACGGGTCTGATCAACCCATAAACTAAATCTAGAGAACCCAAAGGGTGGCCCTACCCCAAGAGGGGTGTTTCCAGGCCATTTAGTATTATTGTTAATCATATACGGGGTGATTTTTTTCAGAGTCACAGCACATTTTATCCTTAGTGATATTGGCTATTTTTCTTCAACTTTCCTCAAGAATCATATAAATTTACATTATTTTCAATCTAAACTACAAAAGTCAATACAAATAATAGATTAATTTCGAATATAAATTTTCTAATTTGTATGTGAGATTGAATTCCGGAATGGTGAGGTGGCGGATGTTGGGGAAGGCGCATCGATATTGAAAACCATCTAGTATCATATTGGGTTTTTAGGTATTTATATTTTAGAGAAATAATCTATTTCTTTAAGGAGTTGAGCATTTTCTTGATTTTGATAGGATCTAATTTGAGTAAATAGTTTATAGGGTGGGTGATCTCATCTTTTATTTTAAGAGTAAGAGTGAGGAGATTCTAGGAGGAATTCTCTGTTTGTTAGGGCATAGAGGGAGGGGGTTGTTCGTCAATAAGTAGGGGCAAGTTAGGTGGCTCTGACCGATTGAGAGTCCTCTTCAGAAGGTATTTTCTTTTCAGGAGAGTTGAGAAAGATAATATTTTCCATAATTTATTTGAGTTTCCTTGATTGAAGGTGAAACAGGTTTTGGAAGATTAGGTTTATTGTCGCGGGAAGATTCTGGGTATTTAACTTGATCGCCTGTATAAGTGGCAGCTTTGGCGTTGATGTCTGCCAGATCACTTCCCCTAAATGCTGATACGGCTTGGGATTTAAAAATTGTAAATGTTAGGTTTCTTTGAAAACTTACATATAATAGATCAGTAGTTTGGGTAATGTGCAAGGAGGAAAATTTTTGGGATTCAACAGATTTGAGAGTATTTAGTGAGTATTAGTTATTTTTGTAGAAGTTTAAAGTTGATGTCTATTATTAGTGATTCTTTGACTGTTAATGGTTCAACTGTGAGAATGGAAGATATGGGGTTCAATTTGAATTTAAAGGTGGAATTTCCCAGAAGTACTGTTAAGTTAACTCCATTTTGACTCTTCAAGCCATCTCTATTTAAGGTGAAGACCATGAAGGTTTCAATGATTTGTCATATGAGGTCTATGTAAAGCGAAGAAGAAGTATGTCATAAGAGAGTGTAGGTAGAAAAGGAAGAGAGGAGGGATGGAGGAAATTCATCGAAGTCTTGTAATAGGGGAAGTTCGAAATGCTCCACTAGCAAGGCGCAAGGCTCGGTTTTGAATATCATTAAAAGGCCTTTTAAATGACGAACTTGCCTATGACTATTATAAATGAAATTTTCTTAGCTTATTTTAGGAATTATTAGGAATTTATATATTTTGCTTAAAGAGGTAAAGTCAAAGCCCCAGAGGGTATTTGCTAAGAGGCCAAGAATATTTAGATCGTTTGAGATTTTATTTTTAGAAATGCCAAACGATCTTTCCAAATCAGTTTATTGTCAAACGACATACCTTAAATTTTAATTTTATCCCGTAAAGGAATATGGGAAATATGGATATTTAGAAGATTCATTTTGGGGCAGTTTCTTTTGTTCCAGAAGTAGGAGGTGTATGATTTGGAGGGGGAGAATGTAAAACCAGAATTATTAGACCAGGACTGAAGTTTGTTTAGAAAAAGCTGTAGAATTCTGTTATTTTGTTCGGTAGAGTCAGAGGAAAAATAAATTTATAAATCGTCAGCAAACAGTTTAAATATTATTTGTGAAGGGATTTAATCCCCTATCGAATGGATGGCGATGTTGAATAAGTTAGAAGTAAAGATAAGTCCTCGAGGACCCCCATTTTTGAATAAAGGAACTAAAAAATGATTACTTGCGTTAACTTTACAGTGGCGAGAACTGGGGTTTAGAATGAATGGAAACATCCATAGAAATCAAACTCTTTTAACCGTTTCAGTACTAACTGTCTGTTGGTTAGTTCGACAGTGTTTGATAAATCAAGGGATATGGAGAGTATGTGATATCTGTGGCTAATGAGACTAAGCAGTCAATTTTTGATTTACATTTCCTGAAACCAAATTGTTTTAGGAGAAGAGTTTTTGTTTCTAATAACAAGGTGAGGCGGTGATTCATTATCCTTTTCATAATTTCACATGGATATTTTGTTACGAAAATGGGTCTATAGCTGTTTGGAAGACTTCTAGTTTTGCCACTTTTGTGTATCGAGTGAGAGTAAGGTAGGCTGAGGACAAGAAAGGAATAATTTTTCAGGATAATGGCTTGCTAGAGTGTTACAGATAGTGACTGGATCTGTTGTCCAGTTATTTGAAGAAAGAAGACCGGGAACATCTCTGGGAGCAGAGCCCCCATTTTTTAATACTGGTCCAAAAATCTTTAGATGTGATGGTTTGATTCAGGGAAGAATTAAAGGACTTCCAGGATGAAATTTTAGATTCTTGATCACTTTTTTTTAAAATGGCTCTCATTTTCTTGAGGTACATAGAATTATCTTGAATGGCTCTTGAATAATCAGAGTTTCACTAGGGAATAGGAGGTTTATTCATATTTAGAGGGATATTTGAAATTATGAGGGAGGTAGCCCGGGAGGTTCTCAGAATAAAATCTTGCAGAAAATCGTTAGTTACGGATGTAGGTGTTTTTGAAGTTTTAATTAGGAAGGAAAAGGAGGATCAATCCGCTTTATTGAAATTTCACCTTGGGGAGGGTGGAATAAAGTTTTGGGAGGTAGGAGATAATGAGCGAATTATAATGGGATAATGATTACAACCGTCAGTGTCATCGACTAAGTCACGTTTAAATTTATAAGAGATAGAGGGGTTGTAAAATGTTAGGTCTATATAGGAAATGGAACTGCTGGATGAATAGATAAAAGTAGGTGACACTGATTGAGGAGGGAAAGGTTATGATTTGTAATAATGTTTTTTACGATTTTCCCGTTAGAAGAAGTAAATGAAGTCTCCTACGAGAAAAAGGAGAAGGGAGGGAGGAGATGCGGTTATCTCTTGAGGTGTAGGAAAAATCCATTCATGGAGGTAAGTGAAGATTGTAGATAGTTATGGGGTTTCTAAATCTGTTCGGATTATCCAGGCTTCTAGATTTCAGTTTAAAGGCACTGATTCATAACCTAAAGATTTACGTATATATATATATTTATGCGACATCGCCCGATACTCTGGCTGGATCAGTTCTGTTTAGGTGCGAAATGTTTTTTAAAGAAAAGAAGGAATTGATTTTTAAAGTTGGTTTCTTGTAAGTATATAATAGATGGTGTGTGAGGGCTTATTAATACTTGTAGATCCTATTTTCTAAGATTATAATTCCAATGGATTATTGGATTGAACTTTAATATATGAAAGCAAAGATTTCTTCTGCTTAGCGAAAACATTTCTTATCTAGATCGATTAAATTATCTGCCATCATGTTCTCTGTTAAGGAGGTCTTGGAAGAAGAAGGATTCCTTTTATCTGAGCGAGAAAAAAATTTTTTGGACGAGTTATGATGAGGAGGTAATGATGGGGGATTTCAAGTGGAATTGGTGAGGACGGAATGGATGGATGAGGGATTGAGGGGGGGGAAATGGGAGAAAGGGAAGAAAATGAAAAGAAAGTGGGATGACATTGGAAGGGGGAAAAGAAAGCAAGGATTTGGGGATGTAGGGGAGGGCACATTGACCGCCATTAGAAGTCATAGATGGTTTTTATTTTATAGTGATGGAGCTGTATGTGAAAGATAAGGAAGAGTGCAGTGATGAATATTTTCGTTTGACTTTACGATAAGCTATTTTTTCTTGAAATTGAATTCCCTTTTAAATGAAGGGCAGCCTTTATATCTGGCAGAATAGTTACCATTTTAATTTATACAGATAGAGGGAGATAAACAGGGATCCTCACTGTGGTTTGGATGCCCGCAAGATGAACATAGGGGTGAGAAGGAATATCTGCTAGCCGGATGACCAAATCTTTGAGCATCTCATGGGTTTGGGGATATATTGATGTACTTTTAGTGAGTACCAACGAGCTTTGATTTTGTTTGGCAGCGCATGAGTTTTAAAAGATTGGATAAAGATAGAGGCAACCTTCCTCTATCTTTTGATGGGTCTTTTTTATTGGGAAGTCTAAATATAATTAAGGCAAAGGCAACTGTGCATATGCTCGTTTCACCTCGTCGTCACTTGATGTTGAGATGGGTCTCTTTTCGGTGTTCTCCTTACCGTTTCTTTCAACTGTGCATATGCTCGTTTCACCTCGTCGTCACTTGATGTTGAGATGGGCATGTATACCTGGATGATGTGAAGTTTGGCCGGTTTGCACGTAAGGATGGTTTTGATGAGACGGTTGCTTATGGTTTCATAACCTTCGACAATCTTTGTTAAGAATTTTTCGATAACAATTGCTACTCCGTTACTGCCTGTTCTGTCAGCACCTGATATATACACAGCATGATCATTTGTATTACAATGTACTTTGCCCTTCTAATGCGTTTCGGAAATACCGCATATTGGGATACTCTCTCTGTTTAGCTCTCTTTTTACAATGTGCAGTTTGCCTGTTTGCAATAAGCCTCTCACATTCCATGTGCCCATGGATAGTTTATTTCTGAGTTGTAGATATTTTTGTCTATATATATATATATAATTTATATATATATATATATATATATATATATATATATATATATATATATATATATATATATATATATATACAGTAATACCCCGCTTAGCGCGACCCCGTTACGCGCGGTTTCACTATAACGCGAATTTCAAATACCCCGCTTAGCGCGACCCCGTTACGCGCGGTTTCACTATAACGCGAATTTCAAATTTCGCGCTCATGTAGTCATTAACTTCTCTATGGTCGCGGGGGATCCCCGCTTTCTCTGAATATTCTCTTTGAAGAATTGGGAATTCCCTGTCCTTCGACTTTGTTCTATGGGGATTTCCTCGTTCGTTTCGTGTGTTCATTTGTTCCGTAATGTTAGTTCGGTCGGCTGGCAGTTTTGTTTTAATATTTATTGGAGATACATACATACATAATTTAACCCTACGTTAAAAATGCCGCCTGTAAAGAAAAAAGAGCGTAAAAGCGTCACTTTGGAATTGAAGATGAAAGTGTTAAGAAGAATGGAAAATGGAGGCAAAGCAACAATTGTTGGGAGAGATTTTGGACTCTCAGAATCGACTGTGAGAACGATTTATAAAAATCGGGAAAAAATTAAAATCTCCAGCGAAGGTTCAACACCTATAAGTGCAACAAAACTTTCTCGTTCGAGATCATCTATCTTAGAAAGAATGGAGAAATTACTGTCAGTCTGGATCGAAGATTTGAATAAGAAGAACACACCACTAAGTCAAGATCTCATATGCACAACAGCAAAATCTTTGTATGAGATGCTGAAAACAAAAGAAGGAGAAGGGAGTGCCACTCCGACTTTTGCTGCCAGCAGAGGCTGGTTCCATCGGTTCAAGCAGCGTTCTAATCTTCACAATATCCACATAACAGGCGAGGCGGCCAGCGCGGACATTCAAGCTGCAGCTGAGTTTCCAGACAAGTTTCAAGACTTCGTTAGACGAGAGAAAATTCCTGCTTGTCTCATCTTCAATGTTGATGAGACCGCACTTTACTGGAAAAAAATGCCATCTCGAACATTCATTTCTAAGGAAGAACGTCAAGCCAGTGGTTTCAAAGCTGCGAAAGATCGACTAACACTTCTGCTGGGTGGTAATGCCACTGGTGATTTCAAACTGAAACCTTTACTAGTGTACCATTCAGAAACACCCCGTGCAATGCGAGGCACAGACAAGACAAGTCTACCAGTTGTGTGGCGATCAAACAGAAAGGCGTGGGTTACACGGGAAATTTTTCAAGAATGGTATTCTAATAGTTTTTGCCCATCAGTCAAATCATACTGTGACAGAAATGGGCTTGAACCTAAAGTTATATTACTCTTAGACAATGCCCCAGGACATCCAACCTCACTTGATACGCCCAGAGACTTAAAAGTGTACGTAAAGTTCCTTCCACCAAACACTACGTCAATATTACAACCTATGGACCAGGGAGCAATAGCAAACTTCAAAGCTTATTACCATCGCCGCACTTTTAGCCAACTAATTCATGAAACTGACGGGGAAGGAAGACAGTCTATGCGAGAGTGGTGGAAGTCATACAACATTATGAAGTCTATTCACAACATAGAAGAGGCTTGGAAGGAAGTTAAAATGAGTTGTATGAATGGGGTGTGGCGTAATCTTTGGCCAGATGTAGTGGAAGCACCTAGAAGAATTGTCCAGATGCAGAGACAAGTGCTTGAAGACATTGCTGCAATGATTGAGGGGTCTGAACTTGAAGATGTCACGGTAGAAGATCTCGTAGAACTTGTAGCAACGCACGACGATCCTATTAGCAATGAAGATCTGATCGAGTTACAGAATAATCCTATCTACGATGAGGAAGAACAAGTAGAAGAGAAAGTTTTATCTTCAGGGGAAATACAAAATGCACTTTCAAAAATTTATTCAGGTTTGGACATATTGCAGAGTATAGACAATAATGATGACCGTGTCTTGACCGTGTGTCAAACAATTAAAAACAGTGTTGGGTGTTATGAACGTATTTTACAAGAACGTAAACAAAACGTTACCCAAAAGACAATAGATGTATTTTTCCGTAAAAAATAAGAGTATGTATTGCATAAAGTGTTCTTAGAATTAAAGTGATTGATTAAAATGATTTGTATTTTTTTGTATTAAATTTTGACTATGTTTAATCATAAACCTCGATATACGCGAATTTCAGTTAACGCGATTTTTTTTTTCGGAACGTATCCCTCGCGTAAAGCGGGGTATTACTGTATATATATATATATATATATATATATATATATATATATATATATATATATATATATATATATAAGAAAGAGGAAGGACAGTAACAGGGCACTGGCAACAAACAATCCTAAGTTTAACTGCTGGGAAACGCCCTTATAAGGAGAAGAGATGAGCAATCAAAGATCTAAAGGCTCTAGTATCTGCTTTTTATTTTTATTATCGAGCTTTCGCTGCCTAATGGTAGCTTCTTCTGGATTCTAAAAATGCAAACCAGGTACAGAAAATAAACTAAAACGTTCGTTTTTTAAAACGTGATTAAATGAATTGTACGACTGAATGTGAAATTACTTACAAAAATTTAGCAGTTAGTTCATCTCTGGTGAAGACAATGAAATTTGCATTTTTGTTGGCCAGGTAGTATGCATGATTACACAAAACATGATTAAAAGACACTTAGAGAGTTACACAAATATTGAAAATAAAACTTTGTCAATAAACATTAGTTAAAACACTTTTTAAAGACAGAAACACAACTGCAAGAAACCATGATGTTGAAATGGTACTCCATTTTAAAATTTTGTGACGTCGAGTTTAGTAACTATTTAGTGATATTTGAGTCCGAACCGGATATTGTTGGTAGTCTATGTCGTCATCAGGTCGACAAAAAAAGCATTAAAGTTAGGGATGTGGTAAATTTTTTTAGGTAGATGCTAATTTTAGATAAATTATTTATTATTAATGATATCTATTTTTTAGTTTTAATTTTATAAAAAAAAGGGGGACTTAAATTTGATGAATGTTACTCTTCGACGAGTTATTTATTATTAATTATATTAATTCTTTAATTTTATAATCAAGAGATTCATAGGCTAATTTAAAAATTTAAAAATTTGAAATCGAAAATTAATACTGGACGTTATTTATTATTAGTCATATTTAATTTTTTATTATGTAATTTTAACAAGAAAATATAGAAAAGTAACTGGTAACAAATAGCAAAAAATGACAGAAAGAGATCAGAAACGTCAACTTTACTAGAAACTAATTTTTTCATAAAGATCGTTCTTTTTTATTGGTTTGGTATAGTTTTGTGTTAGCAAATAAGTATACATGGAGCTCAATCCTTCTATGTCTTTTTTTGTGGTTGAGATTATTTTTACAGGTTTTTATGTAACACATTTCCAAAAAACTTCTTCTGAAATAATTAGTCTCAACATCCAGAATGAAGCTGTTGTTATATTGTACTCTGTGATCTGTATTATTTACGTGTAAGCTCAAGCTAGTTGCGTTAGGTTTGTGTTTACTATCACTTTTGTGCAACGCTAATCTCTTAGAGAGCTTTTGTGAAGTTTGTCCAACGTAGACCAAACCACATTGGCAGGGAATGCCATAGATTATATTAGATCTTTGTAAAGTATCGGTTTTATCTTTTAAATTGGTATAAAAACAATTCATTCTTTTTATGTTGTAGTTGGCAATTTTAATGTTTGTATTTTTAAAAAGAGAAGACAAGGACTGGGAAAGGCCTTCAATGTATTGTAACTTTCCCACCTTAATATCGACATTAGTGGTGACAGTTGGATTAATTGGAAGGAGGGGTCTTTGAAAATTCTTTCTAATTAGAGCTTTAGGATAGTAATTGTCCAACAAAATGTCTTCCAACAGTTTTACATTTTTTTCTTTAAATGAGGGGTGGCAAATCTTATCTATTCTGTTCTTTAGTCCTCTGATGATGTTCAGTTTCTGTTTCATAGGGTGATAAGAATGGAAGGGGATATATCTACCAGAACTTGATTTTTTCCTATACCAGTCCAGTTTGACTGTATTATTTTCTGAGCGTACAACCCTAGTATCCAGAAACGGAACAGCACAGTCAGTCTCCTCCTCAACAGTAAATACTAACTTATGATTGAAAGAATTGTAAATGTTAAGAGTGTTCTGTACACTTCCAGCAGGTAAAGCGACTAACAAGTCATCAACATATTGAAACAGAAGGGGAAATTCAAATTCAACCCTTGAAATAACAAAATAAAGAAGTTTATTCATAACAATTTCGGCCAGGATTGGTGAAATAGCACTTCCCATTGGGACGCCAATTTTTTGTCTGTAGAATGTACTATTGAAGGAGAAAAATGTATTTTCATATAAAAAAGTAATGATTAGTAGGAACTGTTCTTTAGGAATATTACATATTTCTTCTATTGATGTGAAATGTTCATTTAATATTGATATAATAAGGTCTAGAGAAATGTTAGTAAATAGTGAAACTACATCGAAAAAATAATCTCAACCACAAAAAAGACATAGAAGGATTGAGCTCCATGTATACTTATTTGCTAACACAAAACTATACCAAACCAATAAAAAAGAACGATCTTTATGAAAAAATTAGTTTCTAGTAAAGTTGACGTTTCTGATCTCTTTCTGTCATTTTTTGCTATTTGTTACCAGTTACTTTTCTATATTTTCTTGTTAAAATTACATAATAAAAAATTAAATATGACTAATAATAAATAACGTCCAGTATTAATTTTCGATTTCAAATTTTTAAATTTTTAAATTAGCCTATAATCTTTGATTATAAAATTAAAGAATTAATATAATTAATAATAAATAACTCGTCGAAGAGTAACATTCATCAAATTTAAGTCCCCCTTTTTTTTATAAAATTAAAACTAAAAAATAGATATCATTAATAATAAATAATTTATCTAAAATTAGCATCTACCTAAAAAAATTTACCACATCCCTAACTTTAATGCTTTTTTTGTCGACCTGATGACGACATAGACTACCAACAATATCCGGTTCGCACTCAAATATCACTAAATAGTTACTAAACTCGACGTCACAAAATTTTAAAATGGAGTACCATTTCAACATCATGGTTTCTTGCAGTTGTGTTTCTGTCTTTAAAAAGTGTTTTTAACTAATGTTTATTGACAAAGTTTTATTTTCAATATTTTTGTAACTCTCTAAGTGTCTTTTAATCATGTTTTGTGTAATCATGCATACTACCTGGCCAACAAAAATGCAAATTTCATTGTCTTCACCAGAGATGAACTAACTGCTAAATTTTTGTAAGTAATTTCACATTCAGTCGTACAATTCATTTAATGACGTTTTAAAAAACGAACGTTTTAGTTTATTTTCTGTACCTGGTTTGCATTTTTAGAATCCAGAAGAAGCTACCATTAGGCAGCGAATGCTCGATAATAAAAAAAATAAAAAGCAGATACTAGAGCCTTTAGATCTTTGATTGCTCATCTCTTCTCCTTATAAGGGCGTTTCCCAGTAGTTAAACTTAGGATTGTTATATATATATATATATATATATATATATATATATATATATATATATATATATATATATATATATATGCAACACGTTGTAACATTTATTTTTTCTAAGTTTTAAAATCATGTTACTAAACCGTTTTTCTTTCTTTGATACGTGTAATAATTGTTAACCTAAGTTGAGCATTATAAAACTTATTTGAATTTTATTACATTTTTCACATTAGTGGAGCAGTGTAACTCAACCTGTACTAAGCGCAAGTGTTGAGTTTAATTTGTTTCATTTGTACTGAATATGTATAAATTATGATTAGGACGAGCATCCTCAGTCCTTCTCTTTCATATTACAAGTTTAACACTCCTATCTCATTTAATACTCCTGAAGTGAACGAGTAAATTTTAAAAATTTCACTTCGACGGAAGGAGAAAGAGTGATGGTATATAACCAGCCGTTTTCGATTTTTCGATGCTTTTTCTTCCATTCTCGAGTGGGTGCCTTTTGCAATCCACGAGTTCGTGGCTTTTTTCCGTCCTCGAGCTTGAGGTCTTTCTCCATTCCAGAGATAATCCTAAATGTCTTACGATGAGTAGGAACTCATTCTAAGACATTTAGGGTCAAGTGTTGATCAGTTACCCAAATGAAACTCAGGGGGTAGTGTGTGGGGAAATACTTTGATAGGAAACCCACCAGGAAAGGTCAAGCAGTTGATAGAAAACCCCCGAGGAAATGCAGTAAGTCGATGAGTATACCAGTTTAAATAACTTAATTTCTTACCACAACATGTGTTCTTGACGACACGTTACACGTGTAATCCCGAAACTGGTCTCACCGGGACTTGGGACAAACTCTCAATACCATACCTTTCAAAAGCCATTCCTCATACTCAAAATGAGTGATATGAGAAACTATACAACCTTCATAATTCTAATTTAAACACTATCTGTGAACATGTACACTCTCATTGCATAAAGGGTTATTTATTTAATCTATTTAATCTTAAGGATGTAATAAATGTAAGAACTTTTTTTATGTTTGTTAATATACTTTACTTTGTGTTAGCATAATATTTCACTGAACTCCCGTTCTATTTTGCAGGACGTATAAGTTGTACTTTATTCAATTTTCTATCAACAACTAAATAACTCTTCAGTATTTTTTTATTTTTTGAGCTGAACTTAGATTCTTCTTATTATAAAATGAATGGTGCCCAAAACAGTACAATTAAGCTTTAAACAACTATAGAGATCATTTTCAAAAGGTGTACAAAAATTACCTCGTTCTCCATAACTCTACCAGTAACAAACGGGCTAGTTGACTTTCTAATTTTTGTTCTCTCAGTATTAATTCCACTCAATACATCCTCAAAAATACGAATGTACTTAAGGGGCAAATGGTGTTTTATATAATAAATAAAGTTTTTGTTTAAATATAAAAGAGAATACCACGTAACAAATTAGGGTGGACCAATATGTTTGTCGCACATTATTATCGTGCGTGGTCCATTATTTATTGCCCATAACGGGATGTCTCAAAAATAGATAGATTTTGTTTCATTTTAACAATATTTCGTTGATGGAAATTCGATCAATTAAATTTTTAGCGTTAAATTATGTGACACCCAAATATCGAGCTTCTTTTTTAATCCAGTCTAGTCCAAATCTTTCAAAATTGTTTGAAAGTTAATACTTTAGTGATGTCATGGCTGTTTATGTGCTGGTTTTGCTAAACTTTTTCTAAGATATTATTCACTTTTTCCGTAATTTGCCGACCAGAAAAAGATACATCTATAACATTAAAATTTCCAGGATAAGAACGAACGAAATAATTCTTGTTTACTTTTGTTGATAAAGTATCTTGAGTATAAGAGCATAAAATTCTTTACGAACTCCAGTAAAAAAAAATATAGCGATTTTTAGCTTTCACTCATTTTCAAGACGTAACTTTGACCTGAATTAATAAATATGATGACTATTACACCTTATTAAGTATTTTATTACGAAATAATTCTCACCCTACTATTTTTTATTAAAGTAAGTTTTTTTAACACTAACATAAAAAAAAAAATAAAAATCAGCATAATACAAAAACGTATTTTCGAAAAACTACCGTTCGAAAATAGTACTAAAATCTACATGTTACCTGGTCGGTACGATTATATAATCCTCCAGTTACAATTCTCTCCTTCCAGGACTCTCATGCAATGACGGGCTATCCACCATAACATCCTCCAGCATCACCGCATGTCAGAAGATCCTCGGATGAAACTAATAGTTTTCTTGTTGCGCTGGACTTAATACAAATTCTATCTGATATTGCTTCTACAACGGCAAAAGCCTAAAAAATCAACAAAACTGTGTAAAGTTATACGATATTTTAGTTGGTAGTCAAATAATTTCACTGTAGGAATTATAACATGAAACAAAAAAACTATATTACACACAGAAACAAGCATTCAAAATATTGAAAAAATATAACACGTTTTTATCCACAACACAAACTTTTAATTGGTTTATCTTGGTGGATTGACAAGTTTGGTAAAGTTCGCGGAGTTGGTAAGCGTGATCCTTGAAACGGTTGTCTTCAAAGTTGCAACAGATGCAACGCGCAGTTTTTTGTGGGCAGCTATAGTAAATGATCGGTGTTACATGGTTCGTAGAAATGGCTGTGATACACTGACAAAACATTTTTAATTTAATAAAACGGACTGCTGCCCAGATAGAAACTGAATACAAGCAACTTTACAGGGAAACTGCACCAGAACTCAAGACCATTTATTACTGGACAAATGAATTTAAACGTGGCAGTACGAGCACTGCAGAGGTTTTATGGTCAGAACGCCTAATTGAGGTTTCTCTGTAGAAATGTTCGATAAGTTGCAGTGATGGAAAATCACTTCTAAAAATGAAAAAGCTGAGCGCGCAATGGGTGCCACGTTCAGAACCAAAACACATGAAAATAGACATTTCCAAATTGTGTTTGGAAATGTTGCAGAGTAATACAAAGGACTTTTGGCTGCATTTTGTGACCGTGACGAAATATGGATCCACCATTATACCTTGAAGACAAAATGGCATTCAAAACAGTGGGTGGGTAAAGATAAAAGTGTACAAAAAAAAGTGAAACAGTTATATTGGCGGTAAAAGTGATGGCAACTATTTTTTTTTTGCGACTAACAAGGTATCATTATAATTGACTATTTGGAAAAGAATAAACCAGTGACAGGCTCTTATTACGCAATATTGCTGGATCTATAGTGGGTTGAAGCAGAAGCAACCGAGATTGGCGTGCAAAAGTGCGCCCTCACCAGGACAATACACCTGTTCACAAAGCGGTCGTTGCAATTACAAAAGTGCACGAGCTGAGCTTCGAAATAGTTTCGTATCCACCCTATTCCCCAGATCTGACCCAAGTTACTTTTTTTCTAACCAAAAAAAATTGGTTTAATGGGAAATTTCCGTCGAATGAAGAGGTTATCCGTGCTGTAAACGAGTATTATGCACAGTTCGAAACATTTTTTTTCTGAGGGAATAAAAAAATTGGAATCTTGCTGGACCAAATGGGGCTCAGTGGAAATTATGGTGAAAAATAAATTTTTGTTGCTGCACAAAAATGTTATTTGGCCTGTTCTTTTACAAAATTTCATCCTCGTAAACGTTTTTTAGATGGAAGACTACAGCACAATTTAGATATGACAGATGATCGCAATGCATCATTGAAAATGATAGAAGTTAGTTAGTCAGGATTTTCGATTTTAACCAAAAAAAACGGTTATTCGGCAAATTTACGGTTATTCGGCGCAGCTGCACTTATACACACCTGCTCCTTCTGGCTAGTATTCTACTGTATTTAGGAATGTCACGTGCTTAGTCAGTATAAAATTCGACGCTGAGTTGTGAGGTTGTGCGTTCGTTTATACTTACTATCGTGATTTCTCTGTGAATATGAATCGAAGCAAGTGTAGTAGAGAAAAGAGATTTAAAAACTTAGAAATCCAGAACAACGAAGAGAAAAAAACGTTTTCAATCCTAAAACAGCTGAGATTGACGAGAGCAGCTTCAGTGCCTCCGTAAAAAAATTCGAGAACTAAGAGGAGATCGTTGTTCCTCATGATCCATCGGTTGAATACAGAATTTTGAGCTTTATAACAGTCGTCGCAGCAATCTCCTAGTTTATAAAGTGTAAACAATGTGATGGAAATGTGAAATTTCAAACTACTAGTGAACGAGGACTAGGTTTTAAGAATGCTATGATATGTGACAAGTTCGCGACTAGTCGTATCAATTTCAGTCCTTTTATCGGACATTCTTATGAAATAAATAGACGTTCTTTATTTGTTATGGGAGTCCTCGGATTAGGATTGAAAGGTGTAACAAAATTCTGTGGATTAATGGATATGCCAGCTTTCCTCCATCAGAGTTCCTGTAACATTATCGTACAGCATATGTATACTTTTCCAAAGTGCTGCTACAGAAGAAAAAGACAATACTTCTCAACAGAAAGGCAATACAACTACTACAGGATTGACAGCATATGGTGATGGAACATGGAAGAAGCGAGACTTTACCTTTTTGTATGGCGTGACATCACTGATCGGATATTACACTGGGACAATTCTGGACATTTTCGTGAAAAGTCTGTATTGCAAAAAGTGCGAAGTTTTGACACTGAGAATATAATATTGGTATAAAACTCATAATGACACATGAGGGATCGTCTGCAAAAATGAAAGTCGATGCAGTTGTCCAAATATTCAAGCGTTCAGAGGAGAAACATAAAGTATAGTATAAAAACTACATTGGAGACGGTGATTCCAAAACTTAGTCTGGGATTTTGAAGGCTGCACCTTACAGTCAAGTCAAGTCATTAAAAAAGAATGAGTTAGGCACGTTCAGAAGAGAATGGGCACACGACTTTGAGAATAAGCGAAGAATGCATGAAGCAAAAATCTAGAAGTCGTTGAAAAAGATGGCAAAAAAAAATTTTGGTGAAAAAGGAGAGCTAACCGGTAAGATGATCAATAAATTAACTGTCTATTATGGTGTAGCGAAAAGAGGAAAGTGTGATTCTGTAGAAAATATGCGTAATGCGATATGGGCCACCAACGATCATTACTATTCAACGAATGAGAATTCACAACACGAGAAGTGCCCAGGTGGAGAAGTGTCATGGGGCTGTTGACAGCGAGCGGCAGCTGCGAATGAATTAGAATCATTCAAATATGATTATCAGCCAGGATGCTGCTTCAGTTATACTACTAATCTATGAAGATCCCAGCAATGACAATTTATTAGAAATATGAGTCGGTGACTTCACTCAGAATAACAACAAAAGCTACAACCAACTGATTTGGAAAATCAGTCCGAAAATTATTCCGATAGGTTCTATAACTGTTGAAATTGCAGCATATATCGCTGCTTGCGTTTTCAACGAAGGGGCGTCATCACTTATATATATGATGAATGCAACAGGAGTCACACTTGGCACCAATTCCCATTTATAAAACGAAAAAAAGGACGCACATCGGATCTTGATCTCGGAGCGAAGAACGCATGAGAGCACTACGGAGGGAAGAATGGTTCGCAGACAACGTAAAATCAAATTTTTGGAAGCTGCAGTAGAAATGGAGCACTTATTACATGATCCTGGAATAGATGATTCCATGTAAGTTGAAAAAAAAAATACTAAGTATAAACTGTTTTTGAAACTTTAACGGCGTTTTTCTCAAAACTATGTTTTTCAAGTCGGTGAGTAAGATATCTTGGAAACGGCTAAACCGATCGGGCTCAAATTTTTACACAAGCTTTAGAACTTTATTTTTTAGTTTTCTATTGAAGGTTTTTTTTTTCGATCCGATCAATATTACTTGTTTCACAAACAGTTTTAAACGAATTTTTTTGTCGAAAATGGTTTTTTTTTTTTTGAGAAGGCGCTATTTTGTTCAAACGAAATATTTTGCTTATTCTTTCGATTAAAGACAAGATTTTACCTTGTATTAACTAAATCTTTATTGTTTTTTGATTTTTAGATGATCCAGTCTACAGATATCTTGCTCACCGCAAGACGCCTTTTTTGGAGGTGCTCTCGGAGATCGGCCGTACCAAAATCAATATTTTTGTAAAAAAAATATGAGTGTATACGTGAAGAAGAGAATTTAATGTAAAAAGATTCATTAAAATAAATGCAAACGCCTTTTCAAAAAAAATTCTTGAAAAATTGCTTTTTTTCGGCTTCCTGACTAGGTATAACTCCTAGATTTGCGCAAAACTTATTCCACATATTCAAATGAAGATCAAAAGTTACTGAGAAGGCAACATTTCAGCGGAATGATAGGCCTCCACAAACCATCCAATGTTCCTAAATGCAATTGTTACCGGTGACGAGACATATCAATATAACCTACCAATAAATTCAAAATCATCAAACCAAGCAAAAAAATACGATTAATTTTTTCTGCAATAGCAAAGAAATTAATTATAATGAATTTTTTCCAACTGGTCAAACTCTTAATCGGGAGTATTTTTTAAAACAATTGAAAGGTTTGCAGGATATAATTTGTAACTCAAAATTAAGTCTGTGTGTTAAACCATTCACCATATTGGCTTGATTTAGCACTTGTTGATTTTTGCCTATTTTCACAAAAATGAAATGAAGGTAAAAGGATACTTCCTCATGGAGATAGAGGCTAGTCAAAATGCTTACCATACAGACAATCTTACAACACGATCTAAAAACTTTATTTAAAATACTATTAGATGGTGGCATAAAGTGCACTGAAATAGGGAAATAATATATCGAATAAAAAAATAAAATGAAAAACAAATTAAGATCCGGAAAATTGTCCCACTGGGTAAACCTATAGGAACTCACAGAATTAACATTAGTTTTTTCTATCCCTTGCTAGCACAAAGACATGTTATGCTAAATAAATTCATCAAAACCAGGAAAACTCCAGTAATGTTAAAAATCTATGTATCTAAATATACGGAAAATGAAATTTATTGAATCGATCGCATTTGTTAGACCATTCAGCTGCTCAAAACAAATGGTGATCATAATATAATCGAACTTACCCAACAGGATCCACACCTAGATTGATGACGAATTAAACCAATAATATCAGCACAGTCTGGCCATGCTTCACGAGAATCGAAAGATTCAGGTACATCTTCATTTTCATCCTGAATCTTTTTAGGAACACTGGGAGTATTACTTTTATTAACCCCAGTTGCTAATGTCTTAAATAAGTCATAATCTTCAATTTCAAAGTTTCTTCCTGCTTTCCATGTAAACTGTTTTGCATTAATTTGTTGAATGAATTCGTCTGAAAAGGGGTGCAGTTTTTGGTTCGGTAGAGCAACTGCCAAACCTAACGCTAACCAAAAAGCACTATACCAATTCATGTTGAATTTTGAACAGTCGATAAAGGTAGCATACCTATTTACTTTATTTTCATAGGAAATAAACAATAAAGGTCCATCAATTACGTCTTATTTTTAAGAGAGGCACTTCATATTTTGTAAATAATTTCATTGTTTTAAATCTTAAATAAAAGATAATTTTTAAGTACTTCCTGAAAGAATGAATTTATGTTGAGATTTTTAAAAAATCTTACATATTTTGCATATTACTCTGAATGAATGCTCAAAAAAAAATAAAGAATTTTTGTACGCATTTTAAAAGAGCAAGGTTCATTTTAATCTCACCTCTTCTACCACACGGTTGTGTGTTTTTTTTTATGGGTCTAGCACACGTGTGGCAGGGAAGTCCCTAAAGCGCTCCAGGAGCGGCATGTGTGCGGAAAGAGCGATTCACGTTGTTCTTGAATCGGTGTAAATTGTACTCGGTGGGAAACACAGTCCTGGGCAAATTATTCCAAAGGGATGATATTCTCCATATAAAAGACTGCTTGGAAAGTGTTGTACGAGGAGTAACAAGCTGAACCTCAAACAGATGTGAAGTATGAGCGCAACGTGTATTTCTAACAAGCACCGCTCTAGGAGGAATTAAGCGGGCTACATCCTTCGAACACTTTCCTTGAAAATACTTGTAGAATAGGCTCAAGTCGCCAACCGTTCTTCGATGTGCCAGCGAATCAAGGCTCCCGGTCAGTTTCGGGTCTCCAATCAGACGAACAGCTCTTCTCTGAATAGAATTCAACAAATGCAGTGTACGTTTGAGAGCGGAGCCCCAAACATGGGAGCAGTATTCCATAGTTGGTCGAATTTGAGCTTTGTAAAGAATTAACAGTTGTGAAGTGTAAAGCTTTCTGATTCGAAATAATACTTCCAACTTTTGAGAAGCTCTTCTTGCTATGCCTGCAACATGTTCATGCCAGGACATATGTGCTCCCAAATTAACGCCCAACAAATTGAGTGACGATGTTAGAGGAATGGAGTGCCCGATATAACTATGTCAGATTTAGCAACGTTAACCTTTTTAGAAAAAACTGCCGCCTGGGTTTTTGTAGCGTTAAATTCCACTTGGTTACTGTCAACCCAAGATAGAATTTCTTCCAGTCCTGTTGTCTGCGGATATTCGTCTGAGTAGCCGATGTCTGAGCATTCAAAGAGAATGAAGACATAAGCGTACTGTCAATTGCAAACCTGTAGATTGGATTCCCGGTCTTTTCCAGCAGATCGTTAATGTAAATGAGAAAGAGAGTAGGAGACAGTATGGAGCCTTGGGGCACACCGGCGTTGATAGTGAAGGTGTTAGACAGAAGTCCATCAACTGCCACTCGCCAAGAACGCTCTCTGAGGAAACATGAGAACCACAAACAGAACATTTCAGACATACCATAAGAGCGTAGCTTAGCCAGCAGTCCATCGTGCCAAACACGGTCGAATGCCTTGGATATGTCAAGAGCAACCGCTCGAGATGCACCAAAGTGTTCAATTGCGTTGTTCCAAACATGTGTTACATAAGTCAGAAGATCTCCTGTTGATCTATTTTTACGAAAGCCATATTTGTAATCGCTAATAATGTTGAAGATATTTTAGAAGATGACTTTCGATATTATTGGAAGCAGTGCGATTGGTCGGTAGTTATTTGGCAAGGGCTTCTTGCTTTTTTTTAGGTATCGGCTAAACTGTGGCATATTTCCAGCAGGAAGGAAATATTCCCTTTCTTTATGATAGGTTGAAAAGTCTACAGAAAACTGGTGTTAGTTCCCTTGCACAGTTTTTGAGAACTATGGCAGGTATTCCGTCAGCACCAGAAGCCTTTTTGGTGTCTTGCTTCATCAAAATACGTTTTATGATACGCTATCTGAAGACAATATCGGGCATCCTTGACTGCACTATTGGAAAAGTAGGTGGTGTTTTTCCTTGGAAATCGACAGTAGAATGTGAAGTAAAGAAGAAGAGTGGTATTTTGCTAAATTTAACGCCACATTCTGTCAACTTTTGTCATATTATGCATTATTTGAATTTTGTAGTCTTGAAGTCGAAGAGTGAGACAGGGCTTCATACTTTCGCCGTTGCTGTTTAACCTTTACTTCGACAAAATATTCAAAGCAGCTTTATATGAACAACCATATGGAGTGAAGGTGAATGGAGAGTTCATTACTACAGTCAGATATGGGGACGACACTGTTATCTCGAGTGACAGGATTGAAGACCTTTAACGCCTGTTAGATAGAGTTGAGCAGGCAGGAGCGGATATGGACCTCAACATCAATATGTATATCTAAAACCAAATTTATGGTCTTTAGCCGCCAACAATATGCAGATGTTGATCTCCATCTCAACGGTCAAGCGATAGAGAGAGTTTACCATTTTAAATACCTTGGAAGCTATATTACTGACCAGTTAGACCCTTACAAAGAAATTAAGAGCAGAATAGAAGCAGCCCAGAGCGGTGCATATTAGAAGTACACGTCGCGCTGATGCTTCACATCCGTATGAGGTTCAGCTTGTTACTCCTCGTACAACGCTTTTCAAGCAGTCTTTTATATGGAGAACATCATACCTTTGGAATGGTTTACCCAGGACTGTGTTTCCCATCGAGTACAATCTACAGCGATTCAAGAACAACGTGAATCGTTTTCTCCGCACACGTGTCGCTCCTGTAGCGCTTTGGACTTCCCTGTAGCACGTGTGCTAGACCCATAAAAAAAAAAAAAAAAAAAAAAAAAAAAAAAAAAGCCAGAACAACCTTCATTAAAATGAGGTCTCTCTTTTGCAATGATAGCATTAATCTCAAACTGCGTCAGAGGATACTAAAATGCCATATTTCGTCGGTTTTGTTGTACGGCTCTGGGGTATGGACATTAAAGGTTGCGACAGTTAATCGTTTGAAGGCCCTCGAAGATGTGACTGCAAAGAAGGATGGATGGATGTTGTGGGGATAAGGTGCATCGACTACTATGGTCATTTAGCAACTGGAAGGATTTTCCGTATTCCGTGGATAGCTTATGTAACCGATCAGGAAGTAATGCAGAGAGCTAATGCAGTCAGAGAGTTGTTGTCAACGGTAAAGTGCAAAAAACTGGAGAATTTGGGACATGTTCTTCGTGGCAAATATTGTGAGTTATTGCAGCTCATAATTAGGGGAAAGATTGAGGGCAGGCGCGGCGTTGGTAGGAAGCAGGCATCTTGGCTCAGAAACATACGAGATTGGACGGGAATCCATAGCGTCGAAGAGTTATTCCGAGTCACAGGAAACAGGGATGAATTTGCCAGAGTGGTAGCTAACGTCAGGGGGACCTGATATGGCACATATAAGAAGAAGTCTTGATCATTATGTAGTGACGGGTGTTTCTTTTTATCGGTCCTAAACTAAAAAGTTGGATATGTCTAGCGTTCATATTTTAGCAGTGTTTCTGTATTTAGTTTACCTTTCTATTCACGATTCAAAAACGCGCAGGTAATGATCTTGCTCTAATTACAAATATTGGTGGAGTCACTGACCGAAGTAAATAATCTAGCACTAAAACCACGTAGATGTGAAGTAGAAGATGATGATTTCATAAACAATCTCAGCATGGAGTACTCTTTTAGGAAACTTCTATTCACTGCAGCAGTCAAAATACTACTATGTGATTTCTGACAGCCGAAGTTAACATAACTTTCAAAACTACATGGCTCTGATTCCAATTTCTATATTTGTGCCAAATTTAAACTTTCTACGTCAAATAGGTTCCAAGAAAGTCGAGTGTGACAGACAGATGGACACCGAAGTGATCTCATAAGTGTTCCGTACGGAATACTAAAAAGGAACTTTCAATGACAATAATGGTTTCTGTATATAAAAAGGGAGATTTTAATGATTTCTTTAATTACAGAGCTATTAAATTACTAAACATTTACAAAACATAATAAAAAATAAAAATCAATAATCAAATTTTTTTTTTGAAAATTATAATTTACTTAAAGAATCGTAATATGAGCTGACTGCATCAAAAATCGATCATGCTCTCTAGTGCAGTATAAACAGCGTTTGAATTTGAATAGTTTAGATACAGCAATATTATGATTTTTCCTCTCTGGGGTATCACCAGGAGTGTTGTACTGAGTTCCTCAGTTTTAAATTTCGAAAAACTTGTGCTCTTTTGTTTATGAACAACTTAAGTTTTTAAAATGCGTTTTTGTGCTTAAAATGCGAATAACTCCGGTTATATAACAAACTTACTCTCCTTAATAATCAAGCCAAATAAAAAACAAACTCTTGAAGTCGCTCAAGTGCGTACATAATCTACAAAATTGAAAAAACCGGCAAGAAACTGTTTTTCAGTGTTCCGTACGGAACACTTATAAGTTCACTTCGGTGTCTGTCTGTCACACCCGAATTTCTCCGAAATTATTTGATATAGAAAGTTAAAATTTGGCAATAATATAGGAATTGATGGTCTCATCAGAGCCGTGTAGTTTTGAAAGTTAAATTTTGACTTAAGGGGCTAGTTTTGGGTGGTGAAATCGGAAGTAATTTTTTTTTACTAGGTCATTGAGTGAGATATCAAATGAAAGCCTGTAAAAAGGCGAGATCAAAAATATATATAATTTAATACTTGCCCACAATTCTCTTTTTATTATGTTTAAAAAAGTGCGAAAAATCACTGTCCCCCCACCTTATCTCGAAAAGTACCGATAAAAAAATTTTGAAAAAATTCTGGAATATTCTCTACAGATTGAATGAAAATTATCACGAGTGCATTACCTTTACTAATTTTTCTGGTATATAAAAAAAAAAACAAAAATATCAAGGTAATCAGTTTTCACTAAAGATCGGAAAAAAACTTTGTTGAAAACTTATTTGGTATGTGTTTTGTGAAGTCACTGATCATTTTATACTTCCGTAACGAAAATTTTTATCTTAAAAGCAAGCAACGTACGGAACACAACTTGCACTTGCCCGATTTTTTTTTTTTTTCATTTTATTGTACAGATCGACTAAGTGAATCGATCGACTTGAAACTATGCCTTTTGTTGTAGCAAAAATACCCTGAAATTTTGGTACAAAAATATTGAACTGAATGGGCACAATCGAACCTGTTATTTAAAATTGTAATTGCCCGCCATTTTATGCCATGCAAGATCTTTATTTTTTTTTTTAAATATTATTTTCGTTAATAATATTTTTCAAAATGACTACACTATTCTGTAAGCTTAAAATGAAGATTATTGAAGCCATTAACAATAAGTTTGTCGTTCTACTATAGGCTTATTTATAGTCTTTGTTCCAGCATTTGATATAGAGAGTTGTGAGATTTTGCTTACAAAACTGGATCTGAATGGTATTTAGGAGAGAGCCCTTCGAACTAGAAAACCGGTAACATTTTTTGACTGTCAAAGCAAAAATAGCAGTACTAAAGTCATAAAACAAGGCTAACTACCTTCTTGTCCATGTCGGTAGAAGGAGTCCAAATAACATGCTATGCTGATTACACCAGCATGTTAGTAATTAAAAATAATGAGAGTTTCCTTAAAAATACCTATAAAATTGTAAATAATTATTTTCTTCAGGGGTCTATTAAAATAATTTAAATTTGAACAGAACTAAAACGAACTTAGTGGTTTTTTCAACAAACTCCAAAAAAGTTTAAAATTAACGTTATTTGAGAATTTACTGGAGTCCTTGAAAGTCTCGTTGCAGACTAGTATGCTCGGTGTATCGATAGCTTTACTATCCAATATTATATAAGTAAAGGGGAAAACTGGAATCTCTAAAAGTACTTTAAATTGAAATGCTGAAAAAATGGAAATTTTTTTTAAGCTTGTGATATTATGATGCCCTTTTTACCAATTAATTTTCCACCTAAGACATATTAATGATGACGATCTCAAAAATCATGGCAGTTTTCAAGTACCGTACCTGTTGGCTGTTATTCGATTTCTACAGTAGCTATTTCCTATACTGAACTTCCCATCTTAATAATGAAACTTGGCTCTTGTTACCCTTCTAAGTACTCACTGAAGTCGATGCAAGCGAACTTCGATTAGTGTTTGTTGTCAGAACGATTCAACAACAATAACATCGATAATGTTACATAACACCAATTTTTGAATACCTTTACACAAACTTTTCATTTGTTGATGTTAATATTACGTATACAAATTGAAACGTCATTTTACTTGCAATGCCATGGTAATTTTTCTATATTATGAAAATTGTCTCTGTTAGTTAGAAGAACATAATCACTTCCTTTCATGGATTATTGAGTTTAATTCCTAAGTGGCTATCTGTAGAAAATATTTACAAGTGTTTGTTAAACTAAACAAATAATACCGTACTTCAGAGATCCAATGACGTTCAAATTTTTTTTCAAACAAATTCAATTTGATAATATCAAGTATTTGTCAAGACCACAACAAAATTCCTCTCCTTATTTCTTATCATAATACCGTATCATGAGGACTGGTCAAGTTTATATAACCATACACTTAAGATCTCGTGGTTTCTTCTTATACTTATTCAGAATGTATTCTAGTACAAAAATACTTCCATGGTGCGCTTTAGTGGAATAAGTTCCCCTTAATAAAGGAGGTTGGATGTTTTACATCAAAATGAGTTTCAAACTAGCTGTGATTAATCATACTGAAACTCGTTGTTTTTTAGTTGACTTTCACTAATTATATATGGAGCTGCTGAATAAACCTTGAGAGATAAAACTTAAAAACTGTGTTGTGATTATAAATTTATATATAGGAACTAACCCAGCAAGCTTAATCTAGATATATCTAGACCAAAGGTGCTCAAACTTGAACTGCTGGCGATCTACCTCAATATTGTTAGACTACGATCGATCGACTCTGAAAGGCTGCAAGTAAGTGTGAAGCAGGATTGTCGTCTAGGTAGGGTGTATCGTGGCATAGATATTAGTTTTCCGCACAAAATGCATTTTTTAGTCAAGGTAAGTGTAGGTCTGCTCTAAAATGTCAATGAAAAAACTCATAATTATTCAAAATGGCGAGTTGATTGGTTCTTAGAAAACAAACGAGTTCTAGTGTCTAACGTTAACTAAAGAGTGACTTTGGATGTTGAAGCGTGGCACTGTATGTCCTCAGCATACTTTTCATAAGATGGTACGTAATTACCGAGTGCTAATCGCAAGCATGATGACATATGTTCGTCAGTTAGTCGATTGCGATATTTTTACTTAATTATCTTCATTTCAGAAAATACAGACTCGCACAAGTAAGTTGACCCAAACATTGCCGTCAGTTGAAGGGCGATTTGCCTTAGATTCGGATATTTATCTTCAGATATAAAACACCAGAATTTTGTATCAGATGCTGTGGCTTTGAGATGTATATCTGATATAATTTGCACTAACTCATTTTCAACAGAACATGAGTCCATGTTAAACTGACTTGCTATTTCAGTAGCTAATTCCTCAATGTTTTTACACGAAAAAGGATAACTCATAAATGATGCGATATTTGCCAATTTACTGAAATCATAAAAACATATTTCGAATTGGCCCAAAATATTTGATAATTCTGCCTCATAAATATCATAATTCAACTGAGGAATCCTTGCTTTCAAAGACGGAAAATTTTTCAGATCCTTTCTTTTCAGTTGATCTATCATAAGTTGCAATTTACTTTTGAATGCGTTTTATTGCGCTAATCATCTCAATAATAGTTTTTCCTTTACCTTGAAGTTCCAAATTAATGATGTTTAAATGCATTGTGATGTCTTTCAAAAATGTCAAATCAGTCAGCCATTTTCCGTTTTTCAGCATCTGAGTGTCATCACCTCTTTCGTCCAGAAAAGCTGTTATTTCGGGCAATAATTCTTGAAACCTTTCTAGGAATTTTCCGCGACTCAACCACCTGACGTCCGTGTAAAGAACTAAATCAGTGTGTTCAGCTGACTCACTATCTTCCAACTGCAATTTAAAGAGCCGTCGTTGCAAGCTACGTGCACGGATAGAATTCACAATTTTTATTGCAATGCCCATAGTCTCCTCCATGTTTAGAACTTTTGAATACAAAACTTGTTGATGTATAATGCAATGGAAGGAGAAAAATGAAGGGAAATCATCATTAGCTCGACACAATGCCACAAAACCGTTTTCGTTTCCAGTCATTGCTGGTGCTCCATCGGTTGTAATGCACACTAGTTTATATATTGGTAGCTTGTAGTTTGTTACAAAATTGAAGAAAACGTCATATATATCTTCGCCACGGGTCTTTCCTTTCAGAGGAATCATTGTCAAAAATTCTTCCTTAGCTGACATGTTATTGAATACCATTCGAATAAAAATACACAGCTGGGCAGTGTCCGTCATATTGGTGGATTCGTGGAACTGTAAAGAAAAGTATATGCATTCCATGATATCATGTTTTAGTTTATCTGCCATGTCCTAACTCATGACTTTAACACGCCTTGTGACAGTCGGACGAGATAACTGAAGTTCTCTAATAGCAGACATAATCTCTGTTTTATTTTTAAAATCTCCAAATAAAGTCTCACCCGCTTCAATAAATGCTTCCTT
Source organism: Pachyrhynchus sulphureomaculatus (assembly GCA_019049505.1). Classification (NCBI taxonomy): domain Eukaryota; kingdom Metazoa; phylum Arthropoda; class Insecta; order Coleoptera; family Curculionidae; genus Pachyrhynchus; species Pachyrhynchus sulphureomaculatus. The sequence goes on along the minus strand of CM032453.1, from coordinate 100,648,212 downwards.
CACAACCAATCCATCATCAAATGGTTTCTTGTGTTTCGCCAATATATGGGATATTTTAAATGACGCGATCGTTGCAGCTTTTGATTGTTTGGCTGGTCTTGTAAACATGGTTTGTTCTTTTTTCAAACAAGTTATCAAATCACGTACTTTTCGTTTTCTTAATTCACTCTGTGACGGAAAATCCTTTTCATAGTTTTTATGAACCGTTTTATGATGCCTCTCTAAGTTTCCACGCTTAGGTATTGCAACTGGCGCACGGCAAATGAGACAAATGCACTTATCCATTACCATACAAAAGAAAAATTCTTCCTCCCAATCGTTATTAAAATGATAAGTTTTACTTTTCTTCGCCGCACTCATTTTGGACTATTTATTAATAAACTTTGTATCGATGTATCGCCTTCAAGTTACAACTCAGACTGACTCCTATTCCTGCAGGCGCAACATTTATATCGTCGCGAACGAAGTGTCGAATGTTCCCGTCAAACACGCCGCCCGAAGTTTCTAGAAAAATCGGCGGGAATCAAAACGCGGCTTTTCTTTGACAAGTACCGCGCGTTCCTTTGATAAAACCGCCTTTTGCCGCTAGCAGGGGGTTATTACGATAAAAGAAAGTTATGAGGGGGTTATTCTGGCCTAATTGTGGATCGAATAAATTTTAGTAGTTTATTCAGTATATTTTGTTTTAGTTACCTAAAACAAAATCTGTGAATATTTCTATATCGGAATTTTTTTCTCGAGATCGACTCAAAAAGCACTCGCGATCGACTTGTCGATCGCGATCGACCGTTTGAGCACCCCTGATCTAGACTAATTACTAGTCAAACCACCAATATCATATTTTTGTTATAATTCACGAATCAAAAGTTTCAGATTTTTTTTTATGTTAGTCATGAATTAATTGTGGGATGTTCCTGCTAACAATTTCACATATTTATTATTCCTCAACTCTAAAAGTTCCTTTCACCTTTTCATACAAACTGTTGACCGCTAATTTGTTAAAGAAATTCATCTGTTGGAGGGTGAAATTTTTGCCCAGCAGAAATGGTACAGTAAAATATACAACCACTAAACATTAACGCATTAAATTATAGTGTACAACAACTAAAAGTAGTAAAAGCTATTAAAAATATGATCTTTGAAACCATTAATAAGTATTAGTACGTGCGTCTTTGATAACAATCATTTAAAACAATTATGTTAAAACAAAAAAGATAATTCAATTCAAAAGGATATTTATAATAGGATATAAGTCGTTGAAGTGTACTTTCGAGAAAAAAATATGTTTATTACTGTCGATTAGATAAAATACGTTTCATCTTCATATTAAATAGTTTTCCAGATTTTTGATTTCTTTTGACTTACATTAATTATAAAATAGGTTAAGTTTATTTATGTGTATTTTACATGCATACTTAGTTCAACCATATACTTAAGCCTATAGTTATGTTACCCTACAGTGCATTGATGCACCTAGTCTAGACCCGTTGTGTTTATGTAACGATTAAGGGGAGAAATACCGTTGTAACGTTCAAAAAATGCGTTTTGAGATTATTTCACAAAATGATTGTAGAACATCTCAGGGACATATTACCAAAGTTTCAAAGAAAACTTCAAATTCCCGCCAAAGTTATAGCTCGCTAAAGAGAGTCGCCTCTGCTCAAATTCGGAACGCGCCGCAGTACAGTCAGACGCTCAGATAGGGACGCTTGCCTTTTATTATCCCTTCTTCTAAAAGGCTTTTACCGTTGGCCCAGGTACAGGACAGATGTTTTGAAAGTATGCGTAGATGTGTCTGTCTGTTTACCTGACCTTATAGTTGTATATTCTAATGGTTTCCACTCGAGTAATACGGAGCAACGTGTCAGTTCCGTTTTAGTTTTCTTATTAGAATACTTATTACCACATGTGCTCAACAGACGAAAATCCTAATCACAAGTACTGTCCACTTGGTGCTGAGAGTTGGTGTAAGTGGCAGCAAGCTAAAGCTACTGCAACTGATTTGAAGTTATTGGAGCACCATTGCATCCAGATGTGCAAAAACATATTCTCCCAATCTACCAAGATCCATCCCGAGATGATTTAATAGAACGATGCTTAGGCGGCTACACACAGAACACAAACGAGAGCCCCAATGCTACTATTTGGCGAATGGCCTCAAAACATCTGAATTCTGGTTTGAAAATTATTGAAATTGCATCGTATATTGCAGCTGGAGTATTTAATGATATTACGACTGGTAGGCAATCCATGACATATGCCGAAAAAGCGACTAGCGCTAGAATCGATCGATAGGAACGACGCTCCATCTTAAGGTCAAAACAAGCTCGCAATGCTCGAAAAGGAGAATTGATACAGCAATTTCTATGAATTGTTTATGCTTGGTTTTATATGAATGGATGACAGATATCAAGTTAGGCGGGATTCCAAATTTAACTCGTGATTCCGAAAAGTGCTGGAATTTGAAGATGTATTTGATGGTGAGAGGAGATTGACATTTAGGACAGGACGGGGGATCCGTCTTTTTTAGAAGATAGGAGCGAGTCTGATATGTGTACCCTATGGCAAGTTTTTTTAAAGTGGTATTTCCCTTTTTATTCAGAGAGTGGAAATGTGAGGATAAACTAAAGGTTTGATCTCCGAAAGTTTGTTGTTGGGATTTCCTGAAAAGAAACTACCCCAAATAATTGATATTTTTTATTTTCAAAATATCGGCCTGCTTTTAATCTAGACTATTTTTCTTTAATTTGTGTATACAATTAATACGTATATATAAATATATATATATATATATATATATATATATATATATATATATATATATATATATATATATATATATATATATATATATATATATATATATATATATATATATATATATATATATATATATATATATATATATATATATATATATATATATAGGAAGTTAGGAAAGACGCTGCATATATTGAAACGGGTGACTCGTAGGATTAAAATACATTCAATACTTTTTTCAAATTCGAAAATTTTTGAAAAATTAAAAAAGGGGCAAAACTGTATTTTACCAAACCATTTACAAAATTAACCCGCCCATGAAAGGCGGCTATTAACAATGAAGAAAATAAAATTTTAGAGGCAAAAAAAGAAACAATTTCTTTTTGAACGAGCGACAACAGCTGAGAGAGGAGAGTGGGGTAAATCGAATCTCCGCTTGAAAAAATTGTAGACTAAAATATATTAACATCTGCAAAAGTATTTAACCTTGATAAAAGTGGATTTTCCACCGTTCAGAAAAAAACGCAAAAAGTTTTAGGACTAAAAAGCCAGAAACAAATCGGCACAGTCATAAGCGGAGAAAGAGGCTTTATCTTGTGCCAGTGTAGCTGGACAGTTTGTGCCACCAATGCTTATATTCAAAAGAATGAGACAAAATCCTGAATTAAGGAATAACATACCTTTTGAGAGTATTGTCATCCTTTGAGACACTGGCTATGTTAACTCAAACTAATTTGGAAAATGGAAGAAACATTTTATAAGGGTCGTAAAGCCAAACCCTGAAAATAAAGTGTTACTTCTACTTGATGGAAATACAATGCTGGAAGCGTCAAACATACCAAAGGCTAATGGGATATAATATTGTTACAACTGCCTTACTACTCCGGGCTTCAGCCATTGGACGTCTCTTTTTTTAAACCTTTTTTTAACTTATGAGCAATTATTACATTCGAGCAACAGAAAAATAAATGAGGACAAATCCAGGTCGTCAAGTAACGCAATATCGAGTTGCAAATTCAAGGGCAGAAGCTTACCAAAGAGCTGCTATCATTAGTAGCATTGTGAACGAATTAAAAGCGGCTGCAGTTTGGCCTCTGTATAAAAACGTCTTTCTCGAACATTTGTTTAAAGCAACCGAAAATATAAAGTAATGTAAGCGCATCGATCTTACAAAATGCTTCTATTATTATCAATAATCAAAACAAACTTGATGTCTCCGAATAGATTACCATATTTAAACAGTGAACCGTTTACTTTGGGATTTAACCCTAAACTTGTGGTGGTAAAACTATATGGAAACTTGTTCATAGTATCATTGTCTTCTTAGGTGTTGGCTGAACTTGAGAGCTTTTCCAGTAGGAGAAGATTATTCTTTTTCTGTAGGATAAGTTGAAAGGCCTTCAAAAAACTGCCGTTAGGCCTCATATCGCCAGAAGTTTTTTGCTGTATTTAGCTTCCTTAGGATACATTTTATACCATGCTATCAGAAAACGGCATTAAATTTTTTAAAGGCATATTGTGAATAGTGGGGTTTTCCTGGTAATCGACGGTAGGATAGGAAGTAAAGTGTGCAGCTAACAAGTTGTTGTCTTAACGATTCTAGTAATTCTTCAAATATATCACAAAAGTGTCTTTTCTACCTCTATTCTTGTGTATTTTTAGTAAACATTACTTAGAATTGGAGATCGAGTACACACATCTACTTATCAGAGAAACATCAACTTTGACTAAGACTACATAGCGATAGCTCTAATTGCCAAAAACCTCTTTGTGGGGCATTTTTAAGTTAGAATATCCCGCAAATATGTTGGACAATAGTAATATTTTAGACTGTAATTTAGCTCGAAAAATCTACAACAATTTACCCAAAATGCTGTACGAATGGCCTGTAAAACTAATTATTTGTTATAAGTTTACGCTTATATCTACTGGGTCAAGTCTATTATGTTACACTTTTGTTTGTCGATATAATAGTCTCCAGTTTACGAATACAAATTCTCAAGCTTACTTTTAACTAGGTCAATTATCTTAGTGTGTCTAAGTCGTTTTTCATAGATCTCATTGTGCTGAATCACAATTATATACTAGGCATTGGATTTAAATGGGAAAAAAATACTTTGTATGAATTGCTCTTTTGTAGTTATCAAAAATAATAGCTGTTGAACATTGAACAACCAATTCATTTAAATAAGTTTTTATTTCACATTCTATAATGTACTAAAATCTGGTTCTCCGATGTCAATTCCATCTTCAATTCTTACGTCATTTATTCCTCTAAGGATCCTAAAGTATCCATTTTCTCCCCAATGTTCGTTCCGTGAATTGACAATTAACCAATATTTAACATCATTTTCGACTCCTAATCTTATTATTTTAACAGCGTGTCCTCCCACATAATCTCTATCAGTATGTTGATGAATACCTGAAAGTAAAAGTAATAATAAGTTTTTTTTTATATGGATGTTATCCAATATAGAAGGTGTGAATCTTGTTCATACTCAAATTTTCGGAGCTAATTATTCTGCTCACTTTTAAGAGTAAAGTGATCTTTAGTAGTTTTCTTGTAAATATTCAGTTCTAATATAAGTACTGAATTCAACTTTCTCACACTAATAATTATATGTAAACCATGCTCATTACTAACTAAAAAAAAGCCCTTACTTATTTTCTCCCTTTCCCTGAAAATATATCATTTCCTTAATTATTTTTCCCTTTTCCTTAAAAAGGTATCACTCAAACACCTTCCTGTCCTATTTCAGATATTTTAAATATACCAAATTTCAAATCGATATATCACGTTCGTGAATTGTACTAAGAGCTCGATAGATAAACAGACAATAATAAAACTATTTTTTGGTAAATTAAGGACCCCCAGTTTTCATATGTTTTATTACTTATTTTAGAAATTCTTAAATATAAATTATTCAATTTCGAGCCCTTTTGTAGTATCTATAGAATACCTTTGCTGCCTGGAGAAATAATGTACAGGGTGATTTTTAGTAGTCGCGGCATTTGTTACCTTAGAATTAACTCGACATCTTTCCCTATCTGTTGAAGTTTTCATAGTTTTTAGGGTAGGTGAATTTAAAAATTATATTTTTTTATTGTTTTCAATCTAAACTACAACAGTCAATGACAAATAATAGATTTATTTCAAATATAACTGTTATAATTGGTATGCGAGTAAAGTCCGCAATCAATAAGAATCTTTACCAATTTTTTGTTAAACGAATTTTTACTTACCACCCTTGTAATGGGCAAAGTGCTCGAAAATTTTCAAACTGGCTTCAACAGGACCATTCTTTAAAATTTCAAGTTGAATTTGTTTCTCTCCACCTGTATAATCAATATGTTTTCCATATGTGTGTGTTCCATATGTTTGCAAAGATATCGAATCGCAGAGATTTTAACTAGTGAATTTACAAAACAGAAAACTTACTCGACGTTTCGATTCTTCACGAAAAGAAATAAATATGAAAATGTTATGGTTGAGACTACTCTGGAGTTTTCTAGTCGGTCCACAGTGTGTCGACTAGTACAAGTTAGCTGGACAAAATTATTTTTTCACTTATTTCAATTGTTTATGTATATTCTAGGCATATTAAGTTATTTTAAGAAAAAATTCAACGTGTTGGTTTTTTTATGGGCGTGGCTAATTTTTTCCCCTAAATTAGTCAGCTACGCAGACATTGTAGGGGTGTGAAAAAATGTTTTGCCCCTTGCTTGGGCGTAATTTTGTAACTTTTGATAAAATGTCCTCAGTTTGAGGCATCTTTTTTTGTACCCTGTGAGAAGTTGTTTGTCCCACGCTTGGGCGTAATTTTGTAGCCTGTGAAAAGGTGTTTAATTGCGCCCCACGTACACTGCGTCATTTTTGTAACCTTTGAATATTGGACGCCCCAAGCTTGAGCACAATTTTCTTGCAGCCCCGCTTTAATTTCTGATATTGAATTGAGTGAACCCTGATTTTAGAAGAACTAAAGAAATTAAAACACACACTAGCTCAGTTTCCTTGGTAGAGAGATATGGGTAAGAGATAATTGTTTATACGTCTTTTTGGAATTTTTTTTCTATTTTTTAAAAGGCTTTAGCTGTACGAAATTTTGGGCACCATCCATTTTAAAATAGAAAGGATCTAACTTCAGCTAAAAAAATGGAAAAATGCTGAGGGGTTTTATGGGTATTACTAAAAGAATTAGTCTAGTACAACTTATCCTGAAAAGAAAAATAAATATTCAGTGAGACACTAGCTTTAATCAAAAAAGAAAATTTATTCTTGTTTTTAAAATGAAAAGTTCCAACCTTTACAGTTTTACCTAACAAATTCTAGCCTAACTAGTAGTTGTTACATTAAAATTTTAGACTATTATAACCCCCGAAGACGAGAAATCGTGCTTTACACTTCACTTTTTAGTCTTTTTTAAATAGTAGTTAATGCACTACTCCGGGATAAGTCTATTGAAGGGAGTTTTGTTGACTTACTGTTTTTTATTCCTGCTGTGATCGACTACGCCCGATTTCACACTTTTTCTTAACAAACACTTAGAAAGCCCACTACGGCTTTTATTTAAGACACTGGTGCTTTTACTTAGCGGCTCTGATGAAAATTAGCCTACTTCGGCTAGATGGAAAATAGCCTCTCGGCTAGACGGTACTGCCTGGCTGCGGCTAGATGGAAAACAGCCCGGCAGCGGCTTGATGGTACTGCCTGGTTGCGGCTAGATCGAAAACCTCCACCTTCATTCAAGCTCTGCGGAGCCTTAAATAATCGTGCGACTTTTGCCGGTAATATCACGACGCTCCAATCAAAACTGCGGATCAAACATTTCACCAATCGCGGCGTAGCGAGAGGTTCGGTCAGGAACCCGCAAAACACCGTATATACCGAACGTCTTGGAACTTCTGTTTAATATACCGTTCGGTACAAAAATGAAAATAAGTACAATTTGAAATGGAAAAATCAGTAACATTACATGGTCTTAAAATCTAGGAAAAAATGAATGTTACATTTACCCCCTTCCAAAAAGAAATAGACTACACTAGTCTATTAAACTTAGGCTACTTATGAAAAGGTACAAAGTGGTACACTATCACTTAATACTAAGGTCAGAACTTAAAACAAAATTACAAACTTCGGACCTTACTACTAGACTTAATTCAATTAAGCACTAATATTAAGTACAATGAAAACCAAATGAAAATCTTTGCATGTTCACAAGAATCTTATAACTAGACTTAACTTAATTAGACACTAAGGTTAAGTACATCAAAAAGCAAATAAAAATCCTTGCATGAACATAAGAAATACCTGTTCAAAGTAACAATCGCGGTCTTCTTATATAAAAGAATCAGCTCTATTATTGTTACCAAAACAAAAAATTATATCTTTGCCTAGACTCTTGTCTAAATCAAAAAAAAGTGAACTGAAATAAAATATGAACACCCCCCTTAAAATCTTTTAAGGATTGTCTGAAAATTTTCTATTTCAGCAAAAGAAATTTATAAAAATTCTTAAATAAAGAAAAAAAATAAAAAAATGATTCTAGTGCAAACACTTACACTAAAAAGAAAAAGTCTTGTCAGACCATTTCGCACAAAGCCAAAAAAAAAAAATATCTGGATAAATATCCAGACAAACGCTCGGGAAAAATCGCCCTCAATGCTCTAGCTCATCACTAAGAGAACATTCTAAATCTAGTATCACTACTAGTCGCACTCGGAAAATAATCGCACTCTATCGCGCAATGTCGACGTCCTAAGACATCTAGACATGCTAAAATCGCTAGGGAAAACGCTCTGGTTGATCGCCAGAAAACACGTCAGCTTATCGCCAACAAAACGCTCTGGTATATCGCCAGAAAAAAAAAACCTCGGCTCCTCGCCAAGAAAACACTGTGGCATATCGCCAGAAAAAAGCCTCAGCTTCTCGCCAAGAAAACACTCTGGTATATCGCCAGAAAAAACCTCGGCTCCTCGCCAAGAAAACACTCTGGTATTTCGCCAGAAAAAACCTCGGCTCCTCGCCAAGAAAACATTCTGGTAATTCGCCAGAAAAAACCTCGGCTCCTCGCCAAGAAAACACTCTGTAAATAGTCCTCGACTACACAAAGTCTGCGTTCTAAAAGAACAAACTTGCCATTAACATAGTGAGCAGCTATAAAAGCTAACAAAATCACTATAGGCACAGTGAATAGCTACAAAAGCTAAAATTCACTCTAAACACAGTGAATAGCTATAAAAGCTAAAATTCACCAAACTGAATGATCCTGCTTCAAAAAGCAATGTTCACTAAGAACAGAATGATTAGTCCGCGCGCAACTAACATTCAAGGAAACATTCCCAACATAACTATATGAGACAACAAGTCTCGAAATAGGACCTCCCTAAAGTCATAATCCTATATATGGGAGTCCATAAGCAAAACGACTCAAAATCTCTCATTTTGAGCACATGCCCTCAGGCAACCAACATACACCGAAATATATACAGAAATATGTACAGAAATATATACAGAAATACATACAGGAGTTCAAATCCCAAACTCTTGGTTATGATAACTCCATACTGAGCTTGGTGAAAGCTCTTAGCAAAAGCTAATCAAATCTTCAGCACATCGCACCAAAGTGACAAATCCGCCTAGAAACATGAGCCAGAAGAAACGCCCTCCGTCATTCTTCAGGGTGGCTACACTGAGATATAAAACTTAACCAGCATTGCGCCTCTTCAAGTTGCATGAAGAACCCTCGTGTACTGGTCTCGCCCTAGAACAACAACGAAAAACATTCAATCCGTCCCACATAACAGGAGACAAACACCTCACCACGATATACTGAATGGTGGAGACAATAAAATACGGAAATGGTGACCCTGGAGTCCACCAACAAAAGGGAGTAGATTATAGTATCCACTAAACTAAAACGGTGTCTACCACACCACCATAAGTCAAAAAAATTTAATCAATAGGGTGTTCCGAAACACACTACTGCCAACAGCCTGTCACCACTAATAGGCTAATTGGAGCTGAGGTCGACTGCAGTAGCTAGGCTCTCCTTTGGTTCAAATAGAAATAACCATTGAGTAACAAAACCCCTAAAGGTCCCAAAGGTCAAACATTCACCCCCCATAGACTACCCTTCCAATCAGTCTGTTCCTCAGGAAGACTAACTCCCTGCCAAACGTCGTAACGGCATCTGTTAGCACCCGGTGCGTCACAGCCTGTAAAAACAGATAACTCATGGGATACAACCTAAAAGGTTTACAAGGTTGACTTAACCAAGCTTCTAACGAAATTTTAAAAAAACGAAAATGAGCTTAAAAAGCTACATGAAGCAAAAATTTCTCAAATTTTTGGTGGCAACGCAACAAAACTCTTGAAGACGACAAGAGCTTTTCCAGCTTAATCAGAAACAAGAAGAAAACATCATTGACAGCTAAAATATTCGATCATGGTGTTAATCGTCTCCCTAGACAATAGCCTCTAGAAGAAACTGCTACAGGTATCAGGCATAACCGTTTTCTGTCAGCCCAAACTTCTAGATTACCTCTTGGAAATCTAAAAATTCGGTTAGGAATCTTCCTTCACTGCGCTTAGCCTCTCTTGACAAGGTTCTCATCTCGGTATCAGATTTTGATCATTTCTTTGTGAAACGACTGTCTTACTCTGCTCTCATCTCCTGTAAATGATCAGCCTTTAGTTCTCCTGCAGAACTTCAATTTTCTATCCATCTGATAGTAAACCGAAAAAACTCAACATACGCCTATGAGTCCATGCAAAAAAATTTAAAAAAATTAGTGACTCAAAGGTAACGTTTTTAAACGGCTCTGAAAAAAAATAGAAAATACCCTCAGTTTGTCAATTCAGAAGAAGATCTAAATCAAAATAATCCAAGTCTTAGACTTACTGGATAAACCAAAATCAATTTACTCTTAATTGCACCCAACATATACCACTAAGGTAATAAAAATACACCCACTCGGGTAACAAACTTTGAAATTGCTCATAAAAATTTTGACTCTACATCACACTACACGAGCTACATCTTGCGCTTGTCCTAACTCAAGATCACCTTGGATTGCCTCTAATCAAAATTTCGCTTCCAAGTGTCAAGAACTGGATATTATTTGGGGTCATAAGCAAATCAAATCCCGCGACCACCGACATACCAGTCTTATGATAAATCCTGAGTGTGACTCTTTCGCAAGCTCGCAACAGCTGAGTCGATGCCAAACATCAACCACAATCAACCTAAGTTTGGGATATGGCCAATACCCAAAACCTTAGCATTAAACAATAAAAGTAAGCTATTCTCTGCTCAACTTTTATAACAGTCAAAAAAAACGAGGTCGTCACCTCTACAGAGCAACATCAAAAAAAATAAAGTAAAGCAATTAAGATAATGTAAAATATAGATTATTCTTCTTCTGACAAACTTTCACTAGGGTTAGGTCCGTTGAATGGTTTTAAGTCTTTAATATGCCATCGTCCTATTTTAGTCCCATCTAAATTAACTAAACCATAAACTAAATCTGAAATCTTTTCTCTAATCACGCAATGCACATACTTAGGTACCAACTTAGATGTGAATTTATCAGCTGCACTGGAAAGAATTTTTTTTTTTTCGCCAAACGTGATCACCTATATTAAAGGCGAAATCCCTTTTCCTAAGGTTGTAAGACTTACTGTTCCGTTCATAAGCCTTATGTATCCTACTACGCACGTCGGTGAAAATATCTTTTAAACCCTTTAAATTTTCGGCGTACTCACCCCTGTTACCCGGAATTATTTCGCTGTCAACATTGACATCCAAATCTAGGTTTTTATAATATGATCCAGATAGAGGTATATGTCTGCCGTAAACTAAGAAAGACGGAGTAAACCCGGTTACTTCGTGTTTGAATCTTTGAAATTCCTTTATCCCGAATTATCACGTGAATCAACGAATATTACTTTCAACGAAATTATATTGTAGAGGGCACACGGGATTGAAACGTATGTTAAAACTATATGTCTCACTTAAGCTCTTAAGACACTCAGAAGTAAACTGAGTACCGTTATCGCATATCGAAAGCGATGAAACTCCGTGGATTAGAAAAATATCGTTTTCTAAAATTTTCAAAAAGCATTCGGCTTTAGAGCTTTTCAAAAGAAATAACACGGTATACTTTGCTAACCAGCAAGAAATTACGAAAAGTCATTTATTTCCCTTTTTTGAACGTGGAAATGGACCTACTAGGTCAGCTGCTATGACTTGAAAAGGGTAATTAACCGTTTTCTCTTTTCCCATCAGTCCCATAGGTAGTGTATTTGGAGATTTCTGCGCTCCACATACTTCACAAGTCCTCACAAACTTTAAGATATCAAAACGCATTTTTGGCCATCTATACGATCTATATCAACTGTATCAATTCTTACGCCAATCTGTGCATTAAGACTGTTTTCGTCCGCTATATGATCTGGGATTCTTGACAAAGCGTCAGAAATAACATTGTGGACTCCTTTTCTATGAATTAAAGTAAATGTGTGTTGTCTCAGCCTAATCGCCCAACGCGCTAGTTTGCCACTAGGGTTTTTAATAGAATTAAGCCACAATAAACTATAATGATCTATTATGACCGTGAAAGGAACACCTTCTATGTAAGGTCGAAACTTTTCGATGTTAAAGAGTACTGCTAAACATTCTTTTTCAACAACCGAATAGTTACGTTCAGCCTTTGACAAAGTTCTACTGGCATACGCTATCACTCTTTCCTCACCATTGATTTTCTGTGTTAGGACGCCCCCTAAACCGGTATTAGAAGCATCGCTAGAAATATAAAACTGTTGGGAAAAATCTGGTTGGGATAAAATTGGAGCTGAAACCAATAGCTCTTTAATCTTTATAAAAGATTCTTCGGCTGCCTTTGTCCAATCTATTGATTGTCCTTTTTTTCGTCCTTTCAAAAGGTCATTAATAGGCGACAACAGGGTAGAAAAATTCTCGATAAAACGTCTGTACCATGAACACATTCCAACGAAGCGCTTAACTTCCGTAGTATTAGTAGGTCTCGCATAATTAACCATGCTTGCTACTTTATCCGGATCGGTACGTAAGGAATTTGAGCCTACAATATAGCCTAAAAACTTTAGAGAAGTTTTTTAAAAAAAATCACATTTGCTCAAATTTATCGTCAGTCCGGCCTCTTTCAATTTATCTTTTACTTCTTTAAATAAGCGTATATGCGATTCGAAGTCTTCCGATGTTACTAAAATATCATCTAGATAGGTAAAAATATGTGGCTCATATTTCGGACCAAATATAGCGTCCACTAAACGTTGCTGAGTTTGAGCAGCGTTCTTTAGACCAAACAGCATAGTGACGAACTGAAATAGACCTCGGCCTACTACTGCAAAAGCGGTCTTTTCCTTAGAGGATTTGTCCAAAGGAATTTGCCAGAAAGCCTTTCTAAGATCTATCGAGGATACATACTTAGCATTCCTGAGTGATGTCAAAATTCTGTCGATGTTCGGTAAGGGATAGTTATCAAATTTGCTGACCTCGTTGAGTTTTCTACCGTCAAAGCATAGACGATATCACTCCGAGTTTCAACATTTCGTCTAACTCCTTACAAAATTCTGTCGATGTTCGGTAATGGATAGTTATCAAATTTGCTGACCTCGTTGAGCTTTCTTCCGTCAAAGCATAGACGATGTCACTCCGAGTTTCAACATTTCGTCTAACTCCTTATTTAATACTTTTGACATATACGGAGACATGGCGAAGGGCCTTGTCTTTACAGGACTGGCATCAGCCGTATCTATAGACATCTATCGATGTTCGGTAATGGATAGTTATCAAATTTGCTGACCTCGTTGAGCTTTCTTCCGTCATAGCTGAGACGAAGTCACTCCGAGTTTCAACATTTCGTCTAACCCCTTATTTTATTCGTTCGGCCTAACCTATCTTTACTACTTATTTCATTGAAAGAGCTTATTACGTTTTCTGCTTTTAAGCGTTCCGTCCGCGAGAGATCATCTAGGGTACATAGACGCGAGAAAAGGTTTTCTAAAGAGTTTTCTGAATAACAATCTTTAAAACTTGTTTGAGAGTTGACTTCTAGGGACTGTGGATACCACGAATTATCTTTAAAATTTACAAAAATTCCGAATTTTTGTGCAAAATCACATCCTAAAACCAAAGTATGTGATAGAGAAGGTACTACTAAAGCAGAAATTACTAAACAATGACCATTGCAGACTAGCGGCAACTCAACCGTACCTAAAACTTTTAGACGGCTGCCATCTGCAGTGGTAACACTTCTATTTTTGACGTGGCATATTTTTATACTTAAACGACTTAAAATTTTAATACCATTCTGACCTATAACGGAGGCATTTGCACCAGAGTCAAATAAAGCCGAGAAATGGGCACCTAATAGCGGGCACCTTTATATGCGGTCCATTATCTAAATATTTATGCACGAATAAAGGAGACATGTGACCATTTGGAGAAGCAGGAGTTTTAATTTGAGAAGGAGAATTTTTATTAGACTTTTAAAAAATCAGAAAACTTTTTGTAACTATTTAGTCCAATCTGATTTATTGGAGTATTTCTTTACTTAAGATCCTCGTTAGAATCTTTCTTTTATCCGCGACCGGACGTTCTGAGAAAGTACGACGGATTTTCAGTTCATAGTCTAATTCATTTTCCAGTAAGTGATTGACTTTAAAATTGAAGGCTTCCATGATAAATGAATAAAATTTAAAGGAATTGTTTAAAAAGTCGTTAAAATATTTCTCCTGTGCTCCCAATAGTCGAAATAAAAAATATGTAAAGGCACTTAAAATATGTAAACTTCTTTACCAAACCTTTAAAAAAAATCTTCGACAATTTCAAAAAAAATTTCTAAGTATCGCCTTGTATTAAAATTCTTTTACCAATTTATCTTAAGAATTTCCTATAAAAAATCTCTCAATACCGTTTCGTATCAGCAAAGTATTTTTAATATTCATGCAAAATATAGGTGAGAAAAAAACGTACCGTTTTTTCCTCGGCTATCCGCAAAATAAACAGTGTAGAATTAAAGTCGACCAGCACATCTGCTAATCTGAACTATAAAGCTAGCTTTTAAGAAAAAAGTAGGAATCGCTTATCTTAGAGTCAACAACAAAATTCAAATATCTAACTCATATCATCAGATAAATTGAAATAAAAAATTCTACAAATTTCTTGCTTTTGTCTTACTGCTATAGTGTAGTTTCGTTTTTAATAAATATTATGAAATAAAATTATCTGCAAAGTTAGAGCTTTTATTTTGTTCGAAAGCTAGTACACTGAACCCTTTTTTAAAAAATAAAATTCCAAAAGCCCCACGTTGGGCGCCATTTTGTAGGGTGTGAAAAAATGTTTTGCCCCTTGCTTGGGCGTAATTTTGTAACTTTTGATAAAATGTCCTCAGTTTGAGGCATCTTTTTTTGTACCCTGTGAGAAGTTGTTTGTCCCACGCTTGGGCGTAATTTTGTAGCCTGTGAAAAGGTGTTTAATTGCGCCCCACGCACACTGCGTCATTTTTGTAACCTTTGAATATTGGACGCCCCAAGCTTGAGCACAATTTTCTTGCAGCCCCGCTTTAATTTTCTGATACTGAATTGAGTGAACCCTGATTTTAGAAGAACTAAAGAAATTAAACACACACTAGCTCAGTTTTCCTTGGTAGAGAGATATGGGTAAGAGATAATTGTTTATACGTCTTTTTGGAATTTTTTTTCTATTTTTTAAAAGGCTTTAGCTGTACGAAATTTTGGGCACCATCCATTTTAAAATAGAAAGGATCTAACTTCAGCTAAAAAAATGGAAAAAATGCTGAGGGGTTTTATGGGTATTACTAAAAGAATTAGTCTAGTACAACTTATCCTGAAAAGAAAAATAAATATTCAGTGAGACACTAGCTTTAATCAAAAAAGAAAATTTATTCTTGTTTTTAAAATGAAAAGTTCCAACCTTTACAGTTTTACCTAACAAATTCTAGCCTAACTAGTAGTTGTTACATTAAAATTTTAGACTATTATAACCCCCGAAGACGAGAAATCGTGCTTTACACTTCACTTTTTAGTCTTTTTTAAATAGTAGTTAATGCACTACTCCGGGATAAGTCTATTGAAGGGAGTTTTGTTGACTTACTGTTTTTTATTCCTGCTGTGATCGACTACGCCCGATTTCACACTTTTTCTTAACAAACACTTAGAAAGCCCACTACGGCTTTTATTTAAGACACTGGTGCTTTTACTTAGCGGCTCTGATGAAAATTAGCCTACTTCGGCTAGATGGAAAATAGCCTCTCGGCTAGACGGTACTGCCTGGCTGCGGCTAGATGGAAAACAGCCCGGCAGCGGCTTGATGGTACTGCCTGGTTGCGGCTAGATCGAAAACCTCCACCTTCATTCAAGCTCTGCGAAGCCTTAAATAATCGTGCGACTTTTGCCGGTAATATCACGACGCTCCAATCAAAACTGCGGATCAAACATTTCACCAATCGCGGCGTAGCGAGAGGTTCGGTCAGGAACCCGCAAAACACCGTATATACCGAACGTCTTGGAACTTCTGTTTAATATACTGTTCGGTACAAAAATGAAAATAAGTACAATTTGAAATGGAAAAATCAGTAACATTACATGGTCTTAAAATCTAGGAAAAAATGAATGTTACAACATATTTAACGATAACTCGGGAACAACTTGTCAGATTTTTATAAATAAAACATTAAAAAATGCGTAACAAAATTTTATTAAAGTTGATTGAATATTATTCTATTCTATCTTTTATCGTTTTGGAGTTATTTAGAAATTAATGGAGAGAAAAAAAATTTTTTCGTGTAAAATTCATTATTTTTTTCGGTAAAAAAGCGCAATAATAAAAGAAAAACAAAATATTATACATTTTTCTGGCAGCTGCGTATCTAGAAAATAAAATAAGGTATTAATCATGAAAATCGGTTAATAAATGTGGGTTTTATTCACAATTTACCGCAGGTACTCAATATCGATAAAATTTGTGTAATACAGCCACCCTTGCATATCGCGGTAGGATTGCATCAGCTTAGCAGGTAGATAACGGAACTAAAGGGCAAGGGTATTTTGTATGGTTATTAGAATTAAAAATTATAATATATTGTCTTTCATTTCGCTGCATTTCGCTTACCTGTATTTTTTGTCCAGCTGCACAAAACATTGTATAACAAAAACAATATATTCTGCGTATGTGCACGAATTTTTCTACAAACTTGAATGTGCAACTAAATGAAAGACACTGTATTATTATTTTTAATAATAACCAGATGAAAAATCATTTATTGCATTTGTCAAGTAAAAATAAAACAATTAATTACTTAGTTTTATTGACACAAAAAGGATAAACTCAAATAATACCTGCCTTTCAGGTAGGTAACTTGTGCATTATACATACATAAGTAGTTGGTATTTTAAAATGTTTTTGATTTTTTTAAGGTACATATTTCTTGCTGTTCGGTTCAAAAAAAAAATTGTTTTTTTTTGTTTAATTTTTAAAATAAATGTTATAAATGCTCTGTAATAAATTTAGCATAATGACACTGACTGTAATTATATGTAAAATAAAAATACTCATTTATTGATAAAGAAAAATTTACAAGTCAAGGTTTACATGCTTAGTACAAGCACTACATAACTAAAAATAGTAGCTGAACCTAATAATCATCCTCAGAATCTTCTGATGAGTCGTTTACTGTATAATCGTCATCATTTTGTGGCATTGTGCGACAATATGATGACGATTCCAATCTTGACTCTTCTATGCTAGGGCTTACAATTAACTTTAATACATCTGTACATATTTTTTCCGGCTTTTTTTTGGGAATCTCTCGAAGGCTATTGATCAAAGGATCAGATGTTATAATTAACATGCACAGTAAGTCTCTATTCGTGGCAACACGCGAGGACTTACGGGTGTTGTACTCCCTAAATCTGCGGCAATCTTTGTTCCGTGCTTCTTGAGCCTCTTCGAAAAGCTGCCCAATTGGAAGCAATGCCACTTTGATGACTTCTGTGCTGTGAATTAATATTTTATGCACAGTAGCAGGCATACAGTACCACGAATAGAGACTAAGATAATGTTTTCTGGTTTCAAGACAAAATTTTTTGAATTCAACTAAGTTTATCTCGAATCCAGAAGACAATGTTCTCAAAATAACATCAAACTTTTTTATAATTGTAACATCCAACCCTGTGATCTGAGCACTCATCTCAGTATTCTTAAAAAAGCGACGGGCTGTATTTCCATCATTTGAAGAACCAAATCCTGGCTTTGGTTTATCTACAATGAGTCCCATCTCGTTCTTAAATTTCAGTTTGATTTCCTCGGAACGAACCTTGATATCTGCTTTGTCTTCGTTGCTTCTAGCCTGCCATTTCTTAATATTCAACTTGTAACTGATATGTAAAAGACATTCGAAGCAACGAATCCAAGCATGAAGTGTAGATAAACCAAAGCCAAAATGTTCTTGAATGCTGTTAAACATCGCGGGGTCATCGATCATCGTCTTGGGGGTGGCGCCACAGATTAAACACTTTTGGGATGAACTAGTTTCCGTTAAGGCGTTACACACCTTTCCGTCTGTCATTGTCAGCAAAAGTTCGTGTTTTACAGAGATTTGAGAATCACCAAAGTTGATAAGTGTTGGAAGAAGAGCATTAACTTCTTCCCACAATCTGTTTGTCTCCACTAACGTGAAGTCGTTCGTTTCTTTGGCAAATATAACTTTGATTGGGCGACAATACAAAGTTGATGAAGGCCGAGGATTTTGCCAAATAATTTTGGACCCATCATATAACTTAAGGGGAACTAAAGAAAATGCGAAAAGAAACTCGTCCGTATATTCAGTGTTCTCAAATCTCTGTTTGTATGTGCTGTGCCCAGAACTTCCATCACATCCCCATTTACTAACAAGTGTAAACGATGAACTTGTTGGGAGCACACTGCTGATAACTTCATTCTGTGCTAATACTAGACGTTCCACTGTTTTATTTAATAAGGCTTGCAAATTTATTTCAGCACGAGTTTCTGTTATAGCAATGTGCTCCTCTGCAGGGTAACAGGCCTGTTTGGACTTTTTTAAACTAAAATATGACGGAAACACATTATGCCCCGCCTTCATGGACCACTTCCTAGTTTGTTTGTAAGAATGCGTTGTTGACTTAGAATCTATATAGTAAGCTAAGGCTTCGTCATTACTTAATTGCCTAGGATTAAGGGAACTGGTATTTTTAGACTTAATAACATTATCTGGGCTCTCACTAATGTCTCTAATCACATGGCAATTTTCCTTTGCCCTGCTGAACGCACAGCAATTTCGGCAGCAGTCACCAATTCACTGACACTTCGGGATTCTACGAGATCCACGACGCGACGTTTCTTCCTCTTAAACGACGATTCCTCGAAATCTTTGCGAGGTCTTCCTGCAGGAGTCACATTCTCACTTGATGTTGAAGGTTGTGGCGCAAAAGAACTCGCAGTAAACTGTATGTCTGCTTCATCCAACCAATTCTTATTTTTAATTAAAAAACGCTCCTTCGACTTTCCTGAAGCGAACCATTTGGCACCAAATTTATTAGACAAGTTGGATATCTTCAACTTTATTTCTTTTTGGCTGCTTTCAGTAATGTCACCAAAGTGAAATTTTGAAGAAAGAAAGTCATATACACGCGAGTTTTTTTTCATTCTTCGTGTGTTTCAACCACTCCTGAAAAAGGCTACCCTTGAAATAGAGTAAACGTGTTCTGGAAAAAAAAAAAAAAAAAACATGTTGTACTGAAGTGTGCTAAACAATATGTGCATTTTTACGAAGAATAAAGTTATTTTTGTGTAATATCTAAAAACTAGCCCGGATAGAGGTGAATGTCTGTATATTCTGAACTTTCAAAGTTTTTTTTTTTTAAAAAACACGCTAAAATATATAGGCTATTTAAAAAAAAATACTAAAAATTCAAATTAATAGATTCTGATTAAAAAAATACATTAAAAAATAGTACTTACCCTCAGTATTAGTATTCATCACAAAAACTTTCACAATATTACAATATGTCACTATAAGATGTGCACGAAAGTGTCGCTAAATTGCAACTGATTTATTGAAAGAGCTGCATTAAACTCATTACCTGACTTCTGACGCTTATGACTCGCCACTTGCAAATTTGATAAACAACCTTTTCTCGGAATTCGGGGTTTGGTGGTGTTGTTTACGTTTGCAAATAAGATTTCCTGGAAATCATAACATGAATTTTGTCCACCTAGCATGTTCTACGCGACACACTGTGCGGTCCTCCAAATGATGGAGAAGGAACACGAATTGGATGGTTCTCCAAAACGTTGAATGGATGGTACGGTGTGTGCGTGGGTCATTTAAGTCTCAAGTCCCGCTCGTACTGACAGAAGTACTCTTACCCCAATGCTAAAAGAAAATTTCAAAGTGGTAACTTTGAGTAAGAGAAAAATCCAAATGAAAGTTGGAATGACGGTTGATTCAAAAGGAATACAAGGATTAAAATCCAAAACTTTAGAGTCTAAAACTCCAAACACAAAAAAAAAAACCTGTAACAGAGAAATATCCATGTTTAGGACATTATATTCCAGTAAGTGTCAGAAAATTCTTGAAGAGAATTCGACTTAAATAGCCATACAAAAAAATTAGCAATCACGTATAATGGCTACTCAACTCGAGTCTTTAAAATGCTCTTCTGCACTTTCCGGTAATAAAAATATCGCCCATAGCTGGTACGGTATCTGAACCAAAAACTTTCCACATTACCGTAACCGGGAATTTCAGCTTTCTAATAATCGGCACAACGTCCGTTTTTTATAAAACTTTTTGAAAATACTGAATTACTACACTGGAAGTATCGCGATAGGGAGAGTGATCACTAACGTGATCTTTCTTTAAATAGGATTATCCCACTTCCGGGGACAAAATGTGCAATTTGCAAATAATCCAAGAATTAAAGATTCGACCACTGGTTCGTGTCGAACGTGCGGTGAGAAAAATCAGCTCAACAAACTAGAAGATTTATCTTCACCCTACATCAATACATTTGTAAGAATGCGAGAGAAAATAAAGCGTGTTATTCGCTGGCATAAAATAATAAGCAACCTGGCTTTGGACCATCTTTGGCAAAAATGCATTTCAAAACTTCAAGACATGTGACGTCTTGCCTTCAAAATGTCAATTCTGTTTATTTACCAAATCAGGATTCAATCGTAAATCTATACATGAAAAAGCAGTGTTTCCATTTATCCCCACTGGGAAACCATATACTGTTCCTTACATGACACTTGTAAAATTTGGTAAATATTATGAGAAAATTACAAGGTTATGTCACCTTGACGTAAATAAAAAATAACGAGTAGTTTTCTCAAAGAAAACTAAGTGAAAAAGTAAGGTACATTAATTTATAATCTAAGAGAATTTAATGTAATCTAATCTATATTTTAATTTTATGATTTTGATTTACTTCTATCAAAGATTATGAAAATCAAAAGATGGATAAAATATTCTCAAGTCAAATTTTGACCATAACAATATATATAATTTACTTAAAACCATCATATTTCCGGATTAACATTTTTTTAAAATAACTTGACAAAACGTCTTAGATATATCATAATATAATTATTTGAAAGCAGTATCTCTTGGGTTTTGTTAAGCATAAACCAGATATAATCTAATTTTTTTTCAGGATTGAGACTGATCGATAAAATATGTAACTGATCGGTACGATTATACAATTCTCCAGTGTCATTTTCATCTTTTTGCCAGGTAAGCCATGCGTTATAAGAACCTCAGTCCCCACCAAAACATCCACCAGCATCTTCACAAGTGCAAAGATCTTCTGCAGATATCAATCGTTTTCTAGTCCCATTAGAATGAATGCAAATTCTGTCTAACATTGCTTCCACAGAAGCAAAGGTCTAGGACATAAGGTATGGTATTCTTAAACGTACATGAGTATAAGAAGACACAATTTGTTTTTAATAATAGAAATATATTTTCGAATCCGATGTAACTTGCAACGTTAACATTAATTGTACGATCACTACATGATGTAATATTTAATCATGAATTCGTCAACACAGCTCGAGATATAGAAGTTAAACAGTACTTTGAAGTAGATGGGACAATATACGAATTTGAAAGTTCACAGTTTGGAATCGTATTTGATATTTTAATTTTATTATTGACTAGCCGGGCCCGCGGCTCCACTCGCGTGGACTTGATTCACTACTATCGTCACTGCTTATTCCTTATGTTACCCAACCTAATAAAATATCTCCCATTATTTCCCCTTATCTCCAAATATTTCTCCTTATCTCCCATTATCTCTACATAATTTCCATTATCTAGGCTTATCTCTGCTCATCTCCCATTATTTCTCCTTATCTCCCATTATTTCTTCTTATCTCCCATTATCTCACTTTATTTCCCATTATCTAGGCTTAACTCTACTTATCTCGCAATATTTATCTTTATCTCCCATTATTTCTCCTTATCTCCCATTATCTCACCATAACTCCCATTATCTAGACTTACGAGTATCTCTGCTTATCT
Source organism: Pachyrhynchus sulphureomaculatus (assembly GCA_019049505.1). Taxonomy (NCBI): domain Eukaryota; kingdom Metazoa; phylum Arthropoda; class Insecta; order Coleoptera; family Curculionidae; genus Pachyrhynchus; species Pachyrhynchus sulphureomaculatus. Next base: position 100,625,844 of record CM032453.1, on the reverse strand, counting down.
CCCATTATTTCTCCTTATCTCCCACTATTTATACTTATCTCCCATTATCTCACCTTATCTCCCATTATCGAGGCTTATCTCGACTTATCTCCCATTATTTCTCCTTATTTCCCATTATCTCACCTTATCTCCCATTATCTCACTTTATCTCCCATTATCTAGGCTTATATCGAATTATATAGAACATATGTATAAATTTATAAAAACAAATCGGATAAGTGGTTCTCGAGTGATAAGCGCACGAAAGGACAGACAGACCCACAGGCAGAGAGACGTTGCATTTTATATATATTATATTCTTTGCTATATGATATTGTTCCATATTTGATACTTTAGTCAGTGTAATGCAAGAGAACGCGCTAGCGGCAAACTTTTCTCCGACTTGATTCACTATTATCATCACAGCTTATTCCTTATGTCACCTAACGTAATAAAATATAGTCTATACCCTGGCCAGAGAACATACTCATATGTATGTTTAAAAAAAAGCACGTAAATCGGATAAGTGGTTCTCCAGTGTTAAGCGCACTAACGGACGGACAGACAGACTGACAGACGGACAGAGAGACGTTGGATTTTATATATATATATATATATATATATATATATATATATATATATATATATATATATATTATAGATATATATTATTATTATTATATAACCTGGCCAAAGAATATATGTATGAATTTAAAAAAAGATACGTAAATCGGATAAGTGGTTCCGCGTGATAAACGCAGTAATGGACAGACAGACAGACAGAGAGACATTCCATTTTATATATATTATAGAATATAGATATTCTCTGCTACATAATATTGTTCCATATTTAATGGTTTAGACCGTGTATTGCAACAGAATGCGCTAGCGGCAAACTTTTTTTCGGACTTCATTCACTATTATCATCTCTGCTCATTCCTTATGCTACCTATAGTAATAAAATATAGCTTATAACCTGGCCGGAGAACATATATATGATTTAAAAAAAAAGTACGAAAATCGGATAAGTGGTTCTCCAGTGATAAGCGCACTAACGGACAGACAGACAGACACACAGAGATACGTTGCATTTTATATATATTATAGATATAGATTATTGTTATTAATATTATATAACCTGGCCAAAGAATATATGTATGAATTTAAAAGACAGGTAAATCGGATAAGTGGTTCTCGCGTGAGAAACATACTAATGGATAGACAAATAGACAGAGAGACATTGCGTTTTATATATATTATAGATTATAGATTATAGATATTATCTGCTACATAATATTGTTCCATATTTAATGGTTTAGGCTGTGTATTGCAAGGGAACGCGCTAGCGGCAAACTTTTTTCCGACTTCATTCACTATTTTACATCACTGCTCATTCCTTATGCTACCGATCGTAATAAAATATAGCCTATAACCTGGCCAGAGAACATAAGTATGTTTACAAAAAAAAAAGTACGTAAATCGGATAAGTGGTTCTTCAGTGATAAGCGCACTAACGGACAGACAGACAGACAGATAGACAGACAGACAGAGAGACGTTGCATTTATATATATATATTATAGATGGTATTCTCCCCATATCCTTCAGTCAGAGTCGAAGATTTCCCTCGTCTGAGGCACCTCAAATCAGATATACCTCTCCCTTTATTAGCAAAAGGCGTGGCTGACGGTTTTCGAAAGCAATGACCAGTATAGGACTCAGAATTTGGCAATTTAGAGTACTTGCCTATATCCTTAGGTATTAGTTCAATTAATTTCATCAATTAGATTCATCTGATAAAGGATGCAATGTATTTATTCGATTTTTATAACAATAATCAACGATAAATTACACAGGTCAACATTTGATCTAAAAAAAAACACTCGGAGCGGTATGGTCCTTATGGGGTTTTTTGGGGTCGCTGATTACGATGAGCGGGTTGGTTAACCTTCATCACATCAGATTCAAGGTCATTTGAAGGTCAAATAGAGAAAAAACCGTAGGAAAAATCTGAAAAAATTCATGCGTATGTTTTTGAGGTCCCTGAGTCAGAATCCGTAGTTTGTTTGACCTTACGCCTTTTCCCCATTTGAAGGTCACTTGAAGGTCAAATAGAGAAAAAAAAAACCGTAGGAAAAATCTCAAAAATTTCATGCGTATGTTTTTGAGATCCCTGAGTCCGAATCCGTAGTTTGTTTGACCTTTTTCCTAGAGGTCATTTGAAGGTCAAATAGAGAAAAAGTCGTGGAAAAAATTTGAAAAAATTCATCTATTATTTTTTCAGATCATTCAGTTCAAATCCGGCATGATCTTATGCTCAAAAGATATACGGTGGTCATTTTAAGTATCTTTGTATATAAATTTGGAGTTTTACTTTGACAATAAAATGCTTTTTCATTCCTCGCGAAATTATTTATTCTCTCCTTTTTTATAAATTTAGCTCAGTCTCGCTTTAAACTCCAGTATTAAGGTGTAGTTGCACCTAGGGCACCTCCACGTGGTGACGGTGGGCAACGAAGTTGTCTCACTATCCTGCAAAGTCCCTGGGTTACGGCGTTTATGCCGTCATGGCAACTACTCCTAAAAAAATTACGAGACAGGGTCCCGGAAACCCAGAATCGGCGGCTGGTCAGGGTGGGAAACCGGGCCCGCAGGCGTCGTCATCATGCGACCGTAGCTCTACATTGGTGGGAAACTTGGCCTCTGTAGAGTCAAATGCTACAAGAAATTCGTCATGTTCCATTAAACTCGACAATTTTTGTGTTGTTTGTGGGGAGTATATTCCACAAAAGAAATTCATGTTTTCAGATTCGTTAAAAGTAAAATATCACCAAATTTATCATATTGATACAAGCCTCATTGGATAACTCTTACACACCAAAATCTATATGTCATAAATGCCGCAATGTTCTATATAGAATTAACAACCAGGTATTTTCTCGGCCAATGATATGGAGACCCCCAACAGACCATACCACCGACTGTTACTTCTGCTTAACAAACTTGAAAGGGTACAATCGAAAGAATAAGGATTCTATTTCATATGCACGTGTAACATCTGTGACTTTACCAGTTCTTATTGAAACAAATTCTGATCATATCATGGAAATTAATGAATTGGGACAAGAAGTGGTAACTGATGAAGATATGCCAGATGAAACATTCGAACACGAAGAAAGAGAAAATTTCAGCACAGAAGAATCAGATGTTGAGGAAAATTATATATCGGAAGCCGAAACATTTAATCAAAACGAATTAAGTGATCTGTGCAGAGACTTGGGACTCTCGAAAGATATATCAGAGCTTTTAGCATCTAGGCTAAAAGAAAAAAATTGTCTATCCACAGGAACAAAAATTTCTGTCTATCGTTCAAGAGAACGTCCATTCAGAAAATATTTTACTAAAATGAATAATCTAGTCTATTGCCATAATATTGAAGGGTTAGTGCAAGAATACGGTATAGAATACACAGCAAGTGATTGGCGACTGTTTATAGACTTTTCAAAAAGAAGCTTAAAAGCTATCTTGTTACATAATGGAAATATTTATGCCCCTTTACCAGTCGCTCATTCTGTTGTATTAGATGAAGAATACCATAATTTTGAGTTGCTATTGCAAAAATTGAATTACGATCAAAACTAGTGGGAACTTTGTGGGGACTTAAAGATATTTACAATATTATTGGGACAGCAATCGGGAAACACTTCTTATCCGTGCTTTATTTGTGAGTGGAATAGTCGGGCTCGAGATGAGCATTATGTGAGGAAAGACTGGCCGTTGAGACAAGAATTAATTCCAGGTGAAAAAAACATCATAGGTCAAAGTTTGATATCAACCAATAAGGTCCTACTTCCACCTTTGCATATCAAACTAGGTATTGCAAAGCAACTTGTCAAGGCCATGAGCCGAAACGAAAGTCCTGCTTTCATGCATATTTTTAAAGTGCTACCTAATCTTTCCGAAGCTAAAATAAAAGAGGGCATATTTACTGGACCACAAATAAGAGACCTCCTAAAAAATGATGCATTTGAGAGGAAAATGAATGCCAAAGAAAAAGCAGCATGGCAAAGTTTTAGAGAGGTGACGACTAAATTTCTTGGAAATCATAAAGACCCTAATTACAAAAATATTGTTGGAAGTTTAGTACAAAATTATAAAGAAATGGGGTGTTTAATGAGTCTGAAACTGCATTTTCTCCGTTCACACCTTGATTGGTTCCCTGAAAATCTCGGAGATTTTAGCGAAGAACATGGAGAAAGGATGCACCAAGACTTGAATGAATTTGAAAAAAGGTATCAAGGTGTTTGGGGGATAAACATGTTGGCAGATTATTGCTGGAGCCTGAAGCGAGAATCAAATAAATCTCATAAAAGAAAAGCAAGTCGAAGATCATTTCACGAGAAACGAAAGCGTTCTCGTTTAGAGTAGTACTTCGAACATGCTTTGATAAATACTAAAAGAAGCAAACTCTTATGCTTAATTCATATTAAATACTGACTGCGCGATTTCGAAAATCTACTTGGACACTCGAGACTCTTTACGAAGTATGAGCTGAATCATTTTTAGTAGTTAACTTACGCATTGAGGTATTATATAAGACAATATGAGAGTATAAGTAGATATAAGGATTACTGTACAAGTAAGTTATTGGGTTCAAAGGTATTGGGTATTAGAGTTTCTTTGTCGACAAGGATTAAGTATTGAAGTATATAGATTAAGGGTTACTTGATAACAAGGTTGTTCGACATTAGAATTATTAATTTGAAATGTATTGGAAATTGAGTTATAAAACGAAATTTAAACCTAACATAGCGCACAATGTTTCATTTATACCTCAAGAAACACAGTCGGGCTGGACTTTAAATTTACTAGATATATGGAACGAATATCGAGAGTACAAAAATTAGGTCAAATTTTTTTTTAGATTTTAAAAGTCTATTTCACAGTCATAAAACTAGTCAAAATATTTGTATAGTCTATTTTTGATATGAACAATATTTTAAGTTTTACTAATAAGTACCTTTAAACAGTATTAAAACATTTGCTTGCATCAGTCTACCTGCCATTATTTAGCTTATATTTCACATATTAATTCCCTTGTAATGACCAAGCAGCATAAAAGACATTTTTGATTGTGATATATTAACGTAAATGTAAAATGATATGTATAAGATATAATCAATAAAAATGTACCGTAAATTAACCTCTGTATGCTTCGCAAGTGTACGATAAAAACAAAATTAAATTTAACAACGCAAAATGACCATACATATTTTTCAAATAAACATAAACTGATGATGAAATGACCTATAATGACGTCTGAAAGGCGGCTTGAGTCAAACAAACTACGGGTTCGGACTCAGGGACCTCAAAAACATACGCATGAATTTTTTCAGATTTTTTCCACGATTTTTTCTCTACTTGACCTTCAAATGACCTCTGGGAAAAGGCGTAAGGTCAAACAAACTACGGATTCGGACTCAGGAACCTCAAAAACATACGCATAAATTTTTCAGATTTTTCCTACGGTTTTTTCTCTATTTGACTTTCAAATGACCTTGAATCTGATGTGATGAAGGTTAACCAACCCACTTATCGTAATCAGCGACCCCAAAAACCCCATAAGGACCATACCGCTCAGAGTGTTTTTTTTTTAGATCAAATGTTGACCTGTGTTATTATTTGTGTCTCCCATGTTTATGAAAAGCACTACATTTTTTTGTAGGGAATTTTATTGTTTATTTTTTTATAAATATGACATCATTTCCAAATGCCTTTTGAAAAGAATGAATTTAGCTTGGATTTTAAGACTGTCCCACAAAAAAAATAGCTTAGAATTAAGTAAAATTTTAGGACAAATTAAAATGCATACATGAATCTCAGTATCCTTTAGATTTTGATAACTTAAATCACTTTGTATACACGAAACTTTGGACGTAGTAGACGGTAATACAAAATTGGAAATGCTCGTCAACACTGTAGTTGAACTTTTGTCATTTTATACATTGATTTTAATTTTATAGCCCAGAACAATATGTAGTATCTGGTACAATTCGAGCAACTTAACAGCTTTATCGATGTTCTGGGCGAAATTAACACATAGAAGGACCCAAGTCTCCTAGTTTTTCCCAGTTCATTACTATCGCTGTAAAACTATCTTCGTTCCCCTCTTAGGTATTTCCCAAAGTGAAAACCTTCAGGAGTTTATCAGGAGTCTTAAGTCTGTAAACAAGCTTTTGTATTGCCTCGCGATGTTTTTGATCGATCATGTCCAGATTGACGAATAAACATAGGTTTATCAGATTGAAAAGAAGAATGGATAGTCTCCAACGGCACTCCATTGGTGCAGCTTGTTAAGTTCCCCAGTGGATATGCGTCGCATTCAAGAAATCATCAAGGTCATGGTGCCCCCACCTGGAGGTCTAATCGTCGCTATAGATGTCATAGTTAGGAACAAAGAAATTGTGTTCATTAAGTTGACGTATAGTCATACGTCATCGGCAATATATGAAAAATACTAGCTCTGCGCAAGGCCGTTCAAGCTACCAAGTGAGGACCACTGCAGGAATTGATGTTTTTATATTTTAACTTATTATCGACATATCGATGATCTATAACATTCCTGTTGGCATGCACTTGACGTTACATGGTTCTGGGCAGAAAAAAATCAAATTAATCAATAATTCTGACACCGAAAATAAAAAAAAAATGCAAAATAATTTATATTTTGCATATTCAATATATTGTCCTACTTTCTATCTAGATTATTTTTTATTTAATTATTTAATAAATTATATTTAATTATCAGACACAAATAATTAGTGAAACTCAATCTTTGGTCTCTAACTTTCTGACATGTCATAATGATTCTAATAATTCCTGCAACCAATCACAAGGGTGCCTCTTCTAGCTCAATTCAAGTGTATCTTTAGTAATTAGTACTTAATACAGGAATATCCATTTATCTCAGAGGGTCAACAACTTCAACCAAGACTACCTAGTGATAGCTCAAATTGCTCCTCGTGAGGCATTTTTAAGTTAGATTATCCCACAGATATCTAGTAATATAGTAATTTTTGGGAGTTGAATTCAGCTCGAAATATCTTTAAAAGGTATATAAAATGCTGTACAAATTATCTGCTGTATCAAGTTTATTTTATTATATTTTTTGAATGTTGTTTTTTATTATTTATTCATGGATACAAATATTGAAAATAATTTAATTAGGTGTCAAATAATAAATGTATTTAAGCGATTTTTCACAAGCTTTGTTGTGCTGATTCAAGTTGTGTACTAAGCACTCGACTGAATTGGGAAAACTTCCTTGCAAGTACTGCTCTTTTACATTTATCAAAAACAATAACTGCTACACTTTAATAAAACAAAAACGAATTTATTGAAATAAGCTCTTGTTTAATAATACATTCTAAAATTTACTAAAATCTGGTACTCCGAAATCAACACTATCTTCAATCCATCCTTCATTTACTCCTCTAATAATCCTAAAGTATCCATTTTCTCCCCAACGTTCGTTCCATGAATTGGCAACTAACCAATATTTGACATCATCTTCGACTCCCCACCCGATTATTTTAACAGCGTGTCGTCCTTGAAAGTCTCCAACAATATATTGATAAATACCTAAAAGTAAAATTAATGTTTAAAGTAAAAATAAGTTTTTTCATATCTTATTCATTATCTCAATCTAGTTCATAGTCAAACTTTCGGAAGAAATTTTCTGCTCAGTTTTAGGAATAAACTGATTTACTCAGTACTTTCCTCGTAATATACACTTCTGATATAAGTACTTTAAGGTGAGGTATTAATCACAAAAGAAAGTTGCATTGATAATGTCATTTTCAAATTTCCCAGTTCTCTCACTGGATATTCGACTATAAATAATTATATGGAAAATTTTTTTGGTACTAACAGAAGTCCGTACAAATTTTACCCCTTTCACTAAAAAGATATCACTCAAAAAATATACCTTTTTCTCCAAATCCAAATGTTATAAATAGACCATATTTCAAATCGTTCTACGAAACAGATAGACAGTAACGTGAAACTATCTGCTAGGGATCCCAAAACATGATAAATTGCAAAAATTTCGGAGAGTAATTTTGTCATAGATGTACTTTTCTTTAGCAAAAAAAGTTAAAGATAACCGGCCAAGTGCAAGTCGGACTTGCGCAGTTAGTGTTCCAGCACGTTGATTACTTTTAAAATGAAAATTTTTATTACCGAGGTATAAAATGAACAATGACTTCACAAAACACCCCAAATGAGTTTTCGACACATTTTTTTTTCCGATCTTTACTAAAAACTGATGACCTTGAAATTTTTATTTTGTTTTTTTATATACCAGATAATTTATTAAAGTAATGCACTCGCGATAATATACTCGTGATAAATTTCGTTCAATCTACATCCTGTGGAGAATATTCCCGAAATTTTTAATATTCTTGGTTAGTATTTTTCCAGGTAAGAGGGGGGGCAGCGTTTTTTTAAAGATAATTCAAAAAGTATGCGCAAGTATTACATTATATTTATTTTTGAACTCGTGTTTGTACAAGCTTTCATCTAATATCCCACTCGATGACCTGGTAACTTTTTTTCACTTCCGATTTCACCCTCCAAAACTAACCACTTTAGTCAAAATTTAACTTTCAAAACTATACGGCTTTGATGTGGCCTTATTTTACATATTCTTAAAGATAAATTATTCAATTGGGACCTTTAAGATCTAGATAGAATAACTTTATTACATGGAAAAATAATATACATGGTGACTTTTTCAGAGTCACAGCACATTTTATCGTTAGTGATATTGGCTATTTTTCCTCAACTGTTCCAGTGTTCATAGTTTTTGGGATAGATAATTCAAGAATCATATAAATTTACATTATTTTCAACCTAAACTACAAAAGTGAATGTAAATAAATTGTATGTGTGATTGAATTCCGGAATGCGGAGGTGGAGGATGTTGAGGAAGCCGCATCGATATCGAAAACCATATATATTGGGTTTTTAGGTATTGATATTTTGGAGAAATAATCTATTTAAGGAGTCGAGCATTTTCTTGATTTTGAAAGGATCTAATCCGAGTAAACAGTTTATAGGGTGGGTGGTGATCTTATATTTTAAGAGTAAGAGGGCGGAGACTCTAGGAGGAATTTACTGTTTAATGAGATTGACAGTTAGGGCACAGAGGGAGCGGGTTGTTTTTCAATAAGTAGGAGTAAGTTAGGTGACTGTGACCGATTGAGGGTCTTCTTCAGAACATGTTTTCTTTTCAGAAGAGTTGACGAAGATGATACTTCCCATAATTTATTTCTGTTTCTTGATGATTCAAATGAAGTTGGAACAGGTTTTGGAAGATTAGGTTTATAGTCGCGGGAAGATTCTAGGGATCTAACTTGATCGTCTGTTTAAGTGGTAGCTTTGGCGTTGATGTCTGCCAGATCACTTCCCCTAAATGCTAATATGGCATCGGATTCAAAAATGTAAATGTTAGGTTTCTTTGCAAACTTATATATAATAGATCAGTAGTTTGGGTAAAGTGCAAGAAATAAAATTTTAGGGATTCAACAGAATTAAGAGTATTTAGTGAGTGTGTGTTATTAGTTATGTTTGTCGAGGTTTAGAGTTGATGTCTATTATTAGTGATTATTTGACTGTTAATAGTTGAGCCCTGAGAATTTAAGATATGGGGTTCAATTTGAATTTAAAGGTGGAATTTCCCAGAAGTACTATTAAGTCAACTCCATTTGGACCCTTCAAGGCATCTCCATATATTTGAATGTAGTTGTTACGTTTACTGGCTGTAGAAAGGACGTAATAAAATGTGAAATGGATGAATTAGATTTTTTGAATTGATGTAGACTCAAATCTGTTTTAAGTCAAGCAAAGGCCCAAGGTGAAAAATTATGAAAAAGAGGGTAATCGAAAGTTCGAGTAACAAATTTTTAATTCTAACTGGAGTTGAGCGAGGCGAGAGTCGAGTAAATTTGGGTAGATAAGGTAAAGACCATAAGGGTTTCACTGATTTGTCATATGAGGTCTATGTAAAGCAAAGAAGAAGTATATCATAACAGAGTGTTGGTGGAAAAGGAAGAGAGGAGGGATGGAGGAAATGCATTGAAGTCTTGTAATAGGGGAAGTGCGAAGTGCTCCACTAGAAAGGCGTAAGACTTGGTTTTGAATAGCATCAAGAAGCCTTTTAAATGACTTGCCTATTACTATTATAAATGAAATTTTCTTAGCTTATTTTAGGAAGTATTAGGAATTTATATATTTTGATTAAAGAGGTAAAGTCAAAGCCCCGGAGGGTATCTGTTAAGAGGTGAAGAATGTTTAGATCGTTTGAGATTTTATTTTGAGAAATGCCAAATGATCTTTCCATATTACTTTGTTGTCAAATAATATATCTAAAATTTTAATTTTAATTCATAAAGGAATGGGGGAAATATGGATATTTAGATGATTTTGGGGCAGTTGCTTTTGCTCCGGAAATAGGCGGTGAATGATTTGGAGGGAGAGACTGTAAAACCAGAATTATTAGGCCGGGACTGAAGTTTTTTTAGAGAACGCTGTAGAATTTTGTTATTTTGTTCGATAGAGTCAGAGGAAAAATAAATTTATAAGTTATCAGCAAAGAGTTTAAATTTTATTGGTGTAGGGATACAAGCCTCTATAGAATGGATGGCGGTGTTGAATAAGTTAGAAGTAAAGATTTTATGAATAAAGAAACTAAAAAATGATCACTTGCTTTAATTTTAAAGTGGCGGGGACTAAGAAAGTCTAGGATGAACTTAGAAAGATATCCATAGAACTCAAACTTTTTTAACTCTCTCAGTATGAACTGTCTTTTGGTTAGGTCGACAGTGTTTGATAAATCAAGGGAGTGTTGTCTTTTGAAGAAACAGTGTGTGATATCTGTGGCTAATGAGGCTAAGTTGTCAATTTTTGATTTATATTTTCTGAAACCAAATTCTTTTAGGAGAAGAAGAGTCTTTGCTTCTAATAACCAGGTGAGGCGGTGATTCATTATTCTTTCCATAATTTACATAGATGTTTTGTTAGGGAAATGAGTCTATAGTTTGGAAGATTTCTAGCTTTGCCACTTTTGTGTATCGAGATTATCCTTGATGGACCCAGAGGAAAGAAAAAGTATTTGGTCTGAGGCTTTGAGGAGAAGAGGAGTTCGTTGAAGAAAAAAAGGAAGATTGTGGAGGTATTTATTGTTATATCAGAAAGACTAATTTTAGATTCTTGATCACTTTTTTTGAAATTGTTTTAATTTTCTTGAAGTACATAAAATTGTCTTGATGACTTTTGAACAATCAGAGTTCCATTAGGGAATAGGAGGTTTATTCATATTTAGAGACATATTTGAAATTGTGAGGGAGGTAGCCCGGGAGATTCTCAGAATAAAATCTTGCAGAAAATCGTTAGTTACAGATGTAGGGGTTTTTGAAGTTTTGATTAGGAAGGAAAAGGAGGACCAATCTGCTTTATTGAACTTTTACCTTGGGGAGGATGGAATAAAATTTTGGGAGGTAGGAGGATAAGACTAAAATACATTTAAATTTATAAGTGATAGAGGGGCTGCATAATGTTAGTTCTATATAGGAAAAGGAATCGCTGGATGAATATATAAAAGTGAGCGAGACTGGTGGGGGGGAGAGATTATGATTTGTAATAATGTTTTCTACGGTTTTCCCGCTAGAAGAAGTAAATAGAGTCTCCTACGAGAAAAGGGGGAAGTGAAGAAGAAGATGCGGTTATCAATTGAGGTGTAAGAGAAATCCATTGAAGGGGTAAGTAGAGTTTGTAGATAGTTTGTAGAGAGTTAATAATTTGCTTGGATTACCCAGGTTTCCAGATTTTAATTTAAAGGCACTGGTTAATAACCTAAAGATTTACGTATATATATTTATGCAGCGTCGTCCGATACTCTGGCTGAATCAGATTTGTTTAGGTGTGAAATGTTTTTTAAAGAAAAGAAGGAATTGATTTTTGAAGTTGGTTTCTTATAGGTATATAATAGATGGTTTTTGAGGGCCTATTAATACTTATAGATCCTCTTTTCTAGGATTATAATTCCAATTGATTATAGGAGGCAAGGATTTGGGGATGTAGGGGACGCCACATTGACTGCCACTTGAAATTATAGATGGTTCTTGTTTTATAGTGATGGAGCTGTATATGGAAGAGAAGAAAGAGTGCAGTGATGAATATTTTCGTTTGACTTCACGATAACATATTTTTTCTTGAAATCGAATTCTTTGAATTTCGAAATCCCTTTTGAATGGTCTATATATCTGACAGAATGGCATTTTGAATTTATACAGATAGTTCAGTTAGATCTGAGCATAATATAACTCCCTTCATAATATTTTGTGGAGCATGAGCAGAGATAGTTACCTCAAAATAATAAGGATGAATTCATCTTGATGTTTTTTTTTATCTGAGTCTGAAGTAGGCTTCAAGAGCTTTGTGTATTCTAAAAGGTGAGATATTTTTAAAAGAACTAGTAAATTTTTTAATTGTGTAAAAACGATCAAATATTAGGGTAGATTCTGTCGAACACTCAATTCTGGGTCTTTTGGACTCTCTAAGTATAAGAATATTTGAATTTGATTGAGGCATATCGATCTCATGAGTATTCCAGGAAATAAACGGTCGATTACAGTAGAGCCTCGATTCTGTAGTAAAGTTAATTACTACCAGAGGTCACCCGGTATCTGGTCGGGACCGTTCATGACCTAAAGAGATGGCCATTCATCCTTTTAGTATAAAGTTTACACCATAAGATTGCTCTTGAAAGAAACATCAGACAAGATACTTTGGAGATGTGGACAAATAAGACTCGGGAACCTCGGGGGCGTCACTTCTCGTTGCCGGAGGGGAGGATATCTCCTCCCAGGCCTCTGGACGGGAGAAGTCAGGAATGAATAAAAATCTTTAGCAATTTTTGTTAGATTCGCTTTTACTTACCACTCTTGTAATTGGCAAAGTCCTCGTGAACATCAAAAGTAGTTTCAACAGGACCATTCTTCAAAATTTCAAGTTGAATTTGTTTTTCTCTACCTACATAGTCAATATTCATACCAAATGTTCTTTGTGTTTCATACTCTAGTGAAGAGTTATCACAGGCTTTCACACAAGCGGGAGTGTCTACGTAGTTGGTGCAGTTATTAGGATGATCTTCACATGGTGGCAAAAAGTAAGATTTGCATCCCTAAAGTAAATTTAAAAACAAAAACGTCGACAGTTAATCAGACAATTTTTACGACAATTATGTTTTCCCCAAGATTGATTTTAAGAAAATATAATTAATTCTCTTGAAAAAAAATCTCATATTTAATATTTAAAGATCTGTGGTAAAAATTATTCTGAACATGGTAGAAAATATTCCTTATATATCTTCAAATTAGACTTAATGGTTTGCCAATTATTCTTTGGCTTTAGCTAGAATGTACCCTTATATCAGATTTGACAAAAAATCACAACTGGCATGCATTTAGTGGTGTTATGTTTCGATTGCAAGAATCGTGCCCCTTCGTGAATCATGGTTCTGAACGACATGAACGGCTTCGTGCATGGAATGTCCTATAAGTAGCTTCACCTGGTCTGCCCTTCGATTAGGAGATCTTCCTCTTGGGCGTTTCCTATTTATTTTTCCCTTCACTATAAGTTTTTCTAAATCGTTTCTTTTAGAAATATGCCCAAAGTATCGCAAGTACGATTGGTTTATTTTGATAGATAGACGAGTCTCTATACTCAGTTGGATTAGAATGGAAACGTTAGTTCGGTGCTATATCCAGGGTTTCATCAACATTCTTCTGTATACCCATGTTTCAAAGCCCTCAATTTTTTCTCGAGCCATAACATTTATCGTCCAAGTTTCTGAGCTGTAGGTAGCTAGGGGAAATACTAGTGCATTAATAAGTTTTAATTTACTACTCAGTATATATCACCACTACACCAAACACTTTATTTATCCACTCGACACGCGTTTCATCAGGAGCGATGATTGCCTACAATCAATGATGAAGCTAACATGGTTAGCGAAACGCGCGTCGAGTGCAAAAATAAAGTGTTTGATGTAGTGATGACATATACTGAGTAGTGATATTGTACCAAAGATTTCACATTCTCAACTAAGTTTTAATTTGTTGTTTGAGAATTTTGGTCAGTCTGGTAACTGCGTTTCGAGCTATGTTTAATCTTCTTTTGATTTCTTTATCGCAGTCCCCCCTATTTATAATTAATGATCCGAGGTATACAGATTCAACAACTACTTTAAAATCCGCTATTTCCCTGATGTTCATTGGGGTTTGATCTATGTCCATCATTTTAATTTTATTCTTGTTAAGTACTGAGCAGTAGTCCTTGCTTACTGTATTTAATCTGTTTACTATATATTTCAATTTGGTGTCGTCAAATGTTACAATCGACAACATATATAAGGTGCATCCGTGTCTAACACCAGCTTCCATCTTGAATGAGTCTAGTAGAGTTTGATCGACTTTTACTCACTATTTTCATATAAGGATCTTATAAGATGGGTGAAGTTTAAGGAAACTCCCATACTCTTAAGTATTGGCCATAACTTGTTGCCATTTTACACAATCATGTCGTACATTAAAAATGTTTTCTCTTGTGTCTTTCCCTGGAATGAAACCTGTCTGTTTTTCAGATATTTCTGGTAGTATAGATGATTTTAGCCAGTTGTTAATTATCTGCAGCATTACTTTACTAGCGTGGCTTATTAGAGGAATTGTCCCGTAATTGTTGCATTCTGTTAACATTCCTTTTTTAAAAATGTGATAAACACTGGTGTTTTAAGGGCTCTTTCTACCTCTGATCTCAGTATATGGGTTCCTTTTCAGAAACAGGGTTATTTAAATCATTTGATCCATCCCCGTTCTTCTCTTTATACAGATTCATTCAGTATTTCCTCCAGACTTTGGCTATTCCTGCTTTGCCTGTAACGATTTCGTTTTGGTCATTTCTTATTAGCTGTGTGCTTGGTTTAAACTCTCTGGCCAGGTACTTTACTTTTTTTGTGAGTTCGTTCCGCTTTTATTTGCATAATGTTCTATCTCTTGACAAATTTTAATGATGTGTTTGCTTTTGTTTCTCTTACATGCTTTTTTTTATCTTTTTGTCTAGTTTCTTGATTTCTTGACCTATGGGTATAAAGGTGTTATCGGATACCCAACGGTTTCTTTTTTCTTCCTGGTTGTGGTCGTTGCACTGTTTTGCTCCCTCCATTATCCAGGTTTTTGTATCTTGACACATCTCTTCTGAAGTTTCCTTTGGAGTTGGTATGCCTAGGTCTTGCAGTATTTCCTGAAATATAATATTATCGCGAATTTCCATTCTTCGATTAGGTATTTGTTTAATTGTTGTTCCTAGTTTTACTCTGACATCTGCCTTCAGTAATTTGTGATCTGAGTTACAATGTACTCCAGGTCTAACATTAGTTATTGAGGATTTCCGTCTGGCTCTAATTAGTACCAAGTCTATTTGGTTTTTATATTCTCCTGACGGAGAAGTCAAAGTAGAGAGACGCCGAGGGTGGTGTTTCAGTATTGTAGTGGAAACTACGAAGCCATTATCTACTGTGAATTCGATGTGTCTTTCGCTTCTCTCATTTATTTCACCAATCCCATGTTTCCCCAAAACATTCCGGTTGTGCTCATCTTTAACATGTCTCTTTTCGGTGTTCTACTTACCGTATCTTTCAACTGTATTCGTTCCACCTCGTCGTCACTTGATGTTGAGATGAGCATGTATACTTAGATGATGTGAAGTTTGATCGGTTTGCATATAAGGGTGATTTTGATGAGACGATTGCTTATGGTTTCATAACCTTCAACAATCTTCTTTAAGAACTTTTCGGCAACAATTGCTACTCCGTTATTGCCTGTTCTGTAAGCACCTGATTTATACACCGCATGATCATTTGTATTACAATATGCTTGGTCCTTTTAATGCGTTTCAGAAATACCGCATGGTGGGATACGCCCTCTGTTCAGCTCTTTTTTTTACAATGTTCATTTACCAGTTTGCAATAAGCCTCTCACATTCCATGTGCCTATGGATAGTTTACTTCTGAGTTGTAGATATTCTTGTCAATATATATATATATATATATATATATATATATATATATATATATATATATATGTATATATATATATATATATATATATATATATATATATATATATATATATATATATATATATATACATATACAGATATAGATATATATACATATATATATATATATATATATATATATATATATATATATATGTATATATATATATATATATATATATATATATATATATATATATATATATATATATATATATATATATATATATATATATATATATATATATATATATATACATATATATATATATATATATATATATATATATATATATATATATATATATATGTATATATATATATATATATATATATATATATATATATATATATATATATATATATATATATATATATATATATATATATACATATATATATATATATATATATATATATATATATATATATATATATATATATATATATATATATATATATATATATATATATATATATATATATATATATATATATATATATATATATATATATATATATATATATATATATATATATATATATATATATATATATATATATATATATATATATATATATATATATATATATATATATATATATATATATATATATATATATATATATATATATATATATATATATATATATATATATATATATATATATATATATATATATATATATATATATATATATATATATATATATATATATATATATATATATATATATATATATATATATATATATATATATATATATATATATATATATATATATATATATATATATATATATATATATATATATATATATATATATATATATATATATATATATATATATATATATATATATATATATATATATATATATATATATATATATATATATATATATATATATATATATATATATATATATATATATATATATATATATATATATATATATATATATATATATATTATTTAAGGGTCTGTTACAGCTAACGCTGTCTCCCTTCTCTCAACCTCGCGTTCCATTCTCTTCGATCTTCCCAGTCTCCTTCTTGTAACCCTCTGTTTTCCATTGCCTCATCAACGTCATCCCGCCATGAGCGCCTAGGTCTTTCCCTCTTTCTTCTTCCAGTTGAACTCCATTCTGTGATTTTCTTAATCCACCTTCTGTCGTAGCTTCTCCTTACGTGACCATACCATACAATCGTTTTTCTTCTGTGGCATGTACTGCGTCTTTTGTTATTCCCATTCGCGCTCTTATTTCCTCGTTCCTAATCCTATCAGTCCGGGTCAGCCTACAACACCTTCTCCAACATTCCATCTCTACCGCGTTTATTTTTAATTTATATTTCTTGTTAATGGTCCATGTTTCCGATCCGTATGTCATGATACTTTCAATGATTGTTCTGTATATTCTGACTTTGTTTGCTTTCGTTATGTGCCTATCCCATAATATTGAGTTTAACTGTCTGATGCAGATTCTCGTTTGTCCCAGTCTCGATTTCATTTCTTCTTCGGATGTTGCTTCTCTTGTTATTATGGTGCCCAGGTATTTAAATTTTCCAGTTCCTTTAATTGTTACGTTCTCTTCAATTTCTAGATCTTCTATTTCTCCTGTTTATTTGTTAGGTATTCCGTCTCATTAAAGTTTATGTCTAACCCAGCTTTGTCATACTCTTCCTTTAGTTTCCTCACCATATAGCTGAGATCTTCTTCGTCCTGTGCCATGATGACTTGGTCATCTGCGAAACTCAAGCTGTATAAGTAGTCGTCTCTTACTGGGACTCCCATACCTTAACATTTATTCTTCCAGTTTTTTAAGTCTGTTCCAGTAGATTTTAAACAGTGTCGGAGAGGTTGTACACCCTTGTAGTAGTCCTTTCGTTGTTCTAATTTTGGCCCCTAACTTATTACCAATTTTTACTCTGTTAATATTATTTCTATATATCGCTTTTCCTGCTTTTATTAATACTTTGTCGATTCCCATGTTTGACATTGCTTTCCAGAGGTGACTTCTAGCAACTGTATCGTAAGCTTTTCTTATATCGATGAAAGCTAGGTGGATTTCTCTGTTTTTGGCTAGTTTCTTTTCCATCAGTGGCTTGATC
Source organism: Pachyrhynchus sulphureomaculatus (assembly GCA_019049505.1). Lineage (NCBI taxonomy): Eukaryota > Metazoa > Arthropoda > Insecta > Coleoptera > Curculionidae > Pachyrhynchus > Pachyrhynchus sulphureomaculatus. Next base: position 100,607,578 of record CM032453.1, on the reverse strand, counting down.
GTATATATGTGATTAATACAGGACTTCCCAGCCGTAAATCCTGCTTGGTCTTCCTCTATTTTGCCTTTTATATTGTCTTCTATCTTATTCTTAATTACTTTCCCATACAGTCGTCCAATGCTTGAAATGATGCTGATGCCTCTATAGTTTTCATATTTCCTTCGGTCACCTTTTTTAAAAATTGAGACTATGTACCCTTAGGTCCATTCATTAGGTATTCTTTCTCCATTTATAGCCCTATGGAACATGCTTCTTATTATTCGGTGCAGTTTCTCTGATCCGTATTTGATTAATTCATTGATCATTCCTCCCGGTCCAGCTGCATTCCGGTTTTTCAATGATTTTAAGGCCTTCTTTACGTCCTCATATTTTATCTCTACCTTCTCAGGTTCGTTTTATTGTTGTTCGTCATCTTCGTCTCTATTCAAGAACCCTGGTCTGTCTTCTGTTAGTAGTTTTTTATAATAGTTATCCCATTGGCTTCCTTGAATGTATTGTATATGGGATTTTTTTGGAGTTTATTTTCATAGCTCTAATCGTTCTCCATGCCTCCGTACTTCGTGTTCCACCTATATAGTGTTTGATATTTTCACATGCTTTTGCCCATTTCTCGTTCTTCTCTTTATTTATTAATCTTTTCGTTTCTCTATTTTTCTCTCTGTACCTTCTTAAGTCCTCCTCTGACTTGGTGTTTATCCATTTCTCATAGAGTTTCTTCTTTTCCCCGATGACATTTTTCGTTGTTTCATTAATAGTGTCAATTCGTTGTTTGTTTTCCCTGTCGTCTTCTCCTAAGGCTTCGTAGGCGGTTTCCTTAAAACTTTCTTTGCCGTGGTCGTATGTTTCTTCTAAACTGTCTTACTCAAAATCTGTTAGTTTTTCATCTAGTCTACGTTTTGTGAGATCTCTTATTGTCTCATCCTGCAACAATTGTATTTTGAATTTGTTTTCTTTCTTAATTACTTCCGTATACTCTAGATCGTCGTCTTTTACTTCGTTTTTTCCTTTTGACGCTTTATACCATGGAAACTGCAGTTTTGCTAAAAATAACCTGTGGTCGGTTCCACATTCTGCACTTCTATGGACCCTTACATCTGTGATTTTAATTGTGGTGTCGTTATTAATTATTATATAGTCTGTTATGGATTGTAGCTTCCGAGTTGGCTATATCCACGTATATTTATGGATCTCCTTATGTTTATAGACCCCATTAGTAATTCTGAAGTTATTCAGTTCGCATACTTCGATCAATCTTTCTCCATTCTCGTTCGTGGCCTCTTCTCCGTGCCTTTCCACAGTGTCGTCATTTATCTTTCTGCCAGTCCTACCATTGAGATCCCCGGCTATTATCACTTCTTGTGTTTTCCTTACTTTTCTTAATTCTTCTTGTAGTCTTTCTAAAAATTCTTCTTTTTTTTTAATAGGGCTATCTTCTGTAGGGCCATATACTCCGATAATTACAATTTTTCTTCCGAAACATGACATATTTACTTTTAGTAATCGTGGTGTTAGGGGTTCCCATAATGTTATACTTCTTTTCCATTTTTTTTTTATTAGCACGGCTACTCCAGCTTTCGCTCTTTGTTCTTTTCCGACTCCAGTCCAGCAATGCATGATTTTATCGATCTCTTCCGTGCCATTACCCTTCTTCTTCGTTTCGCTAGTTATTAATATATCAACTTTTCTCTGTTTAAATTCTTGGATTACTTCTGCCTCCTTTGTCCTCCATCCTTCTATATTCTTCTTACTTTGGTGGAGATGTAAGCTTGGATTTGCCTTCTGCCTCATCGTAGAACTGCCCCTCCGTATCCGATGGGGCTCCCTTCTTCGAAGGGGTGGATTACCACCCGGGGATATAGATTCCTTTTCTTTTCTTTTCATTCTACCATTAAACTTTAGCAATCCATCTTCTTGTTTTTCCGTGTGCTAGGCTGCTAAAATATAACGCCACAACTCTCCTCGTTTACCCGGGCTTGAAACCGGCAACAGTACTGACGAACTACTCAATCCATCCGTCCGTACTGCAGGCGAAAGTATATATATATATATATATATATATATATATATATATATATATATATATATATATATATATATATATATATATATATATATATATATATATATATATACATATATATATATATATATATATATATATATATATATATATATATATATATACAAAGCAGCATAAAATTCTTTACGAGCCTGAGCAGAATTTCTTTCTATAGCCCAGTCAAAAAAATATAGCGATTTTTAGCTTTCACTCATTTTTAAGACGTTGTAACTTTGAAGTGAATTAATAAATATGATGACTGTTACACCTTATTAAGTATTTCATTACGAAATATGACATTCTCACCTTACTATTTTTTATAAAAGTAAGTTTTTAATTACACACTAAGTTAAAAAAAAAAAATAATACAAGAACTTATTTTCAAAAATAGTACTAAAATCTACATTTTACCTGATCAGTACGCTTATATAATCCTCCGGTTACAATTCCTTGCTTCCAAGAATTCCATGCAAGGGCAGACAATCCACCTCCACATCCTCCAGCTTCACCGCATGTCAGAAGATCCTGGGATGAAACCAATAGTTTTCTTGTTGCGTTGGACTTAATACAAATTCTATCTGACATTGCTTCTACAGCGGCAAAAGCCTAAAAAATCAACAAAATTGTGTAAAGTTATACGATATTTTATTTAGCAGTCAAATAATTTCACTGTAGGAATTATAACTTGAAACAAAAAACTCTATTACACACAGAAAAAAAAACATTCAAAATATTGAAAAAATATAACAGATTTTTATCCACAATATAAACTTGTAATTGGCTTATCTTGGTGCATTGACAAGTTTGGTAAATTTCTACGAAATGAAGGGAAATTTTGTTGAGCGGCGTTGATAAGCGTGTTTTTTGAAACGGTTGTGTTCACAGTTTCAAAGAGATGCAACGCGTAGTTGTTTGTTGGCAGCTATAGTAAATGATCGGTGTTATATGGTTCGTAGAAATGGCTGAAGTCGAATGCGATGAACTGCTAAAACATTTTTATTTAAAAAAGTGGACTGCCGCCCAGATAGAAACTGAATACAAGAAAATTTACAGGAAATCTGTAATACGAGCACTACAGAGGCTCCACGTTCAGAATGCCCAATTGAGGTGTCTTCTGTAGAAACGATCGATAAGATGCATGATATAGTGATGGAAAAGCACTTATAAAAATGAAAAAGCTGTGCGCGCGATGGGTGCCACGTTCAGAACAAAAGCACACGAAAAAAGGCATTTCCAAATTGTGTTTGGAAAAGTTGCAGCGTAATACAAAGGACTTCTGGCAGTCTTTTGTGACTGTGACGAAATGTGGAGCTACCATTATACCCCGAAGACAAAACAGCATTCAAAACAGTGGGTGGGTGAAGATAAAAGTGCACCAGAAAAAGCGAAACAGTTATATTAGCCGTAAAAGTGATGGCAACTATTTTTTGGGACTCACAAGGTATCATTATACTGTTGGACTACTGGAAAAGGAAGGAAAACAATGATATTATTATTACGCAATATTGCTGGATCTATAGTGGATTGAAGCAGAATCAATCGAGATTGGCGTGCAAAAAGTGCGCCCTCACCAGGACAATCCACCTGCTCACACAGCGGTCGTTGCAATGGCAAAAGTGCACGAGCTGAGCTCCGAAACAGTTCGTTATTCACCCTTTTCCCCAAGATACTTTTTTCTCTAACCAAAAAAATTGGCTTTTGGGGAAATTTCCGCCGAATGAAGAGGTTATTTGTGCTGTAAACGAGTATTAGCCCAATTCGAAACATTTTTTTTCTGAGAGAATAAAAAATTGGAGTTTTGCTGGGCCCAATGGAGCTCAATAGAGATTATGGTGAAAGATAAATTTTTGTTGTTGCACAAAAATGTTATTTGGCTTGTTTTTTTACAAGACTCCACCCTCATAAACGTTTTTTAGATGGCAGACTACAGCTTAAAAAACGACAAACACACGAGAAAGTTACTAGCAATTCAAACAAAACAATTTAGACATGACAGATGATCGCAATGCATCATTGAAAATGATAGAAGTCAGGATTTTCGAGTTTTTATCCAAAAAATTTTTTACGGTTATCCGACAAATATTCGGCGTGTTCAAGACGGCGCGGAGCAGAGCGACGAGATCAGTTTCAGTGCCTCCGTGAGAAAATTTGAGATCCAAGAGGAGATAGTTGTTCCGCGGTTGAATATAGAATTTTGAACTTCCTTGAATTCCTGAGTTTATAAAATGTAAACAATGTGATGGAAATGTGAAATTTCAACCTGCTAGTGAACGAGGACTTGGTTTCAATTCCAGTCCTTTTATCAGATATTCTTATGAAATAAATAGACGTTTTTTATTTGTTACGAAAGTGCTAGGATTAGGATTGAAAGGTGCAACAAAATTCCTCCATCAGAGTTCCTATAACATTATCGTACAGCATACTTATACTTTTCCAACGTACTGCTAAGAAGAAAAAGACAATATTTTTGAACAGATAGTCAATACAAGTAGAGTACTATCTGGTGATGGAACACGGAAGAAGCGAGAATTTACTTTTTTGTATGGCGTAACATTGCTGCTCGGATATTATACTGGGACAATTCTGCATATTTTCGTGAAAAGTTTGTATTTCAAAGAGTGTGAAGTTTGGAGTAAGAAAAAAGACACTGTAGAATATAATGATAAAACTCATAAAGATAAATGTTGTGCTGTGTTTGAGGGCTCTTCTGGAAAAATGGAAGTCGACGCAGTTATCGAAATGTTTTGAAGCGTTCAGAGGAGAAACATAAAGTATAGTATAAAAACGACATTGGAGACGGTGACGCCAAAATTTAGTTTGGGATTTTGAAGGCTGCACCTTACGGTAATAGTCAAGTCATTAAAAAAGAATACGTTGGGCACGTTCAGAAGTAAATGGGCACGCGAATCGGAGAATGCGTGAAGAAAAATGCAGAAATCGTTGAAAAAGATGGGAAAAAACTCTTGGTGGAAAAGGAAAGCTAACCGGAAAGATAATCGATAAATTAACGGCCCATAGTGGTCTAGCGATAAGAAGAAACTGTGATTTTGTAAAAAATATGAGTAATACTCTATGGGCCAAGTACAATCATTACTGTTCAACGAATTAGAATCCACAACACGAGAAGTGCCCAGTTGAAGAAGAGTCATGGGGTTGTTGACAGCGGGCGGCAGCAGCGAATGAATTAGAATCATTCAAATATGATTATCAGCCTTTACCACAGGATGTTGCTTCAGCAATACGACTAATCTATGATGAACTCAGCAATGACATTTTATTAAAAAGATGCGTCGATGGCTTCACTCAGTATAACAACCAACTGTTTTGGAAAATCAGTCCGAAAATAATTCCGAGAGGTTCTATAACCGTTGAAATTGCAGCATATATCGCTGCTTGCGTGCAACGAAGGTACATCATCACTTTTATATATGGTGAATGCAATGGGAGTCACACTTGACCCGAATTCCCATTTATACAGCGAAAAAAGGATGCACTTCGGATCTCGATCTCGGAGCGAAGAGCTCATGAGAGTACTACGGAGGGAAGAATGATTCGCAAACAACGTAAAATCAAACTTTTGGAACCTGCAGTAGAAACGGAGCACTTATTATATGGTCTTGGAATAGATGATTCCATATAAGTTGAAAAAAATATTCACTAGGTATAACCTGTTTTTGAAATTTTAAACCGATTCGGGTCAAATTTTTACACAAGCTTTAGAACTTTATTTTTTAGTTTTCTATTGAAGGTTTTTTTCGACCCGATTAATATTACTCGTTTCATAAACAATTTAAAACGATTTGTTTTGTCGAAAATGATTTTTTTTTTGAGAAGGCGCCATTTTGTTCAAACGTAATATTTTGCTTATTGTTTCGATTAAAGACAAGATTTTAACTTGTACTAACAAATTTAAAGTCTGGAAAATTGTCCCACTGGGTAAACCTATAGGAACTCACAGAATTAACATTAGTTTTTTCTATTCCTTGTTAGTACAAAGATATGTGATGCTAAATAAACTCATCAAAACCAGGAAAAACCCCAGTAATGCTAAAAATCTATAAAATATACAGAAAACAAACGTTATTGAATCTATCGCCTTTGTTAGACTATTCAGCTGCTCAAAACAAATGGTAATCATAATATAATCAAACTTACCCAACTGGCTCCGCACCTAGATTGATCCCGAATTAAACCAATAATATCAGCGCAGTCCGGCCATGCTTCACGAGAATCGAAAGATTCAGGTATATCTTCATTTTCATCGTGAATCTTTTTAGGAACTCTTGGAGTATCACTTTTCTTAACCCCAGATGCTAATGTCTTAAATAAGTCATAATCTTTAATTTCGAAGTTCCTTCCTGCTTTCCATGTAGATTGTTTTGCATTAATTTGTTTAATGAATTCATCTGAAAAGGGGTGCAGTTTTTGGTTCGGTAGAGCAACTGCGAAACCTAATGCAAACAAAAACGCACTATACCAAATCATGTTGAATTTTGAATAGTCCATAAATGTAGCATACCTATTTATTCGATTTTCATAGGAAATAAACAACAGTGATCCACCAATTACGTCTTATTTTTAAGAGAGGCACTTTATATTTTGTAAATAATTTAATTGTTTTAAATCTTAAATAAAAGATAATTTTTAAGTCCTTCCTAAAAGAATGGATTTATGATCGTATTTTTAAAAAATCTCATATATTTTGCATATTTTTCTTAATGAAGTGCTCCACAAAAAAATAAAGAATTTTTGTACGCATTTTAAAAGAACAAGGTTCATTTTTTTAAAACTGTAAAATAACATAAAGAGTGGTATTTTGCAAAATCTAAAGCCACATTCCCTCAACTTTTGTCATATTAGGCACTATTTGAATTTTGTAGTCTTGGAGTCGAAGACTGGCCTACATACTTTGGCCGTTGCTGTTTAATCTTTACTCGCTACCGTTAACTTGAGTGACAGGATTGAAGACTTTCAACGCCTGTGAGATTGAGTTGAGCAGGCAGGAGCGGATATGAGCCTTAACATCAATATATCTATAACTAAATTTATGGTCTTTAGCCGCCAACAATATGCAGATGTTGATCTTTATCTTAATAGTCAAGCGATAGAGGGAGTTCACCATTTTAATTATCTTGGAAGCTACATTACTGACCAGTTATACCCTGGTGGTGGTCGGTTTTTTTGTACGGCTCTGAGGTATGGACAATAAAGGTTGCGACAGTCAACCGCTTGAAGGCTTTCGAGATGTGGCTGCATAGCAGGATTCTCCCTATTCCGTGGATAACTTATGTAACCAATCAGGAAGTAATGCACAGTGCTAATGGAGTCAGAGAGTTGTCAACGGTAAAGTGCAGAAAACTGATTATGAGTTATTGCAGGCGCGGCGTTGGTAGGAAGTAGGCCTCTTGGCTGAGAAATAAGACATTGGACGGGAATCCATAGCGTCGATGAGTTATTCTGAGTCGCAGGGAACAGGGATGAATATGCCAGAGTGATAGCCAACGTTAAGGGGACCTGATACGGCACATATAAGAAGAAGAAGTCTTGATCATTACGTGGTAACGGGTATTTCTTTGTATCTGTCCTAAACTAAAAAGTTGGATATGTTTAGCATTCATATTTTAGCAGTGTTTCTGTATTTAGTTTACCTTTCTATTTAGGGTACAAAAAAGCGCAGGTAATCATCTTGCTCTAATTGCAAATATTGGCGGCGTCACTGACCGAAGTAAACAATCTAGCACTAGAACCTCTTAGATGTGAAGTAGAAGAATGATGACTTCATAAGCAATCCCTGTACGGAGTACTCTTTTAGGAAACTTCAATTCACTGCAGCAGTCAAAATACTACTATGTGATTTCCGACAGTCGAGGTTAACATAACTTTCAAAACTACATGGCTCTGATTCCTATTCCTATATTTGTAGCAAATTTAAACTTTCTATGTCAAATAATTTCGGAGAAAATCGGGTGTGACAGACAGATGAACACCGAAGCGATCTCATAAGTGTTCCGTACGGAATACTAAAAAGGAACTTTCAATGGCAATAGTGGTTTCGGTATATAAAAAGGCAGATTTCAAAGATTTCTTTAATTACAGGGCTATTAAGTTACTAATAAACATGTACAAACCTTAATAAAAAATCAATCATTTTTTTTTTTTTAAATAATTTACTACAAGAATCGTAATATGAGTTGACTGCATTAAAAATCGATCGTGCTCTCTAGTGCAGTAAAAAAGCATTTGAAATTGCATAGTTTAGATGAAGCAATATTAAGATTTTATCCTCTCTGGGTATCACCAGGAGTATTGTCCTGAGTTTTGAACCTCGAGAAACTTGTGCTCTTTTGTTTATGAATAATTTAAGTTTTCAAAATTCGTTTTTTCAGCTTTAAATGCCAATAAATCCGGTTATATAACAAACTTCCTCTGTTAATAATCGAGACAAAAAAAACACACTCTTCGTAATAAAATTTCCAATAAATCCTCGTTAGTTTTAAGTCGCTCAAGTGCATATATAATCAACAAAATTGAAAAAAACCGGCATATAGCTGTTATTTTTTCATTTTATTGTACAGATCGACTAAGTGAACCGATCGGCTTGAAACTTTCAGAAAATATACCTTTTGTTATAGCAAAAAATACCCTGAAATTTTGGTACACAAATATTGATCCCTGTGAGTACAATTAAATTGTTATTTAAAATTTGAATTGCCCACCATTTTATGCCATTTGGTCCAAAATGGATTTTTTTTTTAAAATTTATATCTCGACGCCAGGTTTCCGATGACATTAAAATACATTTTTTTGGAGTCATTTTAACCGTTTTTTTTATATTTGTTTATTAATTAAATAACATGAAACATTTTTTCGGTTATTTTGAAAAAAAATGTAGAAAATTTTTTATCACATCTGGTAGAGAATCGCAAGACTTTATTTTTCTAAAAAAATATCATTCTCGTTAACAATTTTTTTTCAAAATGACTACATTACTCTGTAAGCTTAAAATGAAGATTATTGAAACTATAAACAATAAGTTTGTCGTTCTACTATAGGTATATTTATGGTCGTTTCTCCAGCATTAGATATCGAAAGTTGTGACATTTTGCTTACAAAACTGAATCTGTATTGTATTTAGGATAGAGCCTTTCGAACTAGAAAACAGTTAACATTTTTTGACTATCAAAGCAAAAATAGCAGTATGAAAGTCATAAAACAAAGCTAACTACCTTCTTATCTATGTCGGCAGAAGAAGTCCAATAACATGCTGTGGGGTATCATCAGAAGTATTGTCCTGAGTTTTGAACCTCGAAAAACTTGTGCTCTTTTGTTTATGAACAATTTAAGTTTTTAAAATACGTTTTTTGAGCTTATAATGCGAATAACTCCGGTTATATAACAAACTTCCTGTTTTAATAACCGAGAAAAAAACTCTTCGTACTGAAATTTCCAATAAATCCTCGTTAATTTTAAATCATTTAAGTGGGTACCTACTCTACAAAATTGAAAAAAAACCGGCAAAATCTGTTTTTTTTTTTAAAATTTTATTGTACAGATCGACTAAATGAACCGATCGGCTTGAAACTTTCAGAAAATATACTTTTTGTTATAGCAAAAATACCCTGAAATTTTGGTACAAAAATATTGAACACCTGGGCACAATTAAATTGTTATTTAAACTTGAATTGCCCGCCATTTTATGCCATTTGGTTCAAAGTGGAATTTTTTTCAAAATTTGTGTCTCAATGCTAGCTTTCCGATGACAGAAAAAAAATTTTTTTGCCGTCATTTTAGCCGTTTTTTTTATGTATATATGTTTATTAATCAGATAACAACAAATGCATTTTTTCGGTCATTTTGAAAAAAATAGAGAAATTTTTAGCATATCTCGTAATAAATCGCGAAAACTTTATTCTTTTTTTTTTAAATGTCATTTTTGTTAAGAATTTTTTTTTCAAAATGACTACACTACTCTTTAAGCTTAAAATGAAGATTATTGAAGCCATTAAATATAAGTTTGTCGTTCTACTATAGGTTTATTTATAGTCTTTTCTCCAGTACTTAATATTGAACGTTGTGAGATTTTGCTTGCAAAAGTGGATCTGTATGGTATATAGGAGAGAGCCCTTTGAATTAGAAAACTATTCTGTTGACGGTCAAAGCAAAAATAGTAGTACTAAAGTCATAAAACAAGGCTAACTACCTTTTTATCTATGTCGGCAGAAGGACTCCAATAACATGCCATGGGGTATCATCAAGAGTATTGTCCTGAGTTTCGAACCTCGAAAAACTTGTGCTCTTTTGTTTATGAACAATTTAAGTTTTTAAAATGCGTTTTTTGAGCTTAAAATGTGAATAACTCCGTTTATATAACAAACTTCCTGTCTTAACTCTTCGCAATGAAATTTTCAATAAATCCTCGTTAATTTTATGTCACTAAGTGCGCACCTAATCTACAAAATTGAAAAAACGGCAAAAACTGATTTTTTTTTTTAAATTTTATTGTACAGATCGACTAAGTGAACCGATCGGCTTCAAACTTTCAGAAAATATGCCTTTTGTTATAGCAAATATACCCTGAAATTTTGGTATAAAAATATTGAACCCAGGGGGCACAATTCATTGTTATTTAAAATTTCAGTTGCCCGCCATTTTATGCCATATGGTCCAAAATGGATTTTTTTTTCAAAATTTGTGTCTCAACGCCAGCTTTTCGATGACCATAAAAAAAATTATTTTTGGAGTCATTTTAACCATTTTTTTGTATATTGGTTTATTAATCAAATAACAACAAATGCATTTTTTCGGTCATTTATAAAAAAATTGAAAATTTTTTATCACATCTGTTAGAGAATCGCGAGACCATTTTTTTTTTAAATGTCATTTTTGTTAACAATTTTTTTCAGAATGACTACACTGCTCTGTCAGCTTAAAATTAAGATTATTGAAATCATGAAGAATAATTTTGCCGTTCTACTATAGATTTATTTATGGTCTTTTCTCCGGCATTTGATATCGAAAGTTGGGCGATTTTGCTTACAAAACTGGATCTGTATGGTATTTAGGAAAGATCCCTTAGAATTAGAAAATCGTTAATATTTTTTTTTGACTGTCAAAGCAAAAATAGCAGTACTAAAGTTATAAAACAAGGCAACTACCTTCTTATCTATGTCGGCAGAAGGAGTCCAAATAACATGCTATGCTGATTACACCAGCATGTTAGTAATTAAAAATGATGAGTTTTGTTAAAAATACCTATAAAATTTTAAATAATTATTTTCTTCATAGGCCTGTTAAAATAATTTAAATTTGAGCACCACTAAAACGAACTTAGTGTTTTTTTCCATCAAACCTCAAAAAGGTTTAAAATTAACGAATTACTGTAGTCCTTGAAAGTCTCGTCGCAGACTAGTATGCTCGGTGTAGCGATAAAATAAATAGTAATCTCTAGAAGTATTTTAAATTGAAATGCTGAAAAAGAACATATTATTGATGACGATGTCAAAAATCATGGTAGTTTTCAGGTATCGTACCATGCCATGGCTGTTATTCGATTTCTTTAACAGCTATCTCCTATAATGAACTTGCTATCTTAATAATGGAACTTGGCTCTAGTTACCCTTCAAAGAACTCATTGAGGTCGACGCAAGTTAACTTCGTTAGTGTTTGTTGTCAGAACGATTCAGCCAGTCATCGATAATGTTACATAACAGCAATTTTTTAATACTTTTACAAAAACTTTTCATTTGTTGATGATAATATTACGTATACAAATTGAAACGCTATTTTACTTGCGATGCCATGGTAATTTTTCTGTATTCTGGAAATTGTCTCTGTTAGTTAGAAGAAACATAGTCACTTCCTTTCATGAATTATTGAACTTAATTCCTAAGTGGCTATCTGCGGAAAATATTTACAAAGTACTTATTAAACTAATAATACCGTACAAATAAACGCCAATTCAGACGACCCAATGACGTCCAAATCGTTTTTCAAACAAATTTAATTTGGTATGGTAATATCAAATATTTGTCAAGACCAAAACAAAATTCCTTATTTCTTATCATAATACCGTACCATGAGGAATGTTCAAGTTTGTGGTTTCTTCTTATACATTTTCAAAATCTATTCTCGTACAAAAATTACTTCTATGGTGAGCTTCCGTGGAATAAGTTCCTCTTAATACAGGAGGTTGTATGTTTTATGCATTTTGAAATAGTAAAATTACATCAAAATGAGTCATTTTTAGCAGCCGATTTCAAACTAGCTGTGTTTAATCATACTGAAACTCGCTGTTTTTTAGTTGCCTTCCACTAATTATATATGGAGCTACTGAATAAAGCTTGAGAAATAAAATTTAAAAACTGTGTTGTTATTATAAATTTATATATGAGAACTAACCCAGCAAGTTTAATCTAGATAAATCTAGACTAATTACTAGTCAAACCACCAATATCATATTTTTGTTATAATTCACGAATCAAAAGTTTCAGATATTTTTTATGTTAATCATGAATTTATTGTGGGATGTTATTGTTACCAGTTTCACATGTTTATTATTCGTCAACTCTAAAATTCCTTTTCACCTTTTCATGCAAACTGTTGACCGCTAAATTGTTGAAGAAACTCGTCTGTTGGAGGATGAAATTTTTGCCCAGCAGAAATGGTACAGTAAAACATACAACACTAAAACTTAACGTACTAAATTATAGTGTACAATAACTAAAAGTAGTAAAAGCTATTAAAAATATGAACTTTGAAACCACTAATAAGTACTGGTACGTGCGTGATCTGATAAAAATCATTTAAAACAATTATGTTAAAACAAAAAAGATAATTCAATTCAAAAGGATATTTATAATAGGATATAAGTCGTTAAAGTGTACTTTCGAAAAAAAAAAATGTTTATTACTGTTGATTAGATAATACGTTTCATCTTCATATTAAATAGTTTTCCAGATTTTTGATTTTTTTTAATTTACATTAATTAAAAAATAGGTTAAGTTTATTTATGTGTATTTTACATGCACACTTAGTTCAACCGTATACCTTAAGCCTATAGTTATGTTACCCTACAGGGCACTGACGAACCTAGTCTAGACCCGGTGTATTTAGGTAACGATTAAGGGAAGAAATATCTTTATAACTTTCGAAAAATGCGTTTTGAGATTATTTCACAAAATGATTGTAGAACATCTCAAGAACATATTACCAAAGTTTCAAAGAAAACTTCGAATTCCCGCCAAAGTTATAGCCCGCTAAATAGAGTCGCCTCTGCTCTTATTCGGAACGCGCCGCAGGTACAATCGGACGCTCAGATAGGGGCGCTTACCTTTTATTATCCCTTCTTCTAAAGTGCATTTACCGTTGGCCCAGGTACAGGACAGATATTTTGAAAGTATGTGTAGATGTGTCTGTGTGTTTACCTAACCTTATAGTTGTATATTCTAACGGTTTCCACTTGAGTAATACGGAGCAATGTCTCAGTTCTGTTTTAGTTTTTTATTAGTATACATATTATCACATGTGCTCAACAGCCAAAAATCCTAATCACGAGTACTGTCCACTTGGTGCTGAGAGTTGGTGTAATTGGTAGCAAGCTAAAGCTACTGGATCTGATTCAAAGTTATTGGAGCATCACTGGATCCAGATGTGCAGAAACATATTCTCCCAATCTACCAACATCTATCCCGAGATGATTTAGTAGAACTATGCTTAGGCGGCCACACACAGAACACAAACGAGAGCTTCAATGCTACTATTTAGCGAATGGTTCCAAATCATCTGAATTCTGATTAGAAATTTATTGAAATTGCATCGTACATTGCAGCTGGAATATTTAATGATATTACGATTGGTAGGCAAGCCATGACATATGCTGAAATGCGACTAGCACTAGAATCGATCGACAGGTACGATGCTTCATCTTAATGTCAAAAGAAGCTCGCAAAGAAGAATTGATACAGCAAAATGAGTTTTTGAGGAAGCTGAGGGCCCTGGAATATCAGACTAGTCGGTAAGTTCCGAAGATCATTCAGTTTTTACTTTTTGAAACTTTAAATGCGTTTTTCTCAAAACCATGTTTTTGGAACTTTCGTACACGATTACAAAAACTACTCATTCGAACTTTTTGAAATTTTACGCACAACTAAATAATATACTTGTCTTCGAAATGACGAACCAGTTTTTTAAGAATTTTTGTTTTCTGCATTTATATGTGAACCTTCAACCATTTTTTTTCTTTTTTTAATGTAGTTAATAGAAAAAAAAAATGTTATTTTTGTGTTTTAGATCAACCTAGCAAGCGCTATATTGTATACCATGAAACAAGTCCCTCCGAAAGCACAAAAAATGATCGTATTATATGGCAGCAATTTTTTTATGTACTTTGATATATGAGTAATGAGTCTGAGAAATTTTAAATAAATTTTTCTTTTTAAAAAAAAATTGTAAAAATTCACTCACATTTACTCGTCTAAATTACTGATTTTTCTTTTTAAAAATGAGTCAGTAAGCTTTTACAAGTACGAGGGACAATATTTGCTTTCCGAAAATTACAACAAAGGAAAGAAACATGATAGGGAATATTCAAGATGTTGAAAGTTTGAATTCAAAGTTTAAAGTCAAGTAGACACTGTAAAACGTGTACCACTACCAGATTATCGTAATGAAGGAAGACGATCATGATGAAGAGGCATGATAGCCCCCGAAAAGGATTGGATTTTTGAAGGGGATAGAGCGCATCGACTACTATGGTCATTTAGCGCCCGAGAACTGTATTGGAAATTTATATTGTAATATTTATTTCATTTAGGATTTCTATGAATGGATGACAGATGTCAAGTTAGGCCGGATTCCATATTTAATTCGTGATTCCGAAAAGTGTTGGGATTCGAAGATGCATTTGATGGTGAGAGGAGATTGACATTTAGGATAGGAATGGGGATTCTCCTTTTCTAGAAGATAGGAGTCTGATATGTTTTCAAAATATCGGCCTGCTTTAATCTAGACTATTTTTCTTTAATTTGTCAGTTAATACATGTACATAAATATATATATAATATATATATATATATATATATATATATATATATATATATATATATATATATATATATGTATATATATATATATATATATATATATATATATATATATATATATATATATATATATATATATGTATATGTATATATATATATATATATATATATATATATATATATATATATATATATATATATATGTATATATATATAGGATGTTATGAAAGTTGCTGCATATATTGAAACGGGGGACTCGTAGGGTAAAAGCACATTCAATACTTTTCTCAAATTCGAAAATTTTTGAAAAATTAACAAATGGAGCAAAACCGTATTTTACCAAACCATTTACAAAATTAACCCGCCCATGAAAGGCGGCTATTAACAATGAAGCAAATAAAATTTTAGAGGCAAAAAAAATAATTTCTTTGAAACGAGCGAGAACAGCTGAGAGAGGAGAATAGGGTAAATCGAACCTTTGCTTGAAAGAATCGTAAACTAAAATATATTAGCGTCTACAAAAGTACTTAACGTTGATGAAAGTGGATTTTCCACCGTTCAGAAAAAAACGAAAAAAGTTTTAGAATTAAAAAGCCAGAATCAAATCGGCACAGTCATAAGCCGAGAAAGAGGCTTTATGTTGTACCAGTGTAGGTGGACAGTTTGTGCCACAAATGCTTATATTCAAAAGAATGGGACAAAATCCTGAATTGAGGAATAACATACCGTCTGAGAGTGTTGCCATCCTTCGAGACACTGGCTATATTAACTCAAACTGATTTGGAAAATAGAAGAAACATTTTATAAGCATCGTAAAGCCATCCCCTGAAAATAAAGTGTTACTTCTACTTCATGGAAATACAATGCTGGAAGCGTCAAACATAGCAAAGACTAATGGGATATGATAATGTTACAACTGCCTTGCTACTCAGGGCAAAAAATACTGACTGATAAATCTTTTCAAATATTTGAAGAAATGCTGATTGAAACTTGCGTAATAATATGAAATCTTTTCATATGACTGAAAACAGTGCGAGCGGTTGGTAGTTATGTGGCATAGCCTTCTTAGGCGTTGACTGAACTTGAGAGCTCTTCTAGTAGGAGAAGATTATCCTTTTTCTAGGATAATTTTTTTGCAGTATCTAGCTTCCTTAGGATACATTTTATACCATGCTATCTGAAAACGGCATTAAGTTTTTTAAATGCATATTGTAAATAGTGGATGGGGTGTTTTCCTGGCAATCGACGGTAGAATAGGAAGTAAAGTGTTCAACTAACGAGCTGTTGTTTTAATGATTCTAGTAATTCTTCAAATATATCACAAAAGTGTATTTTCTAACTCTATTCTTGCGAATTTTTAGTAAGCATTACTTAGAATTGGAGATCGAGTACAGATATCTACTTATCAGGGTAACATCAACTTTGACTAAGATTACCTAGCGATAGTTCTAATTGCTAAAAACCTCTTTGTGGGGCATTTTTAAGTTAGAATATCCCGCAAATATGTTGGACAGTAGTAATTTTTTAGATTTTAATTTAGCTTGAAAAATCTACAGCAGTTACCCAAAATGCTGTACGAATGGTCAGTAAAACGAATAAATTGTTATAGCTTTACGCTTGTTTCTACTGGGTCAAGACTATTATGTTACACTTTTGATTGTCGATATAATAGTCTCCAGTTTACGAATACAAATACCGAAAATAATTTCTTAAGCTTACTTTCAATTAGGTCAATTATCTTAGTGTTTCTAAGTCCTTTTTTATATGCCTCGTTTTTCTAAATCACATTATATACTAGGAATTTGATTTAACTGGGAAAAAAGTAATAGCGGTTTAGCATTGATGAAACAGAAACAAATTTATTTAAATAAGTTTTTATTTAATAGTACATTCTAAAATCTACTAAAATCCGGTTCTCCGAAGTCAATTTCACCTTCAATTCCTACTTCATTTACTCCTCTAAGGATCCTAAAGTATCCATCTTCTCCCCAACGTTCATTCCATGAATTGGCAATTAACCAATATTTAACATCATTTTCGACTCCCCATCCTATTATTTTAACAGCGTGTCCTCCCACATAATCGCCATCAGCATGTTGGTAAATACCTGAAAGTAGAATTAATGTTTAAAGTAACAATAAGTTTTTTTTCATATGGATGTTATCCAATATAGAAGGTGCGAATCTTGTTCATACTCAAATTTTCGGAGGTAATTTTCTGCTCAGTTTAAATATGCAGTTCTAATATAAGTACTGAATTCAACTTTCTAACACTAATAATTATATGCAAACCTTGTTCATTACCAATTAAAAAGAAGCCCTTACTTATTTTCTCCTTTTCCCTGAAAATATTTAACTCCCTTAATCAATTTCAAATGTTTTAATTGTACCAAATTTCAAATCGATATATCGCATTCGTGAGTGGTACTAACAGCTCGATAGAGAAACAGATAAACAAACAATAATGGAAAACTATTTTTTTTTGGTAAACTAGGGACCCCCAGTTTTCTTATATTTTATTACTTATTTTAGAAATTCTTAAATATAAATTATTCAAATTCGAGACCTTTGTTGCCTGGAGAAATAATGTAAAGGGTGATTTTTGGTAGTCGCGGCATATGTTACCTTAGAATTAACTGGACATTGACTATCTTTCTCTATCTGTTGCAGTTTTTGGGGTAGGCGAATTCAATAATTATGTTTTTTATTGTTTTCAATCTTAACTACAAATGCCGATGACAAATAATAGATTAATTTGAAATATTACTACTATAATTGATATGCGAGTAAAGTCCGGAATGAATAAGAATCTTTACAAAATTTTTGTTAAACGAATTTTTACTTACCACTCTTGTAATGGGCAAAGTCCTCAAAAATTTGCAAACCGGCTTCAACAGGACCATTCTTTAAAATTTCAAGTTGAATTTGTTTTTCTCCACCTGTATAATCAATATGTTTTCCATATGTTCCTTGTTCTTGATAGTTTAGTGAAGAATCATCGCAGGCTCTCGAACAAGCGGGAGTGTTTACGTAGTCTGTGCATTTATTAGGATGGTCTTCACATGGTGGCAAAAAATAAGATTTGCACCCCTATAGTAAATTTAAAACTAAAATTGTTGAACGGTAATCGGATTATTTTTACGACTTTTTGAAATTTCACTTGGGTTATTCCAGAAAATATCATGAATTCTATTCAAAATTTTTTGTGTATAACAAACTATGGCAAAAATTACTCTGATTATTATAGAACATGTTCTTTATGGCTTTAAAAATTATACGTAATATTTTGCAAATTATTCTTTGGTTTCAATGAATTTAAAGTGATTGTTTTTATCTTGGAAAAATTTGGTAGAAAATGTAACTTTACTGACAAAAAAAAAATAATTGAAATGCTTACATTTTTTTGATAAGAGTAGTTTTAAATGATTCTTAGACGAAAGCACCATTTCATAGATATGTTATTAAATTTAAGAAGAATGTATATTATGTCAATTAGCTCCTTATTAATTATTTCCTTATAAAATGTGTCATTCTCACCCTACTAATAAAACAAAGTTGGTAATCATAACATAAGCTCGTGAAAATACATGAAGTTAATTTTACTAAACCAGCATTTTAAAATAGTACTAAAAACTTTACTTTACTTGGTCAGTACGGTTGTACAATCCTCCAGTTACAATGCCTCTATTCCAAGATTCCCATGCAAGAGAAGGCCATCCTCCAAAACATCCCCCAGCATTGCCACAAGTTACAAGATCCTCGGATGAAACCAACAATTTTTTTGTTGCGTTTGATTTAATACAAATTCTATCTGACATTGCTTCTACGGCAGCAAAAGCCTATAGAGAGACAACAATAGAGGTTTTCACGAATGAAGGAATTTCAATCCGTTCGTCTAACAATGAATTTGCGTTCAAGTGCGTACATAACCTACAAAATTGAAAAAAATAGGCAAAAAAGTGTTTTCTTTTCATTTTATTTCACAGATCGACTAAGAGAGCCGATCTTCTTGAAACTTTCAGAAAATATGCCTTCTATTATAACAAAAATACCCTGAAATTTTGGTCATTTCAATTTAAAAAAATTTAAAAATTTTTATCACATCTGGTAGAGAATCGCGAGACCTTTATCTAGAAATAAAAATTCGTTTTCATTAACGCGAAAATGCCCGAAAAAACTGCAATTGTTGTTATTTGAATGATAAAAAAATGTAAAAAAAACGATTAAAATGACTCAAAAAAAAACTTTTAATGGTATCGGAAAGACCTAAATTTGGAAAAAAAAGATCTATTTTGGGCCAAATGGCATAAAATGGCGAGCAATTCAAATGTTAAATAACAAATTTAATTCTGCCAACTGGGTCTAATATTTTTGTATTAATATTTCAGGGTGCTGTTGCTACAACAAGAGGCATATTTTCTGTACAATAAAATGAAAATACGCACGCACTTGAGCGACTTAAAACTAATGAGAATTTATTGGAAATATCATTACGAAAAGTTGTTTTTTTTTTGTCTCGATCCGACTTACATTCCCACTTTAAGCCCAAAAAACGTGTTTTAAAAACAGGACAATACTCCTGATCATACCCCAGAAAGGATAAAGTCATTATATTGCTGTATCTATAATATGCCTATCTCATTATTATTTCGACCTTTTTTACTGCACTATTAAAATATTGAAAAAATAGGTACCGATGACTACTTATTAAGAACAGAAGTTGCTGAATGGTGTAACTTGGGAACTTGCCCTCAGGCAGGAGGCATCATTTTTTGTACCCTGTGAAAAGTTGTTTGTCCCACGCTTGAGCGCAATTTTCTTGCAGCCCCGCTTTAATTTCTGAGAAGGTATTTAGTGAATAATGATTTTAAAAGAACTAAAGAAATTAAACAAACACTAGCTCAGTTTTCCTTGGTAGAGAAATATGGGTAAGAGATAATTGTTGTACGTCTTTTTGGAATTATTTTTTTTTATGGTTAAAAATTTTATTTGTACTATTTTTTTTTTTTGGGCACCATTCATTTTAAAATAGAAAGGATCTAACTTCAGCTAAAAAAATGAAAAAACACTGAAGTGTTTATACAGTTGGTATAAAAGAATTAGTCTAGTACAACCCTTCTTATCCTGAAAAGAAAGATAGATGTACAGTGAAACACTAGCTTTAACCAACAAAAAGAAAATTTATTCATGATTTTAAAATAAAAGTTCCAACCCTTGCAGTTTTAAGAATTACAAAAATTCTAGCCTAAACAGTAGTTATTAAAATTAGAGTTCCTAAATCAGGCGTTTTATTTCTAAAACTTTACTACACCCGGAATCGAAGAGTCGTGATATTCACTTCACGATTTATCAGTTCAAATTGCTGTTAAAACACTTATTTGCGGGAAATAGATCTACTGATGTATGTTCTGGTGACTTACGGTTTTCCTACGGGCTTCTTGGCCTTAAATTGAACACAAAACCGCTTTCACACATTCCATCACTTATGAGAAGAGCCTACTTTGGCTACTCCATGTAGAAAAAACACACTAAGCCCACTACGGCTTTACGTTAAAACTCGTACTTAATTTGGCTCTCGTAAATATTGTCAGAAGCCTCTACTGCGGCTTGATGGGCAAAGCCTGGCTGCGGCTTGATGAGAATAAGCCTTCTCTGCGGCTCGATGGAAAAAAACCTTCTCGGCGGCTCGATGGAAATAAGCCTCTACGGCGGCTTGGTGGAAGTAAGCCTAGATGTGCGTTCTCCGGACCCTTAAATAAGCCGTGAGAACTACGTCTCTAAAATGGCGACGCCGGAACCAAACTCCGGAAACAAACATTTGACCAATCCCGGCGTACTACGAATTCGATAGATTCGGTCGGAAACCCGCACTGCACCTGTATCTTGAGCGGCTAGACGTTCCAGTGTAATACACTGCTAGATACAAAGATGAAAAGAAGTACAATATAAAGCGAAAAATCAGTAACATTACATACTCTTAAAATCTAGGAAAAAATGAAAGTTACATTTACCCCCTTCCAAAAAGAAATAGACTACACTAGTCTATTAAACTAAGCCTATTCATCAAAAAAAAAGGTACAAAGTGCTACATTGTCACTTAATACTAAGGTCAAAACTTAAAACAAAATTACAATCTTCGGACCTTACTACTAGACTTAATTTAATTAAGCACTAATATTAAGTACAATGAAAACTAAATGAAAGTCTTTGCATGATCACAAGAATCTTATAACCAGACTTAACTTAATTAAGCACTAAGGTTAAGTACATCAAAAAGTAAATAAAAATCCTTGCATGAACATAAGAAATACCTTTCCAAAGTAACAATAGTGGTCTTCTTCTATAAAAGAATCAGCTCTATTATTGTTACCAAAACAAAAAAAAATATAACTTTGTCTAGACTCTTGTCTAAATCAAAAAAAGTGAACTGAAATAAAATATGAACACCCCCCTTAAAATAGTTTAAGGATTGTCAGAAAATTTTCTATTTTAGCAAAAGAAATTTAGAAAAATTCTTAAATAAAGAAAAACAAAAAAAAAAAAAAATGATTCTAGTGCAATCATTAACACTAAAAGGAAAAAGTCTTGTCAGACCATTTAGCACAAGGCCAAAAAAAAAATATCTGGATAAATATCCAGACAAACGCTCGGGAAAAATCGCTATCAATGCTCTAGCTCATCGCTAAGAGAACATTCCAAATCTAGTATCACTACTAGTCGCACTCAGAAAATAATCGCACTCTACAGCGCAATGTCGACGTCCTAAGACATCCAGACATGCAAAAATCGCCAGGGAAAACGCTCTATCGCGCAATGTCGACGTCCTGAGACATCCAGACATGCAAAAATCGCCAGGGAAAACGCTCTGGTTAATCGCCAGAAAACACGTCAGCTCATCGCCAACAAAACACTCTGGTATATCGCCAGAAAAAAACCTCGGCTCCTCGCCAAGAAAACACTCTGATATATCGCCAGAAAAAACTCGGCTCCTCACCAAGAAAACACTCTGTAAATAGTCCTCGACTACACAAAGTCTGCGTTCTAAAAGAACAATCTCGCCATTAACATAGTGAGCAGGTATAAAAGCTAACAATATCACTATAGGCACAGTGAATAGCTGTAAAAGCTAAAATTCACCCTAAACACAGTGAATAGCTATAAAAGCTAAGATTCACTAAACTGAATGATCCTGCTTTAAAAAGCAATGTTCACAAAGAACAGAATGATTAGTCCGCGCGCAACTAACATTCAAGGAAACATTCCCAAAATAACTGTATGAGACAGCAAGTCTCGAAATAGGACCTCCCTAAAATTACAATTTTATATATAGGAGTCCATACACAAAACGACTCAAAATTACACATTTTGAGCACATGCCCTCAGGCAACCAATACACACCGAAACATATACAGAAATATATACAGAAATATATACAGGAGTTCAAATCCCAAACTCTTGGTTATGATAACTCCATATCGAGCTTGGCGAAAGCTCTTAGCAAAAGCTAAACAAATCTTCGGCACATCGCACCAAAGTGGTAAATCTGCCTACAAACATGAGCCGGAAAAAACGCCCTCCGTCATTCTTCAGGGTGGCTACACAGAGATATAAAACTTAACCAGCATTGCGCTTCTTCAAGTTGCATGAAGAACCCTCGTGTACTGGTCTCGCCCTAGAACAACAACGAAAAACATTTAATCCATCCCACATAACAGGAGACAAACACCTCACCACGATATACTGAAAGGTGGAGACAATAATATACGGAAATGGTGACCCTGGTGTCCACCAACAAAAGGGAGTAGATTATAGCATCCACTAAACTAAAACGGTGTCTACCACACCACCATAAGTCAAAAAAAATTAATCAATAGGGTGTTCCGAAAACACACTACTGCCAACAGCCTGTCACCACTAATAGGCTAATTGGAGCTGAGGTCGACTACAGTAGCTAGGCTCTCCTTTGGCTCAAATAGAAGTAACCATTGAGTAACAAAACCTCTAAAGGTCCCAAAGGTTCCTCAGGAAGACTAACTCCCTGCCAAACGTCGTAACGGCATCTGTTAGCACCCGGTGCATCACAGCCTGTAAAAACAGATAACTCATGGGATACAACCTAAAAGGTTTACAAGGTTAACTAAACCAAGCTTCTAACGGAAATTTCCAAACAATGAAAATGAGCTTAAAAAGCTACATGAAGCAAAAATTTCTCAATATTTCGGTGGCAACGCAACAAAACTTTTGAAGACGACAAGAGCTTTTCCAGCTTAATCAGAAACAAGAAGAAAACATCGTTGACAGCTAAAATATTCGATCATGGTGTTAATCGTCTCCCTAGACAATAGCCTCTAGAAGAAACTGCTACAGGTATCAGGCATAACCGTTTTCTGTCAGCCCAAACTTCTAGATTACCTCTTGGAAATCTAAAAATTCGGTTAGGAATCTTCCTTCACTGCGCTTAGCCACTCTTGACAAGGTTCTCATCTCGGTATCAGATTTTGATCATTTCTTTGTGAAACGACTGTCTCACTCTGCTTTCATCTCCTGTAAATGATCAGCCTTTAGTTCTCCTGCCGGACTTCAATTTCCTATCAATCTGATAGTAGACCGAAAAAACTCATCATACGCCTATGAGTCCATGCAAAAATTTTTAAAAAATTAGTGACTCAATGGTAACGTTTAAACGGCCCTGACAAGAATAGAAAATACCCTCAGTTTGTCAATTCAGAAGAAGATCTAAATCAAATTAATCCTAGTCTTAAACTTACTGGATAAACCAAAATCAATTTACTCTTAATTGCACCCAAAATATACCATTAAGGTAATAAAAATACACCCACTCGGGTAACAAACTTTGAAATTGCTCAAAAAAAATTTTTGACTCAACATCATACCACACGAGCTCCATCTTGCGCTTGTCCAAACTCAAGATCACTTTGGATTGCCTCTAATCAAAATTTCGCTTCCAAGTGTCAAGAACTGGATATTATTTGGGGTCATAAGCAAATCAAATCCCGCGACCACCGACATACCAGTCTTATGATATATCCTGAGTGAGACTCCTTCGCAAGCTCGCAACAGCTGAGTCGATGCTAAACATCAACCGCCATCAACCTAAGTTTGGATATGATCAGTACCCAAAACCTTAGCAAAAAATAATAAAAGTAAGCTATACTCTGCTCAACTTTTATAACAGTCAAAAAAAACGAGGTCGTCACCTCTACAGAGCAACATCAAAAAAAGTAAAGTAAAGCAATTAAGATAATGTAAATATAAATTATTCTTCTTCTGACAAACTTTCACTAGGGTTAGGTCCATTGAATGGTTTTAAGTCTTTAATATGCCATTGTCCTACTTTAGTCCCATCTAAATTAACTAAACCATAAACTAAATCTGAAATCTTTTCTCTTATCACGCAATGCACATACTTAGGTACCAACTTAGATGTGAATTTATCAGCTGCACTGGAAAGAATTTTTATTTTTTCGCCAAACGTGATCACCTATATTAAAGGAAAAATCCCTTTTTCTAAGGTTGTAAGACTTACTGTTCCGTTCATAAGCCTTATGTATCCTACTACGCACGTCGGTGAAAATATCTTCTAAACCCTTTAAATTTTCGGCGTACGCACCCCTGTTACTCGGAATTATTTCGCTGTCAACATTGACATCCAAATCTAAATTTTTATAATACGATCCAGATAGAGGTATATGTCTGCCGTAAACTAAGAAAGACGGTGTGAACCCTGTTACTTCGTGTCTTGCGGTGTACACGGGATTAAAACGGATGTTAAAACCATAAGTTTCACTTAAGCTCTTAAAACTCTTAGAGGTAAACTGAGTACCGTTATCGCATATCAAGAGCGATGGAACACCGTGGATTAGAAAGACATTATTTTCCAAAATCCACTCTATATATTCAGCTTTAGAGCTTTTCAAAGGAAATAGCATGTATAAACCAGCAAGAAACCACGAGAAGCCATTTATTTCCCTTTTTTGAACGTGGAAATGGGCCTACTAGATCAGCTGCTATGACTTGGAAAGGGTAATTAACCGTTTTCTCTTTTCCCATCAGTCCTATAGGTAGTGTATTTGGAGATTTCTGCGCTCCACATACTTCACAAGTCCTCACAAACTTTAAGATATCAAAACGCATTTTTGGCCAATAATACTGTTCCTGAACCCTGTGAAGAGTTTTATAAAAACCAAAATGACCAGAAGTAGGAGGAGTGTGACACATGTCTATAATTTCCTCTCTCTGTGGTTTAGGAACTAGTATTTTCCACTCGGGTACATTAACTTTTAAAGGCAACTGGTTTGGGATAAAATTTGGACACGAAATCATTTTCCACCTTCCACTGCGGAAAATTTTGAGGAAATTCTTTAATTTGCTGCCGTAAATTATCGTACCATGGATCTATACGATCTATGTCTACTGTATCAATTCTTACGCCAATCTGTGCATTAAGACTGTTTTCGTCCACTGTATGATCTGGGATTCTTGACAAAGCGTCAGAAATAACATTGTGGACTCCTTTTCTATGAATTAAATTAAACGTATGTTGTCTCAACCTAATCGCCCAACGCGCTAGTTTGCCACTAGGGTTTTTAATAGAATTAAGCCACAATAAACTATAATGATCTGTTATGACCGTGAAAGGAACACCTTCTATGTAAGGTCGAAACTTTTCGATGTTAAAGAGTACTGCTAAACATTCTTTTTCAACAACCGAATAGTTACGTTCAGCCTTTGATAAAGTTCTACTGGCATACGCTATCACTCTTTCCTCACCATTGATTTTCTGTGTTAGGACGCCCCCTAAACCGGTATTAGAAGCATCACTAGAAATATAAAACTGTTGGGAAAAATCTGGTTGGGATAAAATTGGAGCTGAAACCAATAGCTCTTTAATCTTGATAAAAGATTCTTCTGCTGCTTTTGTCCAATCTATCGATTGTCCTTTTTTTCGTCCTTTCAAAAGATCATTAATAGGCGACAACAAGGTAGAAAAATTCTCGATAAAACGTCTATACCATGAACACATTCCTACGAAGCGCTTAACTTCCGTAGTTTTAGTAGGTCTCGCATAATTAACCATGCTTGCTACTTTATCCGGATCGGTACGCAAGGAATTTGAGCCTACAATATAGCCTAAAAACTTTAGAGAAGTTTTGAAAAAATCACATTTGCTCAAATTTATCGTCAGTCCGGCCTCTTTCAATTTATTTTTTACTTCTTTAAGTAAGCGAATATGCGATTCGAAGTCTTCCGATGTTACTAAAATATCATCGAGATAGGTAAAAATATGTGGCTCATATTTCGGACCAAATATCGCGTCCACTAAACGTTGCTGAGTTTGAGCAGCGTTCTTTAGACCAAACGGCATAGTGACGAACTGAAATAGACCTCGGCCTACTACTGCAAAAGCGGTCTTTTCCTTAGAGGATTTGTCCAAAGGAATTTGCCAGAAAGCCTTTCTAAGGTCTATCGAGGATACATACTTAGCATTCCTGAGTGATGTCAAAATTCTGTCGATGTTCGGTAATGGATAGTTATCAAATTTGCTGACCTCGTTGAGCTTTCTTCCGTCAAAGCATAGACGATATCACTCCGAGTTTCAACATTTCGTCTAACTCCTTATTTAATACTTTTGACATGTTCGGAGACATGGCGATGGGCCTTGTCTTTACAGGACTGGCATCAGCCGTATCTATAGACATGGTGATTTTATTCGTTCGGCCTAACCTATCTTTACTACTTATTTCATTGAAAGAGCTTATTACTTTTTCTGCTTTTAAGCGTTCCGTCCGCGAGAGATCATCTAGGGTACATAGACGCGAGAAAAGGTTTTCTAAAGAACTTTCTGAATAACAATCTTTAAAACTTGAATTAGAATCGACTTCTAGGGACTGTGGATACCACGAATTATCTTTAAAATTTGCTAAAATTCCGAATTTTTGTGCAAAATCACATCCTAAAACCAAAGTACGTGATAGAGAAGGTACTACTAGAGCTGAGATTACTAAACAATGACCATTGCAGACTAGCGGCAACTCAACCGCACCTAAAACTTTTAGACGGCTGCCATCTGCAGTGGTAACACTTCTATTTTTGACATGGCATATTTCTATACTTAAACGACTTAAAATTTTAATACCATTCTGACCTACAACGGAGGCATTTGCACCAGAGTCAAATAAAGCCGAGAAATGGACACCTAATAGATTTATCTTGATATGCGGTCTGTTATCTAAATACTTATGCACGAATAAAGGAGACATGTGACCATTTGGAGAAGCAGGAGTTTTAACTTGAGAAGGAGAACTTTTATTAGACTTAAAAAAAATCTGAAACTTTTTGTAACTATTTATTCCAATCTGATCTATTGGAATATTTCTTTACTTAAGATCCTCGTTAGAATCTTTCTTTTATCCGCGACCGGACGTTCTGAGAAAGTACGACGGATTTTCAGTTCATAGTCTAATTCATATTCCAGTAGGTGATTGACTTTAAAATTGAAGGCTTCCATGATAAATGTATTTAGATTATAAAATTTAAAAGAATTGTTTAAAAAGTCGTAAAAATATTTTTCCTGTGCTCCCAATAGTCAAAATAAAATCATGTAAAGACAACTAAAATATGTAAACTTCTTTACCAAACATTTAAAAAATCTTCAACAATTCCAAAAAAATTTCTAAGTATCGCCTTGTATTAAAGTTCCTTTACTAAATATCTTAAGAATTTCCTATAAAAAAAATCTCTAAATACCGTTTCGTATAAACAAAGTATTTTTAATATTCATGCAAAACATCGGTGAGAAAAAAGTACAGTTTTTTCTTCGGTTAACCGCAAAATAAATCTAACAGTGCAAAAATTAAAGTAGACCAACACATCCGCCAATCTGAACTATAAAGCTAGCTTTTAAGAAAAAAGTAGGAATCACTTATCTTAGAGTCAATTAACAAAATTCAAATATCTATACCACCATCAGATAAATTGAAATAAATATTCCTTCAAATTTCCTGCTTTTGTCTTATTGCTATAGTGTAGTTTCGTTTAATAAATATTATGAAATAAAAAATATCTGAAAAGTTAGAGCTTTTACTTTGTTCGAAAGCTAGTACACTGAACCCCTTAAAAAATAAAATTCCAAAAGCGTCATTTTGTAACTTGGGAACTTGCCCTCAGGCAGGAGGCATCATTTTTTGTACCCTGTGAAAAGTTGTTTGTCCCACGCTTGAGCGCAATTTTCTTGCAGCCCCGCTTTAATTTCTGAGAAGGTATTTAGTGAATAATGATTTTAAAAGAACTAAAGAAATTAAACAAACACTAGCTCAGTTTTCCTTGGTAGAGAAATATGGGTAAGAGATAATTGTTGTACGTCTTTTTGGAATTATTTTTTTTATGGTTAAAAACTTTATTTGTACTATTTTTTTTTTGGGCACCATTCATTTTAAAATAGAAAGGATCTAACTTCAGCTAAAAAAATGAAAAAACACTGAAGTGTTTATACAGTTGGTATAAAAGAATTAGTCTAGTACAACCCTTCTTATCCTGAAAAGAAAGATAGATGTACAGTGAAACACTAGCTTTAACCAACAAAAAGAAAATTTATTCATGATTTTAAAATAAAAGTTCCAACCCTTGCAGTTTTAAGAATTACAAAAATTCTAGCCTAAACAGTAGTTATTAAAATTAGAGTTCCTAAATCAGGCGTTTTATTTCTAAAACTTTACTACACCCGGAATCGAAGAGTCGTGATATTCACTTCACGATTTATCAGTTCAAATTGCTGTTAAAACACTTATTTGCGGGAAATAGATCTACTGATGTATGTTCTGGTGACTTACGGTTTTCCTACGGGCTTCTTGGCCTTAAATTGAACACAAAACCGCTTTCACACATTCCATCACTTATGAGAAGAGCCTACTTTGGCTACTCCATGTAGAAAAAACACACTAAGCCCACTACGGCTTTACGTTAAAACTCGTACTTAATTTGGCTCTCGTAAATATTGTCAGAAGCCTCTACTGCGGCTTGACGGGCAAAGCCTGGCTGCGGCTTGATGAGAATAAGCCTTCTCGGCGGCTCGATGGAAAAAAAACCTTCTCGGCGGCTCGATGGAAATAAGCCTCTACGGCGGCTTGGTGGAAGTAAGCCTAGATGTGCGTTCTCCGGACCCTTAAATAAGCCGTGAGAACTACGTCTCTAAAATGGCGACGCCGGAACCAAACTCCGGAAACAAACATTTGACCAATCCCGGCGTACTACGAATTCGATAGATTCGGTCGGAAACCCGCACTGCACCTGTATCTTGAGCGGCTAGACGTTCCAGTGTAATACACTGCTCGATACAAAGATGAAAAGAAGTACAATATAAAGCGAAAAATCAGTAACATTACATACTCTTAAAATCTAGGAAAAAATGAATGTTACAATGGTATAAACGTTTTTTGGATGGAGGAGAACAGTTTGAAGATAACAAACACACGATCAAACCATTTTCAATTCGAACACCACAAATCAAAGAGTTTATGAATTCATGAAAGATGACCGCATTCCTTCATTCAAAATGCTAGACGAAAAGTTAAACATCAAGAGATTTGCATATAACTTGTTCCACATATTTAAATAATGGTGAAAAGTTAACAGTAAATGAAAATTTCACAAGTTCACGACATGAACCGGCTTAAGTATTCAAATACTACCGACGCCCACAAACAAGGTCGTGAAGCTGAATCATTTTTCATCAGTTTGGGCTTTAGTCAGCTTATCTATGAACCAACATGGATCCCTAATCGAGACAGAGAATTCGCCAGTCTTCTTGACCTGTTTTTAATCACCAATCCAGGGATTTACACACCGTAAATCCACCGTTAGGTTCTTCCGAACATAAACTGCTTTCGACAACGAATATCCGACCGATCAGTGACAGAGAGGCACCTAAATGGCTCAAGATTTGACACTCTACTAAAACCTTTCCTTGGTTAGACGTTTCTTATAGATCCGACGACTCACCTAATTGCGCTAAGGAGGTTTTCGATGTCATTTTGGCTGGTATGGAAACTTACATTGCCTTTTCCAAGAAATATCTTCCAACGGCCTGGTTCGACCGAAAATTCAAATAAGCTGTTGCTTCTAAACATCTTACCTACCGACGATGGCGTGAAAACGTTAAATAATTAAAAATAAAATCCTTGCTTGCCCCAACAATTTCAGATCCTTTTGGTCAGTCGTTAATTTATTTAGTCAAAATTTCACTAAATCCACTATTCTACCACTAACACGGCCAGATAATACTATTGTAACAACACCAGTTGAAAAAAGCGACCTGTTAGCTGAACCCTTTGCTTCACATTCTACTGTCGATTTCCAAGAAAAAACACCAATAACTATTCCCATAGTGCAGTTAAGGATGCCCGATATCGTCTTCAGGAAATGTATTTTAATGAATCTAGACACCAAAAAACTCCTGGCGCTGACGGAATATCGGCCATAGTATTCAAAAAATGCGCGAACGAACTAACACCTGATTTCTATATACTTTTTAACCTATCCTACCGAAAGAGACTATTTCCTTCCTGTTGAAAATACGCTACAGTTCAGTTGAAACCAAAAACAGGCAAAAAGATTTTGTCAAACAATTACCGACCAGTACCATTGGTTTTAATATTATCGAAAGTTATGGAAAATTCTATCAATCACCTCTCTTTCCAACAACTTTTCTCTGAAATAATAACTGAAGTAGTCCATATATTTATTGGTTACGAATTCCCAATTTACGTATTTTGACGTTTGTCGCGATTTCTGTTTTTTTTTTATATCCTTTGTAATACTTGTATGTTTGTGATATGATCTACCCAAGATATTCGCAATATTTATCTGTATTATTAGGAGTGAAAGTCGACAGATTTCTTTCTAATATCTTCACTATACACGCCAGTGTACCCCAAGGCCCATACTGTCTCATATTATATTTCTCATTTACATTAATTATCTGCTGGAAAGAACCAGGAGTTCAATCTACAGCTTTGCAGATGACAGTACGCTTACCTCTTCATTCATTTTAAGCGCTCGAATAATGGCTAGTCCTGTAAATATCCGCGGACAGCACAAAGTCGTTCAACTCAGCAAAGACCTGGACGAAACTTTATTTTAGGGTGATAGTAACCAAGTAGAATTTAACGCTACAAAAACCCAGGCAGCAGTTTTTTCTAAAAAAGTTGAAGTTATTGAACCCGACATTATTTCATTCTTTAGCATCGTCAATCGTCAATTTGCTGTGCCTTGGCATGAACAAGCTCAAAAGCTGGGAGTATTATTTCGGACTAGAACGCTTTACACTCCACAACAAGTGTTAATTCTGTACAAAGCTTAGGTTCGAACAGCGATGGAATACTGCTCCCATGTTTGGGGCTCTCCTCCCAAACTTAATCTGCATTTGTTGTATTCTATTCGAAAGAGAGTTGTTCGCCTGATTAAAGATCCAGAACTCAGCCGCAACCTTGATTCCTTGGAATATCGAAGAACGGTTGACGACTTGAGTTTGTTCTACAAGTATTTTCATGGAAACTGTTCGATGGATGTAGCCCGTTTAATTCCTCCTAGAGCGGTGCCTTCTAGGAATACATGTCGCGCTAATATATCACATCCCTATAAGGTTCAGCTTGTCACTCCTTGTACAACCATTTTCAAGCAGTCTTTTATATGGAGAACCTCATCCCTTTGGAATGATTTACCAATTACAGTGTTTCCCACTGAGTACATTTTACGGCGAGTCAAGACCAACTTGAATCTTTTTTTCCGTACACATCCGCATAAATACCGCGGCGGCCGGTGGCTCTGTGGTGTAGTACCTTGCTTAGGGTCGGGGGTTCAATTCTGCAGGTCGGTATACTTATTTATTATATTATTTAAGTATATTTGACCTGGCCACGTACATAGGTAGTACTTGTTCGCAGAAATGCAATAACGTCTGTGGCAGTACTACCGCCTTGTATGAAAGGTGTTGTGAAATATAGAAATGTATGTTTCGGCACTTGGACAACGTTAACGGGGATTACGACATCCTCGCCGATATCCTTAGGATATGAAAAAGGGTAAAATCCCTATTCAGGCGGAGAGGTGAACGATAAAAAACAACAGGGAAAGATGTAGTAGTGCTAGAAATCTATAAAATAGATAAAAAGTTCATCGACTGTACTAGAGTACTCAACTGTTCCTAGAGTTTACTTAAATAAATGATAATACCAATATAATCGAACATACCCAACAGGCTCCGCACCTAGACTGGTCTCTAATTAAACCAATAATATCAGCACAGTCTGGCCATACTTCACGAGAATCAAACGATTCCGGTACATCTTCATTTTCATCGTGAATCTTTTTGTGAACTCTTGGAGTATCAATTTTCTTAACCCCAGATGCTAAGGTCTTAAATAAATCATATTCTTCAACCTCAAAATTTCTTCCTGCTTTCCATGTAGACCGTTTTGAATTAATTTGTTGAATGAATTCGTCTGAGGAAGGGTGTGGTTTTTGGTTTGGTAGTGCAGATGCCAAACCCAACATCAACAAAAACGCACTGTACCAAATCATGTTGAATACTGAACAGTCGATAGTCGCGTGCCTATTTATTTGACATTTATAGCATATAATCAACGATAATCCATCAACTGTACTTCATTTTTAAGAGAGGCACTTCATATATTGTACTTAATTTTATTGTTTTAAATCTTAAATAAAAGGAAATATTCACATCCGGTCTAAAAAAATGAATTTATCTTAGATTTTTTTAAAATAAAACAAATTATATTTTTTCTGGTATTCTAACTGAACATAAAAGATAAAGAATTTTAATACAATTTTTAAATTTCTGAAATTCTTTTTCTTAGACTTTGATACATAAAATCTCTTTGTTCTGACTAGCTCGAAAATAATATGTAGAATAATAAATATTAATGCAAAATTCAACATATTTATTAACGCTGCATTTCGAAAACTTTTTCGGGTTATTTAATATGTATTTTATAGTCTTTATAAAGGTGTGATATCGAATATTTTTTATATATATTTCAAGCTTTCAATTTCTGTATTTTGTTACATATCTGTAGAGAAACGCCAGTAATGATCTCACTCTGATTTTTAACATTGGTCACTGGTAAGGCATATTCTAGAACTAGGATCACGCAGATAAATGTCTTAATAACAGCAAAACAACAGTACTATAACTTTACAGATAGCCTTTGCATGAAGTACTCGTGTGCAGAAACTTCGATTAGCGGTTAAAAAGGCTATAATGTAATTTTTAACAGTCGAAAGTCGAACGTTTCCTACTTATTTTTTAGGATGGTGTCATTAATACAACCAGGAGGAGTCTTTCTGAGCAGGGCCTAATTAAAGTAGAGGCAACCTAACGTCAAATAAAACTTACTAAGTCAAGACACTGATAACAAACATGAAACTGATGATAATTTCTAAACTCCAAAAACCATTAATGTAAAAAAGCTTTGCCAGACATGTAAAATTAGATAGTACCTGGTGCCAGTGGAATTGCAATTGAGCTCGTCAAGTGCTCATTACTTTTGTATTTAAGAAATATCTAGGGGGAAAAAGCATATTCTTGGAACGGGAACAGACCTGCATCAGCCCATATTTAAAAAACCGGTCAAGTGTAAATTGTACTTGCGCAGTCAGTGTTTCGTACGTTTGATTGTTTTTAAAATAAAAATTTTTGTTACGGAGGTATAAAATGATCAATGACTTCACAAAACACATCCCAAATGAGTTTTCAACAAAGTTTTTTTTCGATCTTTACTGAAAACCGATGACTTTTTTTTCTATACCAGATAAATTATTAAGGTAATGCACTCGTGATAATTTTCATTCAATCTACACCCTGCGGAGAATATTCCAGAATTTTTTCAAAATTTTTTAATCAGTACTTTTCGAGATAAGGGGCAGCGATTTTTTTCGATTTTTTAAAAATAATCCAAAGAAAAGGGTCTGTAAATATCATATCATATATTTTTGAATTCATGTTTTTACAGGCTTTCATTTGACACCCCACTCAACGACCTGGTAATTTTTTTTTTACTTGCGATTTTACCCCCCAAAATTAACCCCTTAAGTCAAAATTTAACTTTCAAAACTACAGGGCTCTAATGAGGCCATCAATTTCTATATTAGTACCAAATTTCAACTTTTTATGTCGTAGTTTCGAAGAAAATCGGGTGTGACAGACAGACAGACGGACAGGCAGACACCGTAGTGATCTTATAAGTGTTCTGTACGGAACACTAAAAAGGTAATAGACAACAATATAATGATTATTGGGACATTATTACTATACAATCCTGAAGTAACAGCTCCATCATCCAACATATATTTTACGAAATAATGATCCACATCTAGATTTGCTTCTAATTAAACCAATAGCATCGGCGCATTCTGGCCAGGCTTCATGAGAGTGAAAAGATTCAGACATAGCTTGATTTTAATAAGGAATCATTTTGTGAACTCTACGAATATTACTTTTCTTAACCCCAAATATTATTATCTTAAATAATTTAAATTCTACAGTTTAAAAAGTTCTGCCTGCTTTCCATGTAAACTTTTTTTTATCACCATTATTATGTTCATCTAACAAAGGATGTAATTCTTATTCGGTAGAGAAGCTATCAAACCTATCCGAAATGAAATAGCACCATAACAAACTATGTAATTGGAGTAGAATTTTAGGACACATTTTAAATGCATACATTAATCACAATATCCTAGTTTTCTTTAGATTATGATCCTTTAAGTCCCTTTGTATCGACAAAACTTTGGAATATTATATAGGGTAGTAAGCAATAATGCCAAATTTGAAATGCTTTTCACCTCTACAGTGGGTTATTGAACATTTATCATTTTATATTTTGGCGCTATTTAGGAATTGTCTTATTGCTTTTTTACGTGTTATTGAGAGTCAATAGTCAGAGTTCAACCTGATTCTATAATCCCAACATGATAGGGTGAATTTTAGAACAAAAACAATCAGAAATGTATTAGAGGCATATATTTTACTAATTAGTTGTACCAACTACGGAATACGCAATAATCAAAAGGTTAAATTACAAAAAAAAACTAAAAAGCGCTTTTGTGTGAATTTACCGCAAATAAGGATACAACTTACTTTTCATTAGACATAGTCTTATGCACTATACAAACGTTGTGTTCATCATCATTATCATCATCATCAGCTTATACTGTCCACTGCTGGACGAAAGCCTCCCTCAAGTCTTGCCATTTTTTTTTGTTTTGAGCCGCATGTACCCAATTTCCAGCCATTCTTTTCCACTCTTTATAAATCATCAGTCCACCGACTTGGTGGTCTATCTCTACTCCGATAGGCTTCGGATCTTGGTGGCCACTTTATGATTCTCTTTGTCCATCGCCCATTCTTAAACCTAGCAACATGCCCAGCCTAGTCCCATTTAAGATGTAGAATGAATTTGATTGCGTCTTGTACCCCCGTTCTCTTCCTGATAATGTGATTTGGAATGTGATCTCTAAGAGTAACGCCTAACATTGCCCTCTCCATCTTTCGTTGCATATTTTATTGCTGTTTTTCTGTGAAAGTATCAGCTCCGTACGTAAGAACGTGGAGTATGCATCTGTCAAATACTTTTCTTTTTAAATACATAGGAAGGTTAGATTTGAATACATAGGCCAGTTTGCCATATGCAGCCCAATAGAGACCTATTCTCTGCTGAATTTCACGTGTTTGGTTATCTCTTCCTATGCTGATTTCATGTCCCAGGTATTTATATTGGTGCAATTGCTCAATCTCTACGTTATTCAGTTTTATAGTGTCGCTTAATACAAGATTTGTCATAAACTGGGTCCTGGATAGATTGATGTTTAGACCAACCTTTCCTGAAGCTTCTTGAAGCATGTGTAGCATAGTTTGTGCTTCTTGTATTTTGTCTGTTATTAAGACAATGTCGTCGGCGAAACAGAGGTGATTTAACTTTTCACCGTCAATGTTAAATCCCATTCTTTCCCACTTTATTGATTTTAGAATACTTTCTAGAAGTGTTACGAAAAGCCTGGGTAAGAGCGTATCACCCTGTCGCACTCCTCTTTCGATTAAAAATTTGCTGGTGGATTGATTAGTTTGTGTTTTAACATAAGCGGTGGCATTTTCATATATGCATTTAATTACATTGGAATATCGATGATCAACAAGCACTTCCAAAAGTCTCTGCTGATTTACAGAATCAAAAGCCTTTTCGAAGTCCACAGATATGAGTACAAGGGGCCTATTTTCTATACATTTTTCAATGAGGTTTTTAACTGTAAGCAGATGGTCGTTTGTTCCACACTCCGAACGGAAACCTGCCTGTTCTTTTGAAAGGAAAAACTCGAATTTATTTGCAAGACGTTTGGTACGTATTTTCGTGAATAACTTGTATACGTGGGTTATATTTCTGTCCTAATAATGAAAAAACAAATATTTATGTTCGAAACTGGTTTTATTGTTTTTCAAAATATTCTCCATGAAGATCAATATACTTTTGCATGCGTTTGAACCAATTTTTGAAGCACTTTTTCCACTCCGATTAAGGTAACTCCAAAACATCGTTTTGAATACATCAACCGCTTCTTCGGGTATCGAAAATCGTTGACCACGTAATTTGTTTTTCGTGTGCGGTGATTGTCATTGGGTGCCAAATCAGGGCTATATGGCGTATGACCCATCAATTCGATATTTTGGCCGATCAAAAATTCCTTTGTTTGGGCCGATGTGTGAGAGCTCGCATTATCATGATGAAAAATTCGCCTCTTCTTCGACTTTTTCCGAATTTCTCCGAAGACTTCTGGCAAACAAATGGTCATGTACCATTCAGAATTGACCATCCTACGTTGCTGCCACTGTCGCCACGTGACCGGTAATGCCGAAGAAACAGGCAACCATTTGCTTCGATGTGCTTCTTCCGCTAACAATTTTGGTGGATTTGGCTCGTCTTAGAAGACCCATACAGTCGATTGCTGTTTTGTTTCGGGCTCATATGCATAGATCCATGATTCGTCACCTATGTAGATGTTATTCACAGCCTTTGATGCACCTTGATCGTATTTTTTAAACATTTCCTTGCACCAATCGACAAGAGCCTTCTTTTGAGCGTTTGTCAGATTAGGCGGGATCCAACGCGAACAAATCCTTTTTACGGCCAAATGATTATGAAATATCTTATTGATATTTGTCATACTAATGCCCAAAGAAGCCTCAATCTCACGGTATGTCAGATGATGATCTTGCTTTATCAGTTCACGCATAGCATCGATGTTTTCTGGCAAAACAACCGATTTTGGACGACCTTCACGGAATTCGTCCTGGAGCGAACGTCGGCCACGATTGAATTGGTTATACTAGTTTTTTACAGTGCTGTAGGATGGTGCTTCATCACCATGTAAAGAATTAAGTTCATCGATGCACTCTTGTCTTGATAATCCACGTCAAAATTTATGAAAAATAATCGCACTAAAATGTTCACGAGTTAATTTCATTTCTTGCCCGAGATGAATTTTTCAAGTTACTGGAAACAACACAAATTGCGCTCAAATGACAAAATGTTTGTTCAAAGGTTATGTTCAACAATGTCAAGTTTCTAACGGAAACGTCAGATGGCACCTGGCAACACTTACTGTTGCCAAGGCTAGAAATATAAATAGCAACCCACGTACATGGCTCAGGAGGCTAATGGGTCTATAGTTTGTAAGGTCTGAAGTATCTTCTTTTTTATACATAATGACAATAGTTGCATTATTCCATTGCGATGGAGTTATTCTTTCCAGGAGGCATTTATTGATTAACATTTTAAGTGATTTTAAAATTTGTTGTCCTCCTTGTTTACGAGTAATTGCCTCTACTACAATATTGTCTTCACCCGGAGCTTTGTTATTGCATGTCCTTCAAGACTGATGTGATATCTACTTGTGTGATGTCTGGGATATTCTCTGACTCCTGATTGAGGACTTTTGGTATGTTGATTTCTGTTCTTTTATATTGTAAGTTATATAATTGTTGATAAAATAATTCGATGGTCTGTAAAATATCTCTTTTGTTTGTTATCACCATGCATGTCTTTCCTTCCCATTGGGTTCTTCCTTCTCAAGATTTTTACGCTTTTATTCTGTTCTACAACGTTTTTAATTTCCTCTGCATTCTCTCCTTTGCTTCATTAGCTGTTTTACTCTTTGATTTAATTTCTGTTCTTTTTGTTGGTTTGGGCAAGTTTTGTCAATGGCATTTTCTATACTATTTTTGATGTTTTCAAATACGTCATAATATCTTCTATAGGAATCCACATCTTCCAGGATTGTCCATTTCTTATGGTTTCTTTTAAGAATCATATTGTTTCTTCCCTGTTTAATATTAATAAACACTTTTGCTCTTACAATGCGATGGCCACTTCCAACTGAACATCTATTTAGGACACTTAAGTGTTGGATAATGTGTTTCCTGTTACTGATTATAAAATCTAATGCTTTTTTTGTTTTACCATCTGGGCTAGACCATGTCCATTTTCTGTTTTTGTTATTTTTGAAGAAGGTGTTCATTACATAAAAATTATTTTGATGTAGGAAATATATTAGTGTCATCCCTCTTTCGTTTCGATCTCCTAGCCCATAATGACCTATTACAGCTTCCTCTTCGCCCTCTTTGCTTCTATTTTTGACATTGAAGTCACCGACCAACATCGTAAAATGAGTTTTCCGTCTTGTAAAGCAGTGGAAATTTCTTCTTAGTATGTTTCTATTTCATCCTCGGAGTGGGTGCTTGTTGGTGCATTTTTAGAGAGTATCTTTTATTTACTTGAATTATCAGATATATGACTCTCGGATAAACACTCTTGATTTCAATAATTTGGTTAACATGTTTCTTATTTACCAAGAAGTCGACTCCTCTAATCAGACTTTCTTCACCTACATAATACACAGTTTCCGGAGTTCAGTATGATTTGGTCCTCTCGAGTTCTACGGACTTCGCTTAGACCTATTATATCCTGTTTAATGTTTTTAAGTCCTCTTCTAATTCTATTAGCTTTTCATCTGTTGGCAGAGTTGGAATATGCAATTGTTCTTTGGTGGTAAATTTAACGAATTTTTGCCTCCCCCAGAATCCATGAGGTAGACCTTTTTCAAGGTGTAGGACTTGTTATTTAATGAGCCACCTACCTGGGATACCTTTTCAGAAGTTTTATAACTTGTCATATTCAGTAGGGGTTTTTAGCCATAATTTATTACGTGGGCCAAACTATTTGGCGAATGGGTAGGGATGTAGGGATAGGCTTTTTAGGTGGTTTTGGACGAGAAGGGTGAAAAAAGGAGATGATTTCCCCCCAAAAACTGGAGGTGGGAGAAAGTCATGGTATGGCGTGAGGTAAGGTCGCGTACCTAAAGTAGACCTGTCTTCTACCGGGATCGTAAAAGAGTATCTACCTGCTACCTGTTACGTTACTTTAGTTAATTCTAAATGTTAATAGTCCAAATATGGGATATATCATACTGAATATGAACTTACGTGATCACAGTACATTTACTTACCAGAAATTACGATATGAAGATATCAGATCGCAGAAACTGTGAAAATTCGGACTTCAAGCAAAATCTCGAACGAACAATAGGTGTAATTTTATGTAATAAGAACCAGTTGTCTAAATCACGACATTCAGGTTGATCCTGAGTAGAGTACTCATAATACATTTAAATACTTAAAAAAAGTTCTTGTCATTGGTATCCACCAGTTGGAACTTATTCGTCATGAAAAATATTGTGTGTTGTGTTTTCTTTTGGCTTCCGGAGATCCATTGTGTTCTTTGGCGTTCTGGTTTTGGTTTATAGCGTCCATCATTACCAGTAATAATTGATTTTGGATTATTTATGGAGGCTCGTGCGTATTGCTTTGAATTTTACACTTTAAATATCTTTCAATCTTCATTTAAAATGTAATACAAATTTTTCGCAAACCTTTATTTTACCTAGTTTTTTCTCTCAAAATAATTCGAGTAGTGTCTATATGGATGTTTAACGCTTCTTCCATTTTTAAGACATTGTGATTGTTTGCAGCGGATTCACGGACTGTTTGAAGCTTGTTTGGTGTTAGAATTGATACTGATCTTCAAATATGTTTATCACCTTCAAGCTGTTTTCTTCCATCTAAAAAACTTTTATGTGAAAACATTTGTTTGTTATAAGTAATCATTGCTCTTATCATCAGGAGACAGTTTGTAAAAAATGGCTATTTTGTATTGCATTGCGATATTTTTGATCATATATAGAGCGAGTGTTGATTATCTAAAAAAACTTGAAGAAAGTGGAAAATTATTACACCGAATGGAATAATTTATTAATTGAACTTACAGAGATAAATAAGAGAGATCTGAAATAAGAGATTTAAAATTAATTCTATAGAAAAATAAATTATTACATTAGTCCCTTAGACGTTATCTAATTTACCATGAAGCACAAAAATTGTAGAACTTTCTGTCAAGAGCCATGTACTCATTGTACTTGTACTAGTACAAAACAACAATTCTCTAGGTTGGCGTACTAGTGAATAAAAAAGTGTTTATTTATGACCTAATATTAATAAATATTTTACAGTTACCAACAATAAAATCAATGATCTTTATTGTAGATAAAACAAGGGCTTCAATATGAGTCACAAGGGTAAGTTTGCTATTAATCATGCCTAGGTCTTTACTGGTAGTGCAGCGCGAACATTACTGCTTTGGTAATAGTATGGACCATATATTTTAAATTATCTACGAAGAAAAATGTTTCATATATAATGCCCTCGGAGAGGCCATTATTTATTCTTATATTTTTACCTACGCGTGACATCTCAGTAATATCGGAAGCTCAATATTTTTTTATGTTTCTTAAATTAAACATATTGTTTTTTTATGCTATATTTGAGTTGTACTTAAAATTTTGGACAACTCTATATAAAACACTGAATGTCCAAATTCAAATATTTTTAAGACATTCGAGAAGTCTCGTTATTTGTACATTCTATTGGCTGTAGCATCTAAGTGTTATAAGTTTAGAATCAGTTGCATATTCCTATCTTAATATTGTCACCTTTTCCAGAAATGGCAACTTTAAATTGAGAAAAAATGAAAATATCGGCGCCATTTGAGACAAAGAGATAATGACCTCTTTTTCTTAAATGGCTCCCTTATTGTTTGTAATTATGTGTTAATAAGGGTTAATACTTCTAGTTCAACTTGATTCTATATTCCCAACAACTCACTTGTACCAACTAGGAATATACTGGACTCATGAGGTTTAATTATAAAATGACGAAAATTAAAATGTGTCCGAATGTACTACAAATAAAGATACAACTTCCTTTTAGGTATATATCTTTCTATAAACCCTACGAATGTTACTTTTCGTAATACTAGTTACTAACACTACTAATATGGGAAATGTTATATTGATTTTTTAGCAGAAACGACAGATCGGAGACACTGGAGAATCTGGACTTCAGGTAAAACCTCGGAGTTATGTAATATGTGTTATATAATTGGGTCAAAAACCGAGCAAGGATCTGGAGCAGAAATGTATAATGGAATAGAAACAATAAGTTCTATAGTAAGATACAACGAATTGTATTAAATAAGCAAGCCGACAGAGTGGTTGGCACAGTCATCAATAAAGACAGGCAGCGCGGTTTACGAGGGATCACCTCAGACCTTATGTGGTTTATTGTAAAACAACTACTGTTCTCTTATTCGTTCATCGATGCCGAGACGCGCCTTTAGTGTTGGCTGTGTCAACCACTTTGTCGGCTTGTGGCTGCTGTATCAGCCTCTGATTGAGTAGTAGGTATGCGTATTTGGTACAATTCGTTGTATCTTACCATTATGTTTCATAAATACCGGAATAAGTACTGAAAATTCTGTCCTCTTGTTTGTCGATCCTAGCCCGACTGATGAGTCGTGATACGGCGAAACGCGTTTCGGGATGGATGCGTAGACTACTGAAATGTAGGTGTTGCTAATTTTCAGTTGTTTTACAATAAACCAAAAAAGTTCTGTATTCATTCATTCTTCATTCATTAAGACAATATACCATTGTAGTTTAAACGCCGATACATACATAGAGTGGTCTCAAATTTACCAATTTTTCGGTATTTCTACCGATATGGGGTCTGTCCTACCGAAACACCGAAATTTAACGATTTTTCCACGATTTTGGAGAAAACAAGGAAATTCTCCCGATATTCTTACAGATTTTACATTTCCAAGTTGGCAACCTTTTTCGTTTATGTTTTTACGGGGAATTCCTCGATTGTATGATAAGTAGTTATTGCAGAATGTTCCCGATATCTTTTGGGGAATACCCTTGTGTCCTACAACTCGTAACTCGACGGTTTGAGGGAATTTCCCGAGTTAATTCACTTATCTACATAAATAAGAATTCGGATTTTATTGTTTCATTAATTTTTATTATTTCGAAGAGAAACTTTCTCCGAGTTACTAATAGCGTCTACTAGTAGTATCTACCAAAAATATTATTATAATACCAAGTCAAAATGTCGTCAGACGAAGAACCGAGTACAAGCGCGAGTGCAAAAAGAAAAAGATACCTACAATTTCATAGAAAAGAATTGGAAGAAGAATTTTCAGGATGGCTGCAAGAAAATCATAAAAGCGCAAACTATGCCTATTGTAAAAGTTGTAATAAGGATCTTAAAATTACATCAGGGATAGATGCTCTTAGGAAACATAATTCTTCACAAGCACACTCGATATCATCAAAGAATATAAAATCACAACCAAATATATCATTTACTGTGACAAAAACTCAAAAACCTGATATACAAGTTAAACAAGGTAAAAATATTTCATTATTTTTTACTAAGTACCAGTATAATGTTGTATTATTTTGGATTCTACCAGTTTATAGTAGATATGTCTTTTTTAATTATCTTTTATATTTTCAGGTGAAGTAAGATTAGCCTCGTTTGTTGTTGAACATGATCTACCCTTCACCATTATGGAACACCTACCAAAACTGATGTTTGTCCCGATTCAAAAATTGCAGAAAAACTAAAATGTTCGACGACGAAAACTCAAGCCATATTTGATCATATTATAGGTAAAGAAGGTTTTGATAATTTATGTGAAGATCTGCAGCAAACTTAAGTTTTCATTATTGATGAGCCACTGATCTTAGCACAACTAAACACTTGTGTTTAGTCGTACGATATGCGAAAGAATATCGCATCTGTGATTGTTTTTTAGCTCTTATTCCATTAGAAGCTGCTAATGCAGTATCCTTATTTGAACATATTGTAAACTTTTTTACAAGCGTTGATATTCCATATAAAAATAATACAATAGGTTTTGCATCTGATATGGCAAACGTAATGATGGGACGTAATAATTCTGTTGTGACATTGCTGCAAAACGAAATTCCCCATATTTTTATACTTAAGTGCACATGCCATTCGTTTCATCTTTGCACGTCATATGTTTATGGTATACCAAACTTTCACGCTTTATAGAGGATCTTATAAGGGATATTTACAATTACTTTTCTTTTAGTCCAAAAGTTGCAGAGTTTAAAGACTTTCAAATTTTTTGAGACTTGAAAGTATATAAAATACTTCACCCCTCTCAGACACGCTGGTTATCAGTACATGCAGCAGTAAAAAGAGTACTGGAACAATTTTCTTCTCTAAAAACTATTTTTCATAGATCAAATATCTAATAATGATCATCTATCTTTCAGCTGCAGAAAATATATTACGGAAGCTTCAAGCGTCATTGCTATTTTTTGAATTTTTAGATTTTGTGTTACCATGATTTAACGATTTAGGCAGAACACCCGAAAATTCATATTTTATATGAAAAA
Source organism: Pachyrhynchus sulphureomaculatus (assembly GCA_019049505.1). NCBI lineage: Eukaryota > Metazoa > Arthropoda > Insecta > Coleoptera > Curculionidae > Pachyrhynchus > Pachyrhynchus sulphureomaculatus. Next base: position 100,563,563 of record CM032453.1, on the reverse strand, counting down.
ATAAAACAAACATTAAGAAATTTTTTTGATTACTTTTTAAAAAGAATCGAAAATGTTGTTTTTGAAAATCCTACACATTTTATAGATATCGATACCGTATACTATGGCGCTGCGGCGTCTAATACACCACTTAGTAATTCAGATTTAAGTCCAAAGCAAGTAAATTTGTTTAAACGCAGATCCCTAGATTTTTGTATCGAAGCTTGTAAGCAAATAACTGCACGGTTTAAAAAGAAAAATAATCCAATAAAAGGTTTAGACATAATTGAACTAACCAATGTTAAAAGTGGCAAGACTGTTTCGATAATTGCTGTTATTAGGCTCTTCCCCAATATTGTTCAGAACAATAATTTCCGACAAAATGATATAGTGACGTATTTTAAGAAATTGTGAACAAATCTAAACATTTCCTGATGACATAGAACTATTTTGGGATAATGTCAGTTTACTAAAGTATGGCGATGCCACTCAAATGTTTCCTTTGTTGTTTAGTTTTATCTTTACTATTTTATCACTGCTCTACTCATCCGCTAATGTTGAGCGCATATTCTCGCATATTAATCTTATGAAAACAAAACAGCGAAATAAGCTGTCTACTGTTGTCATGACTTCGAAATTAGTTTAAAGATGACTGCGGCTATGGCCAAAGAATATTGGTATAATCCTAAAAATCGTAAAAATTAATTAGATTTAAGTTTGTGTACCTATTTGATATTAGATATCTTTAGTAATAAACGAATTACAAATTGTTTAGTCTGTTATGTTTTTATTATTTCGATTTCATTATGTTTTACTAGTATTCACTAGTGTTTATTCATTCATATATAAAATATTGTAAAAAAATTACTCTTATTAGTGTTAATTGTATACTTAGTATATTCTGTAAGTTCCTATTATTTTACAAAGATAAAGAAGTTTAAAATAAACAAATTTGTTTGAATATTGTATTTTTTTTTCATATACTGATTTTGGGTACAAATATATCGATATTAGTGAGCAACTCTACCGATTTCACATTTTGACCGTCGAGACCACTGGGTATATACAATAATGCGACGTGGAATAGAAAAGAGGGCATATAAAAATAGGAGAATCAATACTGCGACTGATAGCCATCACTGAGGACCAAAGCGATTTAAGCATTCTAAAATGAATTTTGATACCTAGATGACCATAGCTGGGTTCCACTGATGTGACTCACATGGTCACTCAGAAATAGAAAGAAATGAGAACGACGGAATGGCAGGGTCTTTTTGTACAATCAAATATATATCCAGACCAGCACTGACTTGTACAAATTTGTACAAGGAAGAAAATTGATGAAGTGGTGGGAGTGAAAGAAATGACACAAAATACAATAAGCTCAGTACCGCTGCGGTATTTCCGAAGGTTAATTCGTATTTATTAGTTTTTAAATATCGGCTTGCTTGCTAAGTAGATTATTTTTGTTATTAAATTCATTACTTGATCTTGTTTAATTGACATAAATAAGTACCAGTAATTTTTTTTCTTTTTTTTTATGCCCTAATGATTCTAGTAATTCTTCGACACAGTAACAAGGGCATCTTTTCTAGCTCTATTCTTGTGTATTTTAGGTACCATTGCCTATGATTAGAGATCGAGTATAGGAACATTCATTTACCGCAGGTACAATTTTAGCCGAGACCTAGTGACAGCTCAAATTGTCAAAAAGCCCTAATTGGGGCATTTTTCAATGAAATTTAAATTCAATCGATAAATTTACAAGAACAGCTAAAATGCTATACGAATGACAAGTAGAAAGAAATATTTGATATAGATTTAAGCGTCTATCTACTATGGCAGGTAAATTATTTCATTGAGTTTTGATATAATAGTTTCCAATTTTTTAATTCAAATATTGAAAACAATTTCTGAGAAATACTTTAAGGACGTATCAATTATCCTAATATTCTCAATGATATTTTCCGAGCTGATTTTGCTGAATTAAGATTGCATTCTAAACACCGTATGTAACTAGGAAAAAAATATTTCGCATGTCCTGTGTATCTTATTGCAAAGAATAGCTACCAAATATTGGTTAAATAGTAACAAATTAATTCAAAGAAATTATTTTTTAATAAAACATTCTAAAATTTATTAAAATCTGGTTTTTCAAAAACAACGCCATGTTCAATTCCAACTTCATCTACTCCTCTAATAATCCTAAAATATCCATTTTCTTCCAAACGTTCGTTCAATGAATTGGCAATTAACCAATATTTGACGTCATTTTCAACTCTCCATCCGATTATTTTAACAGCGTGTCCTCCTTCTGTCTCCATCAGTATATTGGGATATACTTGAAAGTTAAATTGATTCTTAAAATAACAATAATTCTTTTCATATTTTATTCATTATACTTTTCAGCCAAATTTTCGGAAATAATGGT
>CM032453.1:100526153-100556153 GCA_019049505.1 Pachyrhynchus sulphureomaculatus | reverse complement strand
GCAGTTAGTGAAATCCAGTAATGAACAATGGTCACAAAACAAATAGGTTATAATTTAACATGATTAAACTTTACCACATTATCATCCGTAGGTATATACAATGCTACAAAATCAGTGAAAATCTAAATATATCTTAAAGTAAAAATTTTATAACCTGAAACTTCAACTCACCTTCTTAAGGATTTCGTTAAAAAAAATGGATTTTCATGTAAGAACACCAACAACACAAAGTTACTCGGCTGCCATATTTAAACAACAACGATTCTAGTGACGTCTGTTAAATCGATGTTAGGAAGTATAATGTTTATGATTGCGGTGTCGCTAATTCAGGAAAAATAATTGAACTCTTAGTTTTTAAGCTTCTTTTTAAAATTGTCGATTATTAGTGCTTGTCGATTATTGGTGCCATCACCCTACCTACCTAAACTCCTGTCGTACTTACTATTATTTTTTTATAATCTAATAGAAAAAATACATAAAAACATCTGGTACTTATTACTTTTTATTCATAAGTCCTGCTTAGAATAACACATAACAAAAAAAAAAACAAAAAATTAACCACAAGGATCATTTGATCATTTGGTAAAGAAAAGAGCAAAAATTCTTAAAGACAAAATAATTATAATTCTTGATTATCAACTTCATAAAAATCTTAAACAGGGTAAGTTTTTAAATTCATCACTTACACATGTCCATTTTGCCAAGTGTTATGCTGCTATTGTCATTTAAATGTAGCAAAACAAGGAAATATTGCTCACTGATGGAAATGCACAAGCAATTGATGAATTTAAAAACTTACCCTCTCAATTTCAGTAAACTTCTTGATATGATAAATGCCAAAAATAAACTGAAATTATTGTTAAATCTCCTTAAAGAAGGTTTAAAGATGAATTAGTGTATTGACAATTGAACTTATTTTTTTTTAAGATTACGTTTCTCTCTTCAATTAAATTATTCCTCCTCCCAATTTGTTCTAGTTTTTTTTTCAATCTCCAATCCTTCCTCATATTATGCTTTTCTATCCAATCGAATTTTTTCGGTGTTTATCTGTTTTCGAAGTATTTTTGATTTAGAATGCTTTACTCGAGGTGTTTCCTCGTTTTGTCTTTTCTCTTCTACACCATTACCTTAAATACTTTCTTCAACTTTTGGTCACCTTGTTGAGATATTTTCTTTCTTAGTCTTTTCTCATTATTTTCTTTGCTCTTTATTTCATCTTGTAGTAAGTTATCCCTTGCGTCTGAAGCCAATAACAATGCAGTGTACATTTTTTTTTTTCTTCTTCCTTTTGGTACTCAAAATATGTACGTCTTCTACCTAGAATCAAATGCACAAAATAAAAATCCATTGACAAGAACAAACATAAACAACGTAAACTGTTTTGATAATACACTTTTTGTATGATCTGTTCACGTCATTTGATAAAAGCAAGGAACTCTTTTTTTTTTTTCATACCTCTAAGACTTGGGCAACTATTAAAGAATCTCAATATTGGGAAGCGCGGTATACGTTTATCATTAATATCTTAGGATATATGTTAGTTATCACAATAAGTATACAAGTATGAGTTTGTTTTTACCAGTAAACTTACGAGTTTTGTTATTATCAACAAACTTCTTTCGAGAACCCTCCAGCGATTTAAACAATTGTTGGGGGTCACATGTATATTTAGTTTTCTTAGCTTTTCAGCCATCTTTTCCCATTCCAATATATTCAGTGAATTCCATAACATCCTATATATATATATATATATATATATATATATATATATATATATATATATAGCAGTATTATGTTCTTGGGGTAAGCGGTCTTTGGAAAAGAACTAAAAAGTTTTGGACACCTTTTTAGCTACGCCAAGCTTTCGAAAATATTTCATTTTCTTCATCAGGGCTACAATTACAGTAGATTATCAGTATTTTTGAGATTAAAAGTAAAGAACAACTCTATTTTATATGTAACATTAAAGTACTTACTGCTAAGTGGTGTGTTCAAAAATTGTTGTTTGTGGGGGCACTTTATTACACTTATTCATCAGAAAAAAAAAACAGGAAAAAACACAAGAAAACTCGACATACTCTGGGAAATATAATAAATTTTTATTTCATTTTGTTAGAATGGTTCAAAGAATTGTGTGGTTGTAAAGTGATTTTAATTTATAAAGGATTTTTTTTGTCATGTTTTCTTGTCATTTTGCTAAGGGCAGTGTGTTTCTATCTCTTAGTTAAATTGTGGTTAATTTATATTTGAAAATAGAATGACGTTGACATTTTGTTTGATCGTTTTAAAGTTGAGAAGTTAGTGAAAATCAGTGGGATTATTATCAAAGAGATATTTCAGATATATTGTAAGAGTTTTCATTTTGACTGCCTATTTGTAATAAATTGGAGAAAATAAGACTCAGATCTTCAATGTCAGTTTTTTTTTTATTGATCGAGTTCGGTTGAAGGTGGATTTCCACCATCTCCCTAAAGATTTTCCTGCCGAGATTTCTCTCTTTACATAGGATTTTGGTTTCAGAAAAATTAAATTCATGTGAAAATTGGCTACTATGCTGGGCAAGCGCACAAGAGTTTTTCTTTAATCTGCAATCCCTTTTGTGGGAGGTGATTCTGTCTTTTGGGACTCTAGATGTTTGTCCTATATAGATTTTTCACACTGAGAGCAAGGGATGCTATAAACTACTTCTGAAACTTTGGGATAGGAGTTGGTGCGTAGAATGTCTCGTAGTTTATTTAGATTTTTCAGTCTGAGGGAGCGATGAGAGATTCTCTCTATTCTTGACTTCAAGCCTAGTATCATGTTTATTTTTATTTTAGTGGTATGAGAGGAATGGAAGTTAATGTATCTTCCTGAGTAGGTTGGTTTGGTATACCAATCTACTATGACGGAGTTATCTTCTTTTCTGACTAGAAGAGTGTCTAAAAAGGGGACACTGTTATTTGCTTCCTCTCCAGTAATAGTGAACTGTAGTTTGGGATGAAATACATTAAAGATTCTGAGAATCTCATTCATTTTATTGTGAGATATCGAGGTAATGATACCATCAGCAAATTTTTTTATGAATGGTAAGTTGAAGGAGAGTTTAGGGATGGATTCCTTGAGGAGGTCGTCCATCATATATTGTGATATGATAGGAGAAAGAGCAGCCCCCATTGGAGTACCCATTATTTGTTTATAGGAAAGTTGATTGAATTTACAATATTTGAACTGAAAAATAGAGTTTAAAATTTCAAGAAAGTTGACGAGTGTTAGTTTCGTGTATTTGCGAATATTAGTCCAGTGGTCTCTGATGCTTTTGATGACTAATTGTAAAGGGATATTACTGTATAAAGAGACAGCATCCAAGATTATCAGTACGAAGCCAGGAGGGAGCCTCATGTCTGTTATAAAATTAGTGAAATGAAATGAGTCCGTTACATAGTAGTCATTTTCTTTTACATAAGCATTGGCTAAAATTTCAAACAGGAACGTTGATAACTTGTTGTTAGGGGCATTGAGAGAGGAGATAATGGGTCTCATTGCCAACTGTGGTTTGTGGATTTTAGGAAGTCCATAGAATTTTGGTGATGTATGATTATATACCATAAGAGACTTCGCCATCTCCTTTGTTAATCTCCCTTGATTCTTAAGTTTGATGACTAATTGATTAGCTTTTTGTTGAAAGGTAGAAGTAGGATCTCTGGTAAGCTGAGTGTAGTAGTTCTGATCTTGTAAGATGGTGGTGCATTTTTCGAGATACGTGTCTTTTTTTAGTATAACTGTGATGTTGCCTTTATCAGCCCTACTAGTCAGAGAGACATTCTACGAACCAACTCCTATCAAATCCAATTAATAAATAAATTATTATTTAACTCAACCACACCCCCGGTACAACAAAACAACAATCTTACACCAGATATTAATGCTTTCCTCTCTGAAAACCGAATCAAATCTTATTTTTCATTTCCATACAATAAAGAAATTTCCACAAAAACAACTAAACTTTTCAACCAATTACTTAATTTAAAAATTGCTTTTAAACACAAAAAAAACTATCAATAATATTTTTACTTGTCTAAAAGACAAAGATGAAATCACAAAAGTTTCAGAAGTAGTTTATAGCATCCCTTGCTCTCAGTGTGAAAAAATCTATATAGGACAAACATCTAGAGTCCTAAAAGACAGAATCACCTCCCACAAAAGTGATTGCAGATTAAAGAAAAACTCTTGTGCGCTTGCCCAGCATAGTAGCCAATTTTCACATGAATTTAATTTTTCTGAAACCAAAATCCTATGTAAAGAGAGAAATCTCGGCAGGAATATCTTTAGGGAGATGGTGGAAATCCACCTTCAACCGAACTCGATCAATAAAAAAACTGACATTGAAGATCTGAGTCTTATTTTCTCCAATATATTACAAATAGGCAGTCAAAATGAAAACTCTTACAATATATCTGACATATCTCTTTGATAATAATCCCATTGATTTTCACTAACTTCTCAACTTTAAAACGATCAAACAAAATGTCAACGTCATTCTATTTTCAAATATAACTTAACCACAACTTAACTAAGAGATAGAAAACACACTGCCCTTAGCAAAATGACAAGAAAACATAACAAAAAATCCTTTATAAATTAAAATCACTTTACAACCACACAATTCTTTGAACTATTCTAACAAAATGAAGTAAAAATTTATTATATTTCCCAGAGATAAGTATGTCGAGTTTTCTTGTATTTTTTTTCCTGTTTTTTTTTTCTGATGAATAGGTGTAATAAAGTGCCCCCACAAACAACAATTTTTGAACACACCACTTAGCAGTAAGTACTTTAATGTTACATATAAAATAGGGTTGTTCTTTACTTTTAATCTCAAAAATATTGATAATCTACTATAATTGTAGCCCTGATGAAGAAAATGAAATATTTTCGAAAGCTTGGCGTAGCTAAAAAGGTGTCCAAAACTTTTTAATTCTTTTCCAAAGACCGCTTACCCCAAGAACATAATACATATATATATATATATATATATATATATATATATATATATATATATATATATATATATATATATATATATATATATATATATATATATATATATATATATATATATATATATATATATATACATGTATTATGTTCTTGGGGTAAGCGGTCTTTGGAAAAGAATTAAAAAGTTTTGGACACCTTTTTAGCTACGCCAAGCTTTCGAAAATATTTCATTTTCTTCATACATATATATATATATATATATATATATATATATATATATATATATATATATATATATATATACATGTATTATGTTCTTGGGGTAAGCGGTCTTTGGAAAAGAATTAAAAAGTTTTGGACACCTTTTTAGCTACGCCAAGCTTTCGAAAATATTTCATTTTCTTCATCAGGGCTACAATTATAGTAGATTATCAATATTTTTGAGATTAAAAGTAAAGAACAACCCTATTTTATATGTAACATTAAAGTACTTACTGCTAAGTGGTGTGTTCAAAAATTGTTGTTTGTGGGGGCACTTTATTACACCTATTCATCAGAAAAAAAAACAGGAAAAAATACAAGAAAACTCGACATACTTATCTCTGGGAAATATAATAACTTTTTACTTCATTTTGTTAGAATAGTTCAAAGAATTGTGTGGTTGTAAAGTGATTTTAATTTATAAAGGATTTTTTGTTATGTTTTCTTGTCATTTTGCTAAGGGCAGTGTGTTTCTATCTCTTAGTTAAGTTGTGGTTAAGTTATATTTGAAAATAGAATGACGTTGACATTTTGTTTGATCGTTTTAAAGTTGAGAAGTTAGTGAAAATCAATGGGATTATTATCAAAGAGATATGTCAGATATATTGGAAGAGTTTTAATTTGGACTGCCTATTTGTAATAAATTGGAGAAAATAAGACTCAGATCTTCAATGTCAGTTTTTTTATTGATCGAGTTCGGTTGAAGGTGGATTTCCACCATCTCCCTAAAGATATTCCTGCCGAGATTTCTCTCTTTACATAGGATTTTGGTTTCAGAAAAATTAAATTCATGTGAAAATTGGCTACTATGCTGGGCAAGCGCACAAGAGTTTTTCTTAATCTGCAATCACTTTTGTGGGAGGTGATTCTGTCTTTTAGGACTCTAGATGTTTGTCCTATATAGATTTTTTCACACTGAGAGCAAGGGATGCTATAAACTACTTCTGAAACTTTTGTGATTTCATCTTTGTCTTTTAGACAAGTAAAAATATTATTGATAGTTTTTTTTGTGTTTAAAAGCAATTTTTAAATTAAGTAATTGGTTGAAAAGTTTAGTTGTTTTTGTGGAAATTTCTTTATTGTATGGAAATGAAAAATAAGATTTGATTCGGTTTTCAGAGAGGAAAGCATTAATATCTGGTGTAAGATTGTTGTTTTTGTTGTACCGGGGTGTGGTTGAGTTAAATAATAATTTATTTATTAATTGGATTTGATAGGAGTTGGTTCGTAGAATGTCTCTCTGACTAGTAGGGCTGATAAAGGCAACATCACAGTTATACTAAAAAAAGACACGTATCTCGAAAAATGCACCACCATCTTACAAGATCAGAACTACTACACTCAGCTTACCAGAGATCCTACTTCTACCTTTCAACAAAAAGCTAATCAATTAGTCATCAAACTTAAGAATCAAGGGAGATTAACAAAGGAGATGGCGAAGTCTCTTATGGTATATAATCATACATCACCAAAATTCTATGGACTTCCTAAAATCCACAAACCACAGTTGGCAATGAGACCCATTATCTCCTCTCTCAATGCCCCTAACAACAAGTTATCAACGTTCCTGTTTGAAATTTTAGCCAATGCTTATGTAAAAGAAAATGACTACTATGTAACGGACTCATTTCATTTCACTAATTTTATAACAGACATGAGGCTCCCTCCTGGCTTCGTACTGATAATCTTGGATGCTGTCTCTTTATACAGTAATATCCCTTTACAATTAGTCATCAAAAGCATCAGAGACCACTGGACTAATATTCGCAAATACACGAAACTAACACTCGTCAACTTTCTTGAAATTTTAAACTCTATTTTTCAGTTCAAATATTGTAAATTCAATCAACTTTCCTATAAACAAATAATGGGTACTCCAATGGGGGCTGCTCTTTCTCCTATCATATCACAATATATGATGGACGACCTCCTCAAGGAATCCATCCCTAAACTCTCCTTCAACTTACCATTCATAAAAAAATTTGCTGATGGTATCATTACCTCGATATCTCACAATAAAATGAATGAGATTCTCAGAATCTTTAATGTATTTCATCCCAAACTACAGTTCACTATTACTGGAGAGGAAGCAAATAACAGTGTCCCCTTTTTAGACACTCTTCTAGTCAGAAAAGAAGATAACTCCGTCATAGTAGATTGGTATACCAAACCAACCTACTCAGGAAGATACATTAACTTCCATTCCTCTCATACCACTAAAATAAAAATAAACATGATACTAGGCTTGAAGTCAAGAATAGAGAGAATCTCTCATCGCTCCCTCAGACTGAAAAATCTAAATAAACTACGAGACATTCTACGCACCAACTCCTATCCCAAAGTTTCAGAAGTAGTTTATAGCATCCCTTGCTCTCAGTGTGAAAAAATCTATATAGGACAAACATCTAGAGTCCCAAAAGACAGAATCACCTCCCACAAAAGGGATTGCAGATTAAAGAAAAACTCTTGTGCGCTTGCCCAGCATAGTAGCCAATTTTCACATGAATTTAATTTTTCTGAAACCAAAATCCTATGTAAAGAGAGAAATCTCGGCAGGAAAATCTTTAGGGAGATGGTGGAAATCCACCTTCAACCGAACTCGATCAATAAAAAAACTGACATTGAAGATCTGAGTCTTATTTTCTCCAATTTATTACAAATAGGCAGTCAAAATGAAAACTCTTACAATATATCTGAAATATCTCTTTGATAATAATCCCACTGATTTTCACTAACTTCTCAACTTTAAAACGATCAAACAAAATGTCAACGTCATTCTATTTTCAAATATAAATTTACCACAATTTAACTAAGAGATAGAAACACACTGCCCTTAGCAAAATGACAAGAAAACATGACAAAAAAATCCTTTATAAATTAAAATCACTTTACAACCACACAATTCTTTGAACCATTCTAACAAAATGAAATAAAAATTTATTATATTTCCCAGAGTATGTCGAGTTTTCTTGTGTTTTTTCCTGTTTTTTTTTTCTGATGAATAAGTGTAATAAAGTGCCCCCACAAACAACAATTTTTGAACACACCACTTAGCAGTAAGTACTTTAATGTTACATATAAAATAGAGTTGTTCTTTACTTTTAATCTCAAAAATACTGATAATCTACTGTAATTGTAGCCCTGATGAAGAAAATGAAATATTTTCGAAAGCTTGGCGTAGCTAAAAAGGTGTCCAAAACTTTTTAGTTCTTTTCCAAAGACCGCTTACCCCAAGAACATAATACTGCTATATATATATATATATATATATATATATATATATATATATATATATAGGATGTTATGGAATTCACTGAATATATTGGAATGGGAAAAGATGGCTGAAAAGCTAAGAAAACTAAATATACATGTGACCCCCAACAATTGTTTAAATCGCTGGAGGGTTCTCGAAAGAAGTTTGTTGATAATAACAAAACTCGTAAGTTTACTGGTAAAAACAAACTCATACTTGTATACTTATTGTGATAACTAACATATATCCTAAGATATTAATGATAAACGTATACCGCGCTTCCCAATATTGAGATTCTTTAATAGTTGCCCAAGTCTTAGAGGTATGAAAAAAAAAGAGTTCCTTGCTTTTATCAAGTGACGTGAACAGATCATACAAAAAGTGTATTATCAAAACAGTTTACGTTGTTTATGTTTGTTCTTGTCAATGGATTTTTATTTTGTGCATTTGATTCTAGGTAGAAGACGTACATATTTTGAGTACCAAAAGGAAGAAGAAAAAAAAAAATGTACACCCTGCACTGTTATTGGCTTCAGACGCAAGGGATAACTTACTACAAGATGAAATAAAGAGCAAAGAAAATAATGAGAAAAGACTAAGAAAGAAAATATCTCAACAAGGTGACCAAAAGTTGAAGAAAGTATTTAAGGTAATGGTGTAGAAGAGAAAAGACAAAACGAGGAAACACCTCGAGTAAAGCATTCTAAATCAAAAATACTTCGAAAACAGATAAACACCGAAAAAATTCGATTGGATAGAAAAGCATAGTATGAGGAAGGATTGGAGATTGAAAAAAAAACTAGAACAAATTGGGAGGAGGAATAATTTAATTGAAGAGAGAAACGTAATCTTAAAAAAAAATAAGTTCAATTCAATTCATCTTTAAACCTTCTTTAAGGAGATTTAACAATAATTTCAGTTTATTTTTGGCATTTATCATATCAAGAAGTTTACTGAAATTGAGAGGGCAAGTTTTTAAATTCATCAATTGCTTGTGCATTTCCATCAGTGAGCAATATTTCCTTGTTTTGCTACATTTAAATGACAATAGCAGCATAACACTTGGCAAAATGGACATGTGTAAGTGATGAATTTAAAAACTTACCCTGTTTAAGATTTTTATGAAGTTGATAATCAAGAATTATAATTATTTTGTCTTTAAGAATTTTTGCTCTTTTCTTTACCAAATGATCAAATGATCCTTGTGGTTAATTTTTTGTTTTTTTTTTGTTATGTGTTATTCTAAGCAGGACTTATGAATAAAAAGTAATAAGTACCAGATGTTTTTATGTATTTTTTCTATTAGATTATAAAAAAATAATAGTAAGTACGACAGGAGTTTAGGTAGGTAGGGTGATGGCACCAATAATCGACAAGCACTAATAATCGACAATTTTAAAAAGAAGCTTAAAAACTAAGAGTTCAATTATTTTTCCTGAATTAGCGACACCGCAATCATAAACATTATACTTCCTAACATCGATTTAACAGACGCCACTAGAAGCCCTGATGAAGAAAATGAAATATTTTCGAAAGCTTGGCGTAGCTAAAAAGGTGTCCAAAACTTTTTAATTCTTTTCCAAAGACCGCTTACCCCAAGAACATAATACATATATATATATATATATATATATATATATATATATATATATATATATATATATATATATATATATATATATATATGTATATATATATATATATATATATATATATATGTATATATATGTATATATATATATATATATATATATATATATATATATATATATATATATATATATATATAATATATAGAGCAGAACATTGTTTCTGAAGGTGGAATACTCATAATTGGTACGAGCGTTCTATAGAGATGAAAAAAGATGTATGTAAAGAAATTTGAGTTAGATGCTACAGGGTGTTCAAAATAAATTTATGCATTTCGACTATTTTAAATTGAAAAATCTTAAATTTTTTAAATGGCGCACCCTGTATATTATTATTTTTTCTGATAGATTTTACAAAACTCTCCAACTTTTATTAAGTATGTCATACACCTATTTCTAATATTTTTTGATTTATTTTGAATTTTTCAATTTTTACCCTTGTTTTTAATACAGTTACGCTACAACATCATAGTTGCCAAGACAAAATAAAAATGTGGGCATTGTCAAATTTTGACATGTCTATTAAGCAAGTAAAACAGTTTAATTTGTTGTAGTAAGTGACGTATAAAGGTAATAGTTATGTATTTTCGTAAAAATGAATTAATTGATATGGTTTATATACTGGGCGAGGCGGGAAAAAATTGTCTTTTAGCAGTAAGGCTTTACGGAGAGAAGTACTCTAACAGACGTATACCATCTAGAAAATCTATTCAGTGCTTAATGGAACGGTTTGACGGTAGTGGTAGCGTTGAGTATATGAAACGGAAAGTAGTAAACCAGAATGCTACCAATGAGGAAAAAGAAATGAAGATTTTACTTCATGTTGAAGATAATCTCCAGGTCAGCAGCCGTCAACTAGCTGACTTATCTGACACATCCCAATCTACGGCTAATCGCACCACGAGAAAATATAAGTATCATCCCTTTCATATGGAACTACACCAAGAATTTCAATACCGTGATTTTGAACGACGAGTAAACTTTTGTACCACCATGAATGCAGCATTAGAGGCCGATCCAAATTTTTTATCCAAAACAATGTTTTCTAATGAAGCTACTTTTCGCAGTAATGGAGCAGTTAACAACCATAATATGCATTATTATTCAACAGTTAATCCATTTTGAGTCCGGGAAGTTCAAAACCAAAACCATTGGTCGCTTAATGTATGGTGTGGAATATTAAATTTTCGAATTGTCGATCCATATTTTTTCCGCGAACCGCTTAACGGGTCCAGATATCTAAACTTTTTGCAAAACGAATTACCCCAGCTTCTTGAAGAAGTTGATAACTTTGAAATGGAACAAATGTGGATTCAACAAGTCGGAGCTCCTGCTCATTACCACCGGGAAGAGATGGATTCATTCAGTGGCCCCCTCGATCATGTAACTTAACACCTTTAGACTTCTTTTTGTAGGGCTACATTAAAGATCGTGTTTATGTGAATCCGCCTACAACACCAGTGGATATGGAAAATAGGATATGGGATGCGTGCAGGACAATAACACACTTTATGCTAAGGAAAGTGAAGGAAAATATAGTAAAACGACTCAACATGTGTATTCAAGTAGACGGGCATATTTTTGAACATTTGTTACGTCATAATAATTAATCATTAGATAAGTTAAACTACATTAAAATTATTATTAACTATTTATTGATGTTTTCCCAATATTAAAAACATGGGTAACAATTGAAAAAATCAAAATAATATAGTTTCTTTACATATATCTTTTTTCATCTCTATAGAAGGCTCGTACCACTTATGAGTATTCCACCTTCAGAAACAATGGCGCTACTGGCAATTTTTTACAAAACTGAAAACTAATATTTTTAAAAAAAAAGTTAAAATATTAGTAAAACTACTAGGTTTAGGTTATAACATTATTAATAAGAAAGTTTTTAAATTTTACGCAGAATTTAAAAATAAATTTGAAAATAGGATGTTTCTTTAAAAAAAAAATGTTATATCGGCCACACTTTTCTGAAGTACCCTTAAAAATGATTTTAAACTGTGCACCTTAACATTCCCTAAAACTATTTTATTTAACATTTTTTCATCATTCCCGAAACAATTGAGATAATGAACTTTACTCTATCGTTGACTCACCCTCTACAACCGAAGAGCCGCGATTATCGGAACTCTTCGTGCTGGACGTTCGGCGACTGAAATAATTCGCTTCTTCGGCTACCGTGGATGGAAACTGTGGCCTCGGGGAGGCGATATGTGTATCAATAGCATGGTGCACCGGCATACACGAAACATTTAGTCCAAAACTGGTTATCGGATAATGTGGACATATTTTGGTCTAACGAGTTTTGGCCCCCAATAGCCCGGATTTAAACTCTCTAGACTACTGTGTCTATCAAGAAAATGTTTAAATAAAATATTTATACAGAGTGATCCATATGTATGTAATAACGATTCCACAGCATTTATTAATACGGCGCACACGCTGATGTTGACAATAAAATGTTTTAAACTGTACAGTTCGAAGAAATGGAAAACTAAAATAACTTGTGTATGTGGTATATATGCTAAACGCATTAAATTTTGGATTAGATACATTGTTGTCTTTTGTTCCTTCTACTTTTTTATGTCATTATTATTAATAATATTAAACTTATTGAAGCTTTAATTAGCAAATTTAGACTGGCTTAAATTTCTAACCATATATACACTATTTACGAGACAAGCCTTTTCACTGGATACATGTGGTACATATCTAGCTAGCATAATTCATATGACAGGCGTTTACAGTGAGGAGTATCCGCTTAAATGCAAGACGGATATATAAATTTTGTTTTCATATTGTATGAAACGCTCGGGAGAAATTTAAGGAAATTTAGTTAAAATGTCAATTAGCTGTTTTATACACATATAGAGCAGAACATAGTTTTCGTTTACACTTCTTACTAATAGAACAGTAGTATTATTTGCTCTGGCGATATTTTTGAAATATTTAAATTGAATAATAAAAATTGGTAAATTGATTTACCCAGTACTTTCCTTGTAAAAATGTAGTTCTAATTTAAGTACTGATTTGGACTTTCTGAAGCAGAGAGTAAGTAAACTCACACCTTTTTTAGCCTCTTTCCCTGAAAAGCTATCAATTCACAACTATGGGTTTCATTCGTACTTCAAGTTTTGCATTATGATTTTGTTCGAGAGTTATCGTGCCCACAGAGCGACCGGCCGACATTCGCATAGACAGTCCGACGAAAATGGGAAAATGTGTTTTTCATGATCTAAAAACTCTTAGACGCAGAGAAAAATTTAGAGGGTAATTCTTTCCCGAATACAATACTTTCCGTTAGCAAGGAAAGTAAATATCATAATTTAGCTATTGTATCATAAATAGGTTTCCGTCAATTTAATGGTATTTATTTCTAGAACTTCTTCTGTATTCAACTCAATATTTTTTTGGGTTACTCTGTAATAGGATCTCAATTCTTTATATATACTATTTGAGTTAAAACAGGAAATAATGAAAAAAAAACAAGAACATTGCGACAGAGGTGTACAGGGTGCCCCATACGTATGGAATAATGATTCCACAGCATTTATTAATCAGTGTATCAAAAAAATGTTTGCTGCTGCTGACGTTGACAATAAAATGTTTTGAACTGTCAGTTCGAAAAAATTACTCCATCTTATTTTTTTTTTAATGGAAAACACTATATATTATTTCATTTTTGAGTCCTGCTAAAAACTCTACATATAATTTGTCTAACATACCATATATCTAAATTGAACTGTTTTGGAATTATTGATATTTGAAATTAAAGAGTTCAAATTAATTTTTTCTTTAAGCTGGCTTGTGTCAAACATTTACTGTCAGATAACAACTTAACGTGTCAAAAAATGATTTACTGGCGAAAACGTTTATTTCTGTATTTTGTGAAACTGCAATTTGAGTGTAATATCGTAATGGTACATTTAACAGAAACTGAAAGAATCACTTTGTTAATGATTATTGGTTACGGAGACCGTAGGAGAATATAACAGGAAGTGTGTGATCTTTTTAACGCAGAATATCCAAATCGAGAACCTATTACCCAGTCCGTAGTTAGCAAAACATTAAAACGATTTAGAAAATCAGGTCACGTTAAAGATCGTTCTAAATCTGGACCTCTAAAATAAAACAAGTGATGATAAAAAGCTAGATGTTTTATTGGAAATTACAGAAAATCCCCATACAGCCACTTGTCAGTTTTGCCTAGATTACAACATATGAAAGGTACCTTAAGTCGTATATTGAATGAAGAAAAACTGCATCTATACAAACCCATTCTATTGCAAGAATTATCTGAAGATGACTACGATAGACGAGTTGAATTTTGCGAGGTCATGATGGAACGAATCAATAATGATCCTAACCTAATTCATAATATTGTTTTTTCTGACGAGTCCTCATTTTGCCGTAACGGACGAGTTAACAGGCATAACTACCGGCACTGGTCTACTGAGAATCCCCACTGGATAATCAACAGTCATTCTCAAAGACTACAAAAGATAAACGTGTAGGCAGGGATTTGTGGGCGTCATACAATGGTCCCTCTTTTATCGATGGAAATCTTACAGGATAGCGGTATTTACAGCTACTTCAAGAGCAAGTTATTCAAACTTGTGCAGGTCTTTTTCCCGATGAAAATAATTTGGATACCGCTAACAGGAATCTGTGGTATCAACATGATGGAGCACCTCCTCACTATGAAATCAATTTTCGTAGATATTTGGATGTGATTTTTCCTAATCGATGGATAGGCAGAAGAGGTGCTGTATGGCCCGCAAGGAGTCCCGACCTTACGCCACTCGATTTTTTTTATGGGGTCATTTGAAAACCAAAGTTTACCGAAGTCGACCTGAAACTGTAGAAGATTTACAACAAAGAGTTGTACATAATATATATTATGCCTAACGTGACCACACGGGACAGTTCTGTTTTTAGGCAATATGTCCCATTGTCCTCAGCGAAGTTGTCAGGATGCAGAAATGTTCCGCTTTGACAAAATTTAACTCTCGACACTCGAAAAAACCTTCGAAAACAATCGTGGTGCGGGTAGGTAGGATACCGAGCACAACGCAGCCCGCGGTAAGACAGGGGGAATCAGATGATTTAATGCAACGAATCACAGCCCACAGTGATTGTTGCTGTTATAAACGTAAAGAAACTATCGTCTATTTTGTTCTGCATTCATTTTCATAATTATCTACGTGAGAGAGTGATGTTTTAGTAAAATGCCTAAACTGAAGTGCAGTTTTAATTTTAACTTACAAACTAAGTATCCATTTATAAACCAAAGGACGGCTCTGTCAGACGTCACATATGAAAAGTGTCCTACAGATTTCAGTGTAGCCCATCGTAGTACTAGTGAACTAAACAACGTTTAAAATCTGAAAAACACAAACTATTCATTCAAGCTGCAGCTTCAAGCTCATCGATGCTGAATTCCTTTAAGAAAACTAATTCACCTACCCATAAAGATATAGAAGTTGCTGCTGCTGAAGGCCTCTGAGCTTATCACACTGTACAAGAAAATCACAGCTTTCTTTAATAGACTCCATTAGGGCTATATATACGACACAAACCATTTTACCACTTTTATTTTATACTTACTATAAATATTTATGCACAATATTGGTTTATTATCTCGACAAGAACCAAAAAAAAACGACCGTATTATTATTAAAACCATACAAAATGCATCGACCCCCACTCCTTTTACCCGCTTCGCCTTAAGCGATATCGCTTAAAAACCATAAGCGGTATTCTCTCATTAGGTGTTAATATCGAGTAGCAGCAGTGGCAAGAGCGCTTTAAAATGCCAAATAAGAATTTGGCGAAAGGTCGTGCAAATTCATCGTTAGACGAACGGACTGAAACCCGGAATTTTAATATATATATATATATATATATATATATATATATATATATATATATATATACATATATATATATATATATATATATATATATATATATATATATATATATATATATATATATATATATATATATATATATATATATATATATATATATATATATATATATATATATATATATATATATATATATATATATATATATATATATATATATAAGTTGGATTGAATTCTTTCTTGAACCTTGGAATATTGAATATATATTTTTTCAATTTCTTGGGCTTTATGGTTCTTTTGTTTTAAGGATAGAGAAATTACATCATGTTCTAGTTAGAATTTATTGAAAACGTTTCGCCCGATTTTCAGGCTTCTTCAGTTCATCTAAAAATTGAAATTTTCTGTTTTGGATATTCAATAGGACGCACAAATTTTTTTAATTATGAATATATAAAATTCTTAAACTTATAATACAATGTAGAAGGTGAAAATAATAATAAAAATACACTCAAAATATATATGAAAACTTACATGTGTGGGTTGAAACGAAGACACACTTAACATTCATATATATATATATATATATATATATATATATATATATGAAAAAAATGTTTAAATAAAAGTTATGGGGTGTTATACGGCGCAGATGCTGACGTTGACAATAAAATGTCTTGACCTGTCAGTTCGAAGAAATTACGCCATCTTTATTTCTTTAAATGGAAAATCCTACTGAAAATTCTAGATATTATACATACCGTATGTCTAAATTGAACTGTTTTGGAAAAATTGAACTGTTTTGGAATCATTGTCAGTGATTGTTGCTGTTATAAACGTAAAGAAACTATCGTCTATTTTGTTCTGCATTCATTTTCATAATTATCTACGTGAGAGAGTAATGTTTTAATAAAATGCCTAAACTGAAGTGCAGTTTTAATTTTAACTTACAAACTAAGTATCCATTTATAAACCAAAGGACGGCTCTGTCAGACGTCACATATGAAAAGTGTCCTACAGATTTCAGTGTAACCCATCGTAGTACTAGTGACACTAAACAACGTTTAAAATCTGAAAAACACAAACTATTCATTCAAGCTGCAGCTTCAAGCTCATCGATGCTGAATTCCTTTAAGAAAACTAATTCACCTACCCATAAAGATATAGAAGTTGCTGCTGCTGAAGGCCTCTGAGCTTATCACACTGTACAAGAAAACCACAGCTTTCGCTCAAATGATTGTGCTTCGAATTTAATGTTTCGAGCAAAAATCCAAATGTGCACGTACTAAATCTGAGGCCACTGTTGCAAATGTGTTGACGAACTAAAAATGCACCTTCGCGAATCCAAATATCTGACAATGCTAACCGATGCATCAAACCATGGGTCGATGAAATTGTTCCCAGTTTTAGTCCGCTACTTCTTACCACACGAAGACATACATGTCAAGATTTGAAAGTTTCAAGATAAACCAGGCGAGACATCCGATATTATTGTGGAATATTTGAAACATGTTTTGATAGTCAATGATTTGACTTTGAAAATGGTCGCGTTTGTGGAGAGAATATAAACTGCAATTTTGGAGCAAAAACTAGGAATTAATAATGTTTATGCAAAATTAAATACGAACGGAGCGCACATTATCCACAACTCGATTGAAACGGCCGCAGATTGTCTGCCTGTTGACTTCGAATGCATCATTGTGAAGATTTAGTCATTTTTTTACATCTACAAATTCTGTGATGAAGCTAACATAGAATACCAAAAACTAATAGGCTACAGCAAAACTAGGTGGCTAGCTTTGATGCCTGCTATTGAGAGGATTTTAAAATTGTATCAGCTTGTAAAAAAACTACTTTTTGAGCATTGATAAATATATTAAAAGCATTTTTTGAAAACATAATTTAGAATTGTGGCTCTTTTTTATGCACGCACAACGTTTCATCAAGCTGTGTTGAATAATGAAGGAAAAATTTTTCCGTCATTGAAGCAATAAAGGAATATAATCGCCTCCCTTACATCGTCCGTAATTTCATGGAAAAATTACGTGAAAACAATGGCAGTCGAATTTTATAAAACAAGCAGAGTATTTAGAGCAGTGGTGTCAGTTTAGTGTGGAATTAGAAACATTTGAATGGGCAAACTTAACAATAACGATCGCGTGGGATAAGATGCAGAGAATAATGGATTTATTGATGGAAATCAAGATACACAAGTTTTCACTAATTTCAAATTATATTACTGCTCAAAAAGTGGAAGAATGAAATAATTAAAATATTTCCTACCGAAAATCGTTGGGTAGAAATATTCAGACACTTTGCAGCCAATAATCTCAATTATATAAACTTTTGTAGTATTGTTGAATACATTCTATAATGAGAAAACGCAGATGCTAGTTCCAACACTAAAAGCAATATTGATTATCAAAATTAATACCAATAAGTCTTGTCCGCAATTGCATTCTTTCTTATAAACTAGACTAGTTACCTTAAAAAATTGTTCTTCTGAAAAATATCTGCAGACTGATTGTTTTTGTTTTTAATTGCCGTTTTTTGATTTTTATTGGCAAGTATTTTTACCATAGCACGGTCAACAACGTTTTAGGTAGAAGACTGAATTACTGAATACGATTGAAGTTTTTTCAGAAAGTAGTAAAGATATGCGTTTAAATTTTGATTTATTTAGAAAATTATTTTACAGTTAACATAAAATGGAATTATCTAAATTATTTAATTTGATTCGAAAAAGAATCCAAGCAGCCCAGCATAGTTAATAACTTTGTTGGCTGTAGTATAAGGTACTCAATCCTATGTAAGATTATGCACGAATTATTGAAGCTGTGAAACCTAAAATCAGTTGTCCCGTTTTAAAGGAAAAAAAATGGTGCCATTAATCATGCCAGCAAAAATACCTCCTCATTGTTTCTCTACTACATAGGGATGTAAACGATACATCGATGTTTTTAATACAACGATGTTTCAGTTAAAAACATCGATGTTTGCCATTGATGTTTTAAATCTAAAAACATCGATACATTGACATTAATTCAAGCGATGTTTCTTATCGATGATTTTCACGTCTAGAGGAAACTCACTATTTCAAACAGATCCATCTATTCTAATACTACTTCAACTATTGTTAGCGATATTGACTATCCTAAGAAATATTTCTCTAGCTAGATAGATGGCACTGTTTCCTATTAATAGATGGATGAACAATAATTTGAATGTTGCACTCACTTCCTTCGTCCAGTTCGATTAATTATCATTTATTCACAATGCAATATAAATTACAAAAGAGTTGGCAGAAGTTGGCTGTGTGGCATAGAACCCTTTGCCTATCCTAGTTTTGATAAAGTTGACCAAAAAAATACATACAAGTTACAATACAAAACTTAGTTCGAATTGTTTGTTGTTTTATTCGGTTTGCTTGTCTACTCCGTACTTGTGTGCGCTGTAAAACTGTTTCTCTGTGAAATATGGAAGTTTTTTTGTGAAAAACAGACTAATTCATAGTAAATTTAGAAAAAATGAGTAGTTTATTGTTACATACTGTTGTTTTGTTGCTTTTGTATTGAAATGTCGAGAACAAATAAATTATTTCTTGGAGTAACGATCCATTTTTTGGATAAATTACAGCTGAGTAGGACATTGGGAGTAATCTAGTTACGCAAGAGCCATACAGCTGATTACTACAAAGAAAGTTGTCCCAGTTCCTCAACGAGTGAAAAGTTTCCATAGAGAGTGTTTCTGCTTGTGTCACGGATAACGACATTATATGAATCGCACCTTGTTTGGTTACAAAAAGATAATTCCTTGTTTTGCACACACTATCAATTTAACAGTGACTCAGGCGATAGATAAGTCTACGGTAGCTTTGGTCAGCAAAGTGCACGAAATTGTTAAATATATCAACGTAAATGCCACTGATGAATTGCGCAAGAAACGGATACCGAATCTTTTTAAGGAAACGCGAAGAAAAGGATTCTCGATGTCTGAATGCGATGAAACTCCTGTTATTATATATTAGAGAGGTTCATCCAGTTAGGTTCTATTGTAAGCGAAATATTGCCCACCCGTCCAGGAGGTCCTTCTATGATTACTAATTCTGAGCTGAATAATGTTAAGGAGCTACTAAATCATACGAAATAGAAACCAAAGATATTTTCGCGGAGTCTTACGTGACTGTCAGCAAAGTGATTCCTCTAGTAAATTGCTTAAACAAGCCTTGAAGAATAGTTTACCAATAGACCGCATCGTGACTGAATTAAAAAATGAATTCCAAAGCCAAACGAGTAAATGGTTCGAGAAACTGGAACACAACTGAATTTTAGCGCTGGCAACTACTCTTGATCCGCAACTCAAGTTACTGGACTTTAAAGATTCCTTTGCTCAGAGTAAAGTAGTCAGTTATCTAAACAGATTTGCGAAACTAGCCAATAATGCCAATAAATCAGAATCTTTCGACGAGTGGGAAAAAGAAGAAGAGGCCCTTGATATTTGGGAATACCATCAGCATTTGGTCCAGAGTAACATGAAGGCGAAGCAGACATCTTCTTCAAAAACAGAGACTGAGGTACAAATGTACTTTGGGTCTACTGTTGCGCCCATAACCCAGAATCCCATTGAAATGTGTGCTGACATGAAAAGTATGCTCCCGGGACTGTACAAGTACGCTGTTAAATATCTACCTATTGTGGCGACGACAGTCCCGAGCGAACGAGTGTTCTTCAAAGCCATAATCAACACAGAAATCGATTGATAGAAAAACTCCTCAGTGTACACTACTATATGTACACACATATACTAGTGTAGACTGACCCTTTTATGCTCACAATAAAAAAAAATGGAAAAATCATTGATGTTTCGATACATCGATGTTTTTGAGTCGATGGTTTTTCGACATCAATGTTTCTATAAAGACATCAATACATCGATGTTTTTCAGTACGATGTTTGTATCCCTACTATTACATCATATGCCCTTTTTTTGTTGAGCAAGCCCGACAATGTCTATTTTGGTATTGCACTCGTGCAACAGCAGTATTCGCTCAGCAACTCCTTCTTCATGTTGCATAAGCCTGGACATGCCTTCTTCAGGCTGCGCATATGCACCCACATCCCTTTTAGTGAGCATGCGTAGCCACGCTCCCTTTCAATCTTGTGCATGCGCAGCCACGCCGTCTTTCTGGCGAAACAGGCACAAATACGCATCTTTCGTACTAAGCCACTCCTATTTGGGTAGATAGATTGGGGGTGTAGAGTTTAGGACCATCCCTTCTAGTGTAGTTATTAATAATAATGTAATTATCAGTTTAGAGGGCTATCTCTTGAAATGTAAACTGAAATTACTTGCAAAAAAACCTGATATATTTATTTGAGAAATGTGTTTTGTTGCGAGACTGCCAACAGTTTTTGTTGTTACATGACATGTGAGAAAACGACACTAACTAATTTTCTCTTAAAATCATCACTCACATCATTCCTATTTAAGGTTATTATAGAAAATATGAAACGCAAATTTAAATAAAGCAGTTAAAAGCGACTTTTGATCTTGTAACGTGTTTATATTTGGTAATGGTAATATAATAAGTTCTTTAAAATTAAAGGAAATTCTTGGTGAAATGGCTTTGTGTCTTTAATGAACGCCGAGCGCGACCTAACATTGGTGCGATTCCGATAGATATTAAATTGAGATGCCATTCTGCGATCAAGGGAAAAAAGGTTTCGTCAGAATGAAAATTGAGTAGTAAGTGGTTATATGAAATTCCACGGATGTTTTGTTTTATTGCAACGCAACGGTGCCCTGTTAATAAGGAGAAAATTAAATTTTAGAAATTAGTATAGTTTATCTGTTTCATTTTCAAAATATAAAATATTTTATAATAGTAGCAAAAAAATAAAGTTATTTTTAACTCTAAACGGGGCATTTGTAAAAATCAGAGCGTGGTAATAAGATTGAAAAATTGATCGGTTTGATTAAATGTATCGTAACATATTTAAAATTACTCAAAAGTATTAATGAAAGCTAAAAAGATATTGTATTTTTCCCGAAATTTTAAATATTGCTATAAGTTTAGGACTGAATTTGAAGTTAATTTTTCTTATACCACGCAATAATAGAATGCCTAAATAATCTTTTAACATTATATTTCCGTTTTAACGTAAGTTTGTAACAACAGTAGCTTATATAACTTATCCGTAAAGCAGTAATTTCTGTATCAATACTCCTACTGATACTAGTGTATACTACAGTAATAGAAAAATTAATAGTCTGTAATAACTGTGAAAATTTAGCTTAGATGCAGTGCCGTAATATACCTTTTAAACAAAAAGATAAGAATTGCATATTGAACATATTTAGAATTTATAAATTGCTTGAGAAGACTAAAAAAGTTAGACCATAATAGTATTTTTTTAGTTCAATCATATGTCAATATTTTGTGAGAAATTAAACATTCCATTATACGTTACAAAATCATACCTCTGGCTATGAAATTTAGTTAAAATGGAAATAATAAAATGTCAACATGTCTTCGCCCTTCTTAACCCTAACTTCTCTAATAACATGTTACAATTACACTAATAATGCAGAATTAGATCAATTCTATTTTAAATTATATATATTTATATATATATATATATATATATATATATATATATATATATATATGTATATATATATATATATATATATATATATATATATATATACATACATATGATATATTATATATATATAATATATAATATATATATATATACATATATAACACTTCTTTAGATTCGAAAATTTTTGAAAAATTAATGGCAAAGGTCAAAACAGGCTTCTAACGCCAAACCAACTGAAAGACCGTGTTGTTAACAATATGATTTTTTCAATAATTATAGATTTTCAAATTTCAGGTACAATTAATTTAATAATAAAGCTTAAGCCGTTTATTTTTGGTTTGGCGAGGTTCTCCTAGTTGATTTAAGCTAATTTCTTTCTTAACGCCTATGTCTAATTTATTGGACATTTGAGAACAAAAAACATGTTGTGGACAAAATTTGACCTCTTAAAAAATAAAATATTCAATTCAAGTATATGTTTGTAGTCCCTAAATTATGGAATAAACTAAAATACCTCTTTAAACTATCCTGACATTATATTTTTTCTCATGTTCAATTCGAAATTAATATATTTTGAAATCAAAATCCTTTAAAAACTTGACTGAAAACCAAAATAACTTCTCAAGATTTTGTGGCAGAAAAGAGGACGCTTAAACGCCTTTTTCGTTTATAGACCACTCTTCCATTACAGAGATAAAATTCCTTACGTATTGTATACCAACCATGTGCAATTTAAAAAAAAAAAAAAACAAAAATTAGTATAATAATTGAAAGGTGATTTTTGATACCAGTAAGCGTCCGAATCTTCAATACAAAACTCGAAGATTATATCCTATTCACACCGAGTCCAAAGGTAAAAGTGAGACCAGGGGAATCTATGACGCTGATTGTAAAGACACCAGATAATTACAACCAAATGGAGAGCAGAAAGATCCTTGCGCAATAACATGTCTACTATCACGACAGTTAGGCATTTGACGTTTGCAAATTGCAATATTTGTTTATCAATTTAAAATTTATGTATAATAATTCATCCAAGAAAATTAAGATTTTCCATCTGTCCATCACCAGGCAATCTAATTACCCAAGATAGTGCCAGAAAGAAATATTATTCAAATAGAAAAATAATAAATATATACTTATATATATATATATATATATATATATATATATATATATATATATATATATATATATATATATATATATATATATATATATATTGTAACATTCATTTTTTCCTAGATTTTAAGACCATGTAATGTTACTGATTTTTCACTTCAAATTGTACTTATTTTCATTTTTGTATCGAACGGTATATTAATCAAAGATTCCAAGCCGTTCGGTATATTAGTGTGCTGTGCGGTTTCTGACCGAATCTTTCGGCAGGCCGGGATTGGTTGAAAATGTGTATCCGGATTTTCGGTTCCGGCGTCGCGAGATTACCGAGAGAAGGCCCACGACTTATTTAAGGGCCAGAGAACTACGGTCGAGGCTGAGTACCATCAAGCCGCAGCCAGGCGAATTTTCATCGGAGCCGCCAAAAAGCTTCCCTCGACGGAGCTGCAGTAAAGGCTCATTACAACAATCATGAGAGCTAAATAATGCACAAGTTTGTTAACGAAAAGCCGTAGTGGGCTCTCTAAGTGTTTACTAGAAAAGTGTGAAATCGGTCGTGTTCCATCGAAGCCGAAATAAAAACAGTAAGTTACCAAAACATCCTTCCATAGACTTATCCCTGAGTAGTGCCCTAACAGCAATTTGAACTGACTAAAAAGTGAAGTGAAAAGCACTATTTTTCGTCTTCGGGAGTAGACGTAGAGTTTAGAATTTAAATGTCATAACTACCAGTTAGGCTAAAATTTTTTGGTAATCCTGTAAAACTGCAAGGTTAGAACTTTTTATTTTTAAAAACATGAATAAATTTTCTTTTTGTTGATTAAAGCTAGTGTCTCACTGAATACCTATCTTACTTTTCAGGATAAGAACGGCTGTACCAAACTGATTTTTTTATTTACCAACAGTACACCCTTTCAGTATTTTTTCATTTTTTTAGCTGAAGTTAGATCCTTTCTATTTTAAAATGAATGGTGCCCAAAAAGTCGTACAGCTGAGATTTCTTTAAAAATAGAAAATAATTCCAAAAAGACGTACAAAAAATTATCTCTTACCCATATCTCTCTACCAAAGAAAACTGAGCTAGTGTGTGTCTAATTTCTTTAGTTCTTTTAAAATCAGGATTCACTCAATTCATTATCAGAAATTAAAAGGAGGTTGCAAGAAAATTGCGCCCAAGCGTGGGAAAAACAATTTTCACACGGTACAAAATGACGCAGTCTACGTGGGGCGCAAATAAACACTTTTCCATAGGGTACAAAATGACGCCTCAAAAGTGCGGGCAAGTAAAAAACAAATTACAATATATATATATATATATATATATTATATATATATATATATATATATATATATATATATATATATATATATATATATATATATATATATATATATATATATATATATATATATATATATATATATATATATATATATATATATATATAAATATACAAACTAATTATTTATTTTATCCAAGGTAGGTTCACCCTTAATAGCCAGATACACAACAATGTCCCAAATTATTATATATACTATTCGATTGCAGTAGAATGTAAAACCTTTAACAGCTTAATTTACTTTTGAATTTAATAATGAAATATTTTATATGTAAATTTCACCAAATAAAGTTTCTTATGAGAAAGTTTTATATGGAGACCTAGAAACAGGTAGAAAATATGACAGAGAGCCATAATAAAAATGAACTTTCCTGGCTTTATATTTCAGAGCTTCATAAATTTAATTGACTTAGTGTTTTTTTTTTTATATACAAGTTAGAGCAATATATATATCATTCAACTTAACAAAGACCTGGAAGAAATTCTATCTTGTAGTAACAGTAACCAAATGGAATTTAATGCTACAAAAACCCATGCGGCAGTTTTTTCTAAAAAAGTTAACGTTGCTGAACCCGACATAGTTATGTCGGAGCACTCCATTCCCCTAGAATCGTCGCTCAATTTGTTGGCCGTTAGTTTGGGAGCAAATATGCCCTGGCGTGAACATGTTGCAGGCATAGCAAGGAGAGCTTCTCAAAAGTTGAGAATATTATTTCGCTTTACACTCCACAACAATTGTTAATTCTTTACAAAGCTCAAATTCGACCAACTATGGAATACTGCTCCCATGTTTGGGGCTCCGCTCCCAAACACACACTGCATTTGTTGGATTCTGTTCAGAGAAGAACTGTTCGTCTGATTGGAGACCTGGTGGCCTTGATTCGCTGGAACATCGAAGAACGGTTGACGACTTGAGTCTATTCTACAAGTATTTTCATGGAAAGTGTTCGAAGGATGTAGCCGGATTAATTCCTCCTAAAGCGGTGCATGTTAGAAATACATGTCGCGCTGGTGCTTCACATCCGTATGAGGTTCAGCTTGTTACTCCGCGTATAACGCTTTTCAAGCAGTCTTTTATATGGAGAACATCATCCCTTTGGAATAATTTGCCCAGCTCTGTGTTTCCCACCGAATACAATTTACAGCGATTCAAGAACAACGCGAATCACTTTTTTCGCACACATGCCGCTCCTGGAGCGCTTTAGGGACTTCTCTGCAGCACGTGTGCTAGACCCATTAAAAAAATGTATATATATATATATATATATATATATAATATATATATATATATATATATATATATATACATATACATATATATCTATATATATATATATATATATATATATATATATATATATATATATATATATATATATATATATATATATATGCAGTTTTTTTACGGCTATTGCCGTTTCCCGTTGCTCGAATTCCATAACTTGCGGTTCCATCAGTCGTCCTCCTAGAGTTATCTGTTTGCCATGACTTCGTCGACATCTTTCTTCCAATATCTGGTTGGCTTTCCACGTTTTCTCCTCTCTGGTGGGATACAGTTCCATATCTCCTTTGGACATTCTCTCATTCACTGGAGATCACCGAGCCAGGCGAGAGGTTTCCTTTCTATGATGTTCCTTCTAGTTCCTTCTCCATTTATCATTTGCCGAATAGCGTCATTTGGGATATGTTTTAACCATGATATTTAAATGCTTCGTATCCAAAAACCCATTTTGAGAGCCATCTTCTAGCTTTACCATTTTCCGTCATTTCCTATGTCTCTGCACCATAAGTGCACCATAGATTCTATTCAAAATAACTAATTCCTAATACAAATTGGTATTCTAGAAAAGGTTAACTAAAGAAAATTATATTTCTCGTAAGTGACTGTTAATTTTGTCAAAAGAAAAATACAATATTATTTATATTCCAACAAATTCCTAATTGTTGTTAAACATGAATAAAAAAAAATAAATTTTGTAACATATAGAAATAGGTAAGTTTTTAAAAGTCTTTAGCGGCTGTAAATATAAAGTAATTGCAGTAATTATTAAGATAAACATAATTATTATACTGAAATAGGAGCCCATGTGGATATTTCGTTTCTTAATTTGGTTACTACTGTGATAAATATGTATTGCTTGAAACTCAATTGGATCTTGTGTGACTACATTCACATACCTTCCTTTTAAAATTTTTTTTAGGTTTTTAGACCAAGTTAATAAATGAGAATAACAAATTTTATTAACAGCAATAATAAGCATACTGTGTAGCTTACAAGAAAAATAATTATTTATATTTTGTATAATAATTTCTTCTAAACCCGATTTTAAATTAGTTTGGTGACAAAACTAAGATCGAATAAATGTTTTAAAACACTTTCCTGAAACAATAGATAAAAATTTTGTGATGGATATATCAATAATTTTCAATTTCCTGCTTTCCAATATCTTATAAGTCATGTTTTTTATTTAATTAATTTCGAGGTACAGTACAATATTTTTGAAATATTTTACAGCATAGATATGTTTTTAAATATCCCGCAACGTATGCTAAACCTTAATGTTTATAGTCTTGGGTGACCACCCATCGTAATGAACGAAGATTTTATCCATAAATAGAACAAATACTACAATTTTTACAATTGCTTTTTGCATATATTCAGAAGCTAAAAATAAAAATACTAAATTATTTCTTCAAAAAGTTAATGTATAAGCTGAAATAAATTTTAATATTAGAAATATTTTATTTTAAAAATTGAATTGGTTTCAAAACGTTAAGCGAGTAAAAATAAATATCAAACATAATAGTATGTGTGGTTAGTAATAATAAAAAATAGTTTAGGAACTATACCTCAAGCCATTGTTGGATCTCAGAGTTAAGCTGTAGGAAAAGTGTTTTGGAGTATTAAATGAAAAATATACATATCTTTGCGTGACAAATCACTTGCACTTTTTTTGATAAAAGTTTAAGTAATTAGTTTTACAAATTAATGTATTAATATATGTATTGCTTATTTTGTTACATGGTGACTGTTCAAAACTTGTTCAATTACTATCACTACTAAATGTAAATTTTTATTTAATTATTATACCAACAATAACAAACAACAAAAACAAATAATAGAACGTTATTTATAATAATGCTATGAAAATTTATTTTTTCGCATTTAATGAATTTTCCAAGTGCTTTTGCTAGTTTCAAAATCAGTACGTTCAAATTAAGGATGATATTCTTATTACAATATCTAGAGAATTTTTTTTCATAGAAAAAATCATTGCATTCTCTTGCCCTCGTTACAACCTTTCTTTGATATATTCTGCTTTAAAGCCTAAAGCAGTAAAAAATGTGTACAAATTTTGACAAAGAAAATTAAGATTAATTCGATTATAATAAATATTGATACTATCGATTAAATCTACTGTTATTAATTTGATATATAAATGTGTTGAAAGACCATATAATATGTACCAAAAATTACACATATTAATATAATAATAGTAAGTGTTGGAACCGAAGAGTCTCTGATCTTTTTTATATACCTACCTATCCATAGCTTACTTCATTGACGTACAAATATTAGTTTTGTTCAAAGACTAAAACTTTGCAATTTGGATTAATAAAATTTCTATCAAGGAAGTAATGTTCAGTACTACTTATATTTTTCTTTGGGGCCTAAAACAGTGGAAAATTTATTGTGAAAATAAGGTTCTTTTCTTGTTAATGAAAGTTATGATAGTAGAGCTTTAAAATAATGTTTTTTTTATAGGTAAATAAATATTGACGCTACAGATTTAATGTAATTTCGTAGTAAATTTAATTTGATATGTGTATGTGTTTTATATATATCCAGCACTTTTTAATCCAAGAATAAAGCTATTTTTATTGCGCAATTGTAAGTTTTTAGCTTACTGAACCGTTTATAAACTAGAAATCTTGAAAAACGAAAAAATAGTTTATTGGCATTAGTAGTAATATAACACATAGGCTGAAGAGTTTTTGGTCTAGCTATTTAAAAGACTTTTTTTTTCAAAATTCGACTTTATTCGTCAACATAGTCTCCTTTAAGAGCGATACAATCAGTCCAACGCTTTTCTAACATTTCTATACCTTTTTCGTAGAAGCATTTGTCTGCAGCCAAATCTCTTTCCCGCGAGCATTTTTTTGAGGTCTGCGAATAGATAATAGTCGCTGAGGACCAAATCTGGAGAATACGGTTGATGAGGAAGCAATTCGAACTTCAATTCATGCAATTTTGCCATTGTAACCATTAACTTGTGACACGGTGCATTGTCTTGATAAAAGAGCACTTTTTTCTTGTTCATTTGGGGCCGTTTCTTTATATAATATTCGCTATTGATGGTTTTTTCTCTTCTCAGCATATTCGATGAATATTATTCCATGCGCATTCCAAAATACAGAGGCCAAAACCTTCCCAGCTCACTGTAGTGTTTTTGTCGCTTCGGGCGGCTTTTACCGGCTGCTGTCCACTCAGCTGACTGCCGATTTGACTCCGGTGTATAATGGTCGATCCATGCTTCATCTATTGTTACATATGGCATGAAAAAGTCCTTTTTATTGCGCTTAAATAGGTCCAAACAGCGCTCAGAATCAACAACATGTTGTTGTTTTTGGTCTATTGTGAGCAAACGTGGTACCCATTTTGAACAGGGCTTTCTCATGCCCAATTCATGCAAAATATGACCCTAGGGTATCAGCTATCACTAGCAATTTCCCTTTACGGTCATCCAAAACAATTTTGTGGATTTTTTTGATGTTTGATGCTGATGTGCCTGTACGGACCCTTAAACAGATATGTCTTTAAATTTTACTTTTTGATGTGAAAATTCTGGTCTATTACTCAGAGTTACGGAATAATAAGTATTATTATGTTATACGTTATTATGTGGC
>CM032453.1:100400002-100526053 GCA_019049505.1 Pachyrhynchus sulphureomaculatus | reverse complement strand
GTTTTGTCATGAACATGTTGCATACGTAGCAAAGACAGCTTCCCAAAAGCCGGGAATTTTGTTTCTTGTTCAGACTTTACATTTCACAACAACCGTTACTTCTGTACAAAGCAAAGCTCAAATTCGATCAACGATGGAACTGCTCCCATGTTTGGAGCTACTCTCCCAAACATACACTGCATTTGTTTGATTCGATTCAGAAGAGAGCCGTTTGCTTGATAAGAGACCCAGAATTCACTAGCAACTTTAATTTCGTGGAACTTGGTTCGCGACTTGAATCTATTCTATAAGTACTTTCACGAGAAGTGTTTGATAGGTGTAGAAATACACGCAGCGCTAATACATCACATCTGTATGAGATTCAGCTTGCCACTCCTCGTATATCTCTTTTCAAGTAGTCTTTTATATGGAGAAGACCATCTCCTCGAAATGATTTACCCAGGATTGTGTTTCTCCCTGAATACAAACGATTCAGGACCAACGTGAATCGTTTTTTCCGCACACGTGTCACTCCTGTAGCGCTTTACGGCTTTCGTTGCACCAAGTGTGCTATGTCATAAAAAAAAATATTTTTTCCGTTAACAGACATCTGAAAGTTTAGGACGTTGAGGTGTTCACGCCATATTTGGTAGGCAAGATTATTTAAGTCTTCGATGAAACGAAAGATTGCAGCAAAAAAAGATATTTCATTGACATAGAAACTTCAGTTTTTTAAACGTCTAAAGAAAAGTTCGAACATGTTCTTGTTTACCTAATTTGTGGTTCCAAAAACTCTTTTTACTAATTAGTGAAACATTTCATCTTAAAATAAGTTTTTAACAATCCCAGATAGAATATTGTATATTTCACGATAAGTAGTCAAAAAGATGACACGAAGACTAGCACCCTCTCCTTTACAAGCAGCGTTACTAAAAGTTTAACGTTGTAAACAAAAATCACCTAGAAAAGCAATTTTGGCACGTTTTTAGTGTTTCATATGGAACACTAATGGAATCAGTTCGGTGTCTGTCCATCTGTCTGTCACACCCGATTTTCACCGAAACTATTTGACGGAGACAGTTGAAATTTGACTCAAATATGGGGGAATTCATGGTCTAATCAGAGCCGTGTGGTTTTGAAAGTTCAATTTTGATTTAAGCGGTTAGTTTTGGGGGGTTAAAATCGGAAATGAAAAAAAAATTTACAAGGTTATCGAGGGGGGGGGGGGTGTCAAAAGCTTGTGAAAATACGAGTTCAAAAAATATATATGGTGTAATACCTGCGCACACTTTTCTTTGTATTATTTTAAAAAAATGGAAAAAAACATCCTTTTCTACCCACTTTATCTCGAAAAGTATTGATCAAAAAATTTTGAAGAAATTCTGGAATAGTCTTCATAGAGTGTAGATTGAGCGAAAATTATGTCGAGTGCATTACCTTTGCTAATTTATCTAAATACTGAAAAAATACCGAGAACTAGGTAAACCCGTACAAAATGGTGAAGGTGAATTATTTTTCATACATTACGGCACGTCGACAAAATAATTTTATTTTATTTGTTTATAATTAAATATTTATTTAGTAAATATTTGTTTTCCAGTTTCATTACTAGTTTCTAGGTTGAGCTAGATTGATTTACTGGCTATTAGGTAACTAAGATGCTATAACTATTATACATTGTTGACTAAGACAGACAAGATGGACGGGCGACATAAAAAGATTAGCTGGACACGACTGGATGCAAACAACAAAGCACATTGGAGACAACTTGATGAGGCTTGTATCCGACTATGGATGGAATAAGCTAATGATGATGATGGCATATTGGATCTTAAGATGTCAGGGTCTAATTAACTTAGCATAGGTAAGGATTTTGTTTCGTTTTAAAAGCAATCACATTACGGAACTTTACAAGTACATCTTGAATTTTGCAGGATTTTTTATATATAATTCTGCCAGTTGTTTGCCTACTAGTATCAGAAAAGCTCTGATTTGGTTATAAGTAACATTCAATTTGGAAAAAATCTTTAGTCCCCTTGATTTATTTGAATTTCTTCGCAAAGTAATAAATTATTTAAAAATAAATTTCATTTACATTTCATTAGTCATCTTTGTATTTTCATTGGGACCGTTAATATGAAACAGTACTGTTTGTTTCTAAGATCAGTACTTGGAAATCCATAACTGTTTACAAATAACAAGAGTATAATTAACCGTTTCATTATTTTATCTAGAAGTGTATTTGTTTGAAGTTGATTGCATTGTAGATGCAAATACATGTTGGGGTGCGCCCAAAGAAAGGGGATTTCTTATGCATTTTACTGGATTTAGCTACCTATTTTCAATTATTTTTAAAGGTTCACCCTATTTTAGGCAGAAAACCTCTGCTATACAGTAGACTCAAAAAATGTAATTGAAGGTTCATCGGTAGCATAGCCCTCCGAGCGTAAGCTGCTTTTAGTGTTTAATAAATAAAATTATCTTAAAAATAAAGGTATAGAATTATTAGATTTATTACCAAAAATTTTTTAATCTATACCTCTAAATATTCATAAATTCACGATATACAATTACTTTAATTACAATCAAAAATAATCATCTTCAAAATCTGAAATGACTCGATTTCTCTTAAATTCATAATTAAGGGTTCTATCTCCACCGTTTCTTCGATGTATTCGTCATGTTTCCACATTTTATTTTCTTCTTCTATGTCGAATGGCATTTTTCCAATTATCCTGTTTGATTCTCTCTATTCCGGCGAGTAATAATTGCCTTACGTCTTGAAGTACGTGGTGTTTTCCCTTGCAACGAAACCTTTCATTTGTGCCCAAATTAGCTCTGTAGGATCCAATTCGCAATGATGTGAAGGTAATCTAAGCACTGTGATATTCCGTTCCTTTGCCAACTTATCGACTGCGTATTTCTTGAACTGTGCCTTATTTTGTTTCGCAATTTTGAGAAGTTCCGCTTTTAAAATACCATCTTTATGTTTGAGATTTTTATCTTTTATCCATTGAAGAATATCCGCTTTCTTCCATGAATTTATCGGGAGTCGTTCTAATAATCGAGAATGGTATGAGGCATTGTCTAATACTATAACTGATTCTGCTGGTATACATTCAATCATTTGTTGGAAGTACTCCTCAAAAATATCTGCCTTCATGTCCTCATGGTAATCTTTAGTTGACTTTGATTCGAATTCCAATAAGCCACCGTCGAGAAATCCGTTTTCACTACCAATATGTGCTATAATTAGCCTGCGACCTTTTCCTGAAGGAGGTTGTAATCCAGTTGACCAACCTTTCATAAAAGCTTGTTTGGCACTCTTAATGTTTTTTTTATTCCAGAATTTTTTCACTGTGTGTTCCTAATTAACCCATCTATATAAAAAATATTTCTTTCCTCGGCTAAAAATTTTCTGATTGCTCGTAGATATTCTCTCCTCCAACAAATTATATCTGTTTTATCGATAGGAACAGATTTCCGACTGTGTTTTTTCCCAACGAAAATTCAGGTTATAAAAGATTTTCCATAATTTCCATTTTTTAAAATCTGGTAAGTTCTGGTCTTCTCTGATTTCTTACAAAACTTCGTGTAGTGTAGTAATAAAAAAAGGTGTACTTTTCTTCTTATTGCGTTTTTTTTTAAAGTCTTTATCGACTTCTAAGGGCTCTTTTCCTTTGTGATTCTAAGGTTAGTTGCAAGGACTGCGTTTCCTTTCTTTAAGAAATCTATAAATAGTTGCTGATCTATATCCAGTGATGTTGGCACAGCTTTCCAAAATTTCACGAACTTGGCCTGTTGGCTGTTGATGCAGTACGGCATCGTGGACGTTAAGTATCATTATTTTTTCTCGCATGGAAAATGCAGATTTACAGGCTCCACGAAGTTTGACCGGGGCAAAACCAAAACTTGAAGCCATCGTTGGTCTGATTTGAATTAAGGATATTATAGGTTTTTACTTTATTTTTTATTTTTATACACAACATTTTTATTGCATACTTAGGTACTTAGGCACCTACCTACCGATAAGTACTTTGATTAATTATATTCCAATAACTGCTAAAGTCCCAAATAATTTTGTTGTACCTATTATCATTAAGCTTTATAACACTGTAGATTTCTAGTTCATAAGAATTGTTAATTGTACTCATTTAAGCCTTTATCATACAAATAAGATTTTTAGTTTCATCATTTACTCATTAAAATAAAATTTGAAATGCGATTTATATAGCTTATTGTAAAGTTTCGAAGGTATGTAATAAAATATTTTTTAGAAAAAGGTCGCACTGTTGTATAGAGATGGAATATAAAGGTGTATAAAATTAATAATGAAAATAATTGTTAAGAGAAATTTTATAGTTTATGACATTTAAATATTTATAACTCATGTTGTGACTTTAAGTAGAAAAGAGGTTTCTAATTATCTAAAAGATGCTTTGAATCATTTGTACAGGGTGGTCCAAATCGGATACTTTTAAAAGTAAACCGCTTTATCCTAAAGGAGATAGACGAAAACTGATGTTGGTGTCTGAGGCTAAATTTTTATGATAAAATCAATAGTGAAAATCGCATATCGATATCTAGTACCGTTTCAGATATACAGGGTGTTTTTCAAAAATCTGCATTCTGGAAAAATGTTTGTAATTCTTTTCCTATTGAAAACTTTTGATTTCTGTAAAAATATTCTCAAAGCACTTTTTCATGTGGATTTCAACAGTTTAAGTTACATTTTTTTACAACTAATATTTTAATAGTTATTAACGCAAAAATATATTTTTTAAATGGGATACCCTGTATATTTTTCCTTATCCGAATAGAGCTTTAAATTGCCATTCTAAAAATATAGCACACTTTATACTTTGCTTAAATCTACTTCAAAATATAAAGGTTTTCGGTTTTTACGAGAGTTTTAAATGCACATTTTGTGAAGTAGGCTTTGGACGGAGCAGCAATATCAATTGTTTACCGATAGCAGTCAAATCGTAAAAAAAAATTGCCAGAAGTAACTCTAACGAGTCATAACTACAAGGAAATTTACTAAATGCTTTACTTACTTTACTTTAAACTATGTAGAAAATAAAACAAAACAACAATAAAGCAATTTATTCCGAGTAGAGCAAACTTAAACAAAACAATTTTCTATAAGAGATGTTCGAAATGTCGACCAGTTTGATTTACACAGAGGCGGCACCTTTTCTGGACACTTCTTACCGAGTTGATTAGTTCAAGAGGAGTGAGAGCTGCAAAACTTTGTATTCATTGCGACTTTTAACTCTTGCCTGGTGTTTGTCGGAAATTTAAAAATTAGGTTTTTCAATCTTCCCAGAAATAGAAGTCCATGGGTGTTAAATCCGGTGACATCGCCGACCAACGGTTCGGACCTTGGTTGGCTATTAAGTTATTGTCGAAATTGGCCTATAAAAAATTACTGATAACTGCAGCGTTATGAGGGGATGCCCCGTCGTGAGGAAAAAACATATTTCTAAGGTCCATTAACGGCAGTTCATCAACAAAATTTTCTATTTGCTGCCTTAAAATTTCTAAATATCTCTGAGAGGTGAGTGTTCTTTCGTAAATAAATGGACCTATAACCCTGCCTCTAAAAATTCCTGCACGCACATTAAATCCAAACCTGCCTTGATTTCTTTGCTCCAAAACTAAATGAGGATTTTCTTGTGCCCACTTATAAGAATTGTAACGGTTAAAAATACCTGCATTGCTTACATAAGCTGTCGTCTGTCCAAATGCAATTTAATGAAAAATTCGGAACATGGTTACAATTCTTCAGAAACCATTGGTAAAAATCCACAAGCCGTTGATAATATCCGTCTCTAAGGTGATGCACTTTTCTTGTCCTATATGGCCTGAATTTGTGCTTCTTCAAAGTACGAGTTACGTTAGTTCTTGGTAGTCCAGTGGATTCTTTTAACTGTCGGGTTGAAGCTGTTGGGATTATTTCCGATAGGTCCTAAAACTACTATTTCTTCTAACTCCTTATCCTTGTTTGGATCATAATTTTTGGGTCGTTTCTTTTCAAATTGGCCACTATTAACTAGGTTATGTCGCAATCGAGCAAATATATCCTCGGATACCGTTAGTGGTACAAATTATTTGCTTCCGACTTTTCTCCGATTTGTATGAAACACACAATATCATATCCCATTTTTCATAATTTTCAAACTTCATTGCGATTTATTTCACAATTCAATAACTGATCCTGAAGTAAAATTTGACAAGTACGAGTAAACAATTGAATTAAACCATATGGCCGCATAAACCAAAGCCTACTTCACAAAATGTTCATTTAAAACTCGCGTAAAAACTGAAAACCTTTATATTTTGAAGTAGATTTAAGCAAAATATAAAGTGTGCTATATTTTTAAAATGGCAATTTAAAGCTCTATTCGGATAAGTAAAAATATACAGGGTATCCCATTTAAAAAAATATATTTTTGCGTTAATAACTATTAAAATATTAGTTGTAAAAAAAATAACTTAACTGTTGAAATCTTGACACGTGAAAAAGTGCTTTGAGAATGTTTTTACAGAAATCAAAAATTTTCAATAGGAAAAGAATTACAAACCTTTTTCCAAAATGCAGATTTTTGAAAAACACCCTGTATATCTGAAACGGTACTAGATATCGATATGCGGTTTTCACTATTGAGTTTATCATAAAAATTGAGCCTCAGACACCGACATCGGTTTTCGTGTATCTCCTTTAGATAAAGGGGTTTACCTTTAAAAGTGTCCAATTTGGACCACCCTGTACAATATACTTGCCTTATTTGTGCAGAAGATTAGTTAATTATTTTTCTGATACAACTTTGATTATAATAATTTTATATATATTAAACATATCATCTCTCATATCATCTCTGTATTTAAACTTGTTGTCGATGCTTTAGGAAATAATACAATATCACATTCAAAAAGGCGATTTCATCAGTCCGATATCGAAATAAACAGCCACTGGACTGCTGGAAATGTATTCCTATTTAAATTTTTAACGATATTTGTAAAATTTGCGTTTCAAAAGCAAAAACTGACGTACATTAGCATTCTAAATTCGGCAAATGGCATAAATTTTACTCTTTCCCACCACTAAAATCAAGTAGAAATGAATATAACGAGTTGTTACTGGGTACAAAAACATCCTTTTACACTATTTATTGTTATCAGTTTTTCATGATTATTTTTATGCTTTGGGTGCTACATTGAATTGAAACTCGTTCAGAGTAGGTACGTGTGCATTTATACTTTCATGTATAAAATTGTGTTACACGGTGGTGAATGCTGTTTTGTAATTTTTTAACAAAAGTCTCGTTATTAAATTCTTTAAAAAAAAACTAAATACATAAAAACTGTAGTTGTTAGAAAAGTGAATACTGTATAGAATAAAACACTATTTAGTATTTTATTCTATACAGTAATTTAACACCAAAATATACTTTACGGCGTTAAGATTGTAATACTCGTACTAGCAATTAATACATATTTAAAGAAAAATAACCGGTCAAGTGCAAGTTGAACTTGCACAATTAGTGTTCCGTACGTTGATTGTTTTTAAAATAAAAAATTTTGTTACTGTGGTATAAAATGATCAGTGACTTCACAAAACACAACCCAGATGAGTTTTCAACAAGTTTGTTTTCAATCTTTACTGAAAACTGATGCGCAAGTATTACATTATATATATATATATATATATATATATATATATATATATATATATATATATATATATATATATATATATATATATATATATACTCCTGGACAAAATTAACGCAACAATATATTAAATCATACAAATGTCTATAATGAATTAATTTTAATAATTTTTTTATGAACATTGGTTACACTAAAAGTTAGAAAAAACTTATTCGGATACTTTAAAAGTGAATTAGCTACCAAATTTCTCTATAAGATTTGAATTAAAATTATTCTTAAGACCTAATAACAAAATCGTTGAAATTATGTAATAATGAAAAAAATAAACTGGGACACTAGTAGCAAAATTAATGGTGTAACTGGGACACTAGTAGCGTGTGTTGCCTCCTCTACTTCGGATGACAGCGTTTATGCGCCTAGGCATGCTTCTAATTAAATTTTGGATAAAATCTTGAGGAATTTGCTCCCATTCTGTGATAACTGCATTTTCAAGTTCCCTCAGGTTTCTAGGTGCAGGTATATGACGTTTCACATTTTTCTTAAGGTGATCCCATACATGTTCTATCGGATTCAGATCCGGCTTTTTGGTGGCCATCGCATAATCGGTATATCAACTTGATTAAGATAATCGAGTACCTCCCTAGCCACGTGAGGTCGAGCGTTGTCTTGCATAAACAGGAAATTGGGCCCCACAAAATGATCGAAAGGCATCACATGTTATATTACAATATTCTCAAGATAGTAGTCAGCATTCATGGATCTCGTACGGACAGGAACTAACTCTGTGCGAGCATCAAAGCAGATGCCACTCCAGAACATAACAAAGCCACCGCCGAATGGAATCCTTGCAGAGATATTGCAAGGAGAAAACCTCTCTCCTGGTCTTCGCCATACTCGCTCACGACCATCTGGATGTTTTAGACTAACCCTAGTTTCATCTGTGATGAAAACTTGTTTCCAATCATCTACAGACCAGTTTTCGTGAATTCGAGCAAAACGTAACCTGGCAACTCTGTTCTCTCTAGTAAGCAAGGGCTCAGTGGCTGGTCTCCTACTCTTTAATCCAACTTCATTTAACCGTCTTCTAACTGTTTTAGAAGAAATAGTGACATTGCGAACAGCTTCGAGTTCGTTTCTTATTATAGAACTAGTGACAGTCCTGTTACTTAAAGCATATTGTCTTATAAAACGTTCATCTAGGTCGCTAGTGCATCGTTTTCGTCTTTGCCCTAGCCTTCTAAAATAAGTTCCTACTTCACTCAAGCGTCCTACCATACGACTTATTGTGGAACGATGTGGCCTAACAAATTGGCAACATAGCTCTGACAATATCCCTCGTCCAATAAAACTGAGGCTCGCACTACCTCGTGTTCAGTTAAATTCCTTGTTCGATTGATTTTACTAATTCTTCGGGGTCAAAAATAAAACAGTCTACCACAAAAACGTATTACTGTGAAAAAGGGAACAATTTATAAGCTTACTTTTAAAGAAAATCTATCGCATTATTACAGAAAATTGTTTATCTTCTAAAAAATTCTTTAAAACTGTAAATCTAAACGAATTATTTTGATTTCTGTCATGAACAACGAAACAAAATGACTGACATAAGAAAAAGATAAATTAATTTTCAGATTGTTGCGTTAATTTTGTCCAGGAGTTTATATATATATATATATATATATATATATATATATATATATATATATATATATATATATATATATATATATATATATACATATATACATATATACATATATATATATATATATATATATATATATATATATATATATATATATATATATATATATATATATATATATATATATACATATATATATACATATATTTTTACTCGTGTTTTCACAAGCTTTTATTTGATACCACACTCGATGACCTAGTAAAAAAAATTTTTTACTTTCAAAACTACACGGCTCTGATAAGGCCATCAATTCCTTAATTATTACCAAATTTCAACTTTCTATGACAAATAGTTTCGGAGAAAATCGGGTGTGACCCACAGACAGACGGACAGACGGACAGACGGACAGACGGACAGACGGGCAGACGGACAGACGGACAGACAGATTAGACCGTACTTGACACTAAAAAATCACAGTAATGCACTATTCGGCTAAGTTTAAATTCTTTAAATTAGTTTAAATAATGTTATAAATTATTAAACACATATAGTCAAATGAATATTTGTATTTCTAAGTATGGTGCATAGGTATTTCTAAATTATTTTGATTTCTTGTGCTAAGATTAGAAATGTTATTTTTAAGTCGAATTCTATTAAATGGATAGTCAAAATCTTCTTATATATATAAACAAGTTAAGTGGATTTCATGACTGTCTTCTTTTTACGACGCCGTCCCCTCACGAAGGTTGGCGATACATATTGCTAAACGAACTTTAGAAACTGCTGCTCGAAAAATATCACTTAAAGCATATCCAAACCACCTTCTCATGTCCTTCAGCCAAGAATTCTGTCGTCTTCCGATCGATAGTTTGCCCTTTATTTTACCTATAATAATTAGACGTAGCAACTCGTACCTTGAGCCCCTCATTATATGTCGGAAGTATTGAGTTTTTCTTACTTTTATGGTTGTTAGTAATTTTTTTTCGTTTTGTTCATTCTTTCCAGTACCGCTATGTTTCTTATTTTCTATACCCAGGGGATGCAAAGAAGGCGCTCATAAATGTACATTTCAAAAGATTCCAGTCGTTTCTCTGAGCCAGGATCAAGGGTCTAGTACTGGCATCCATACAATAGCACGGAGAATACATACGCTCTTATCATTCTCATTCGGAGTCCAAGACTGAGACTTGTTCGTTGGAAAAATGTATTCATATTGATATATGTTACTCGGGCATATTCAAATCGGGAATATATTCATTTTTTTGGATCCCACTTGTCATTTATATCGGTTCCCAAATATTTAAATGTGGAGACCTGTACTACGGTGTTTTCCCAGATTTCGAGGGATTCTGGTGGTAGATTTTTCTTTGTTCTTAGTTTTTCTTATATTCATAGTTAATCCAAATCTTTCGCTGGCTGTTACGATTGGATCGATAGTCGCTGGAAATCTTTGATATTATTTGCTAATAGAATAGTATCATCAGCATACCGTATGTTATTCAGCGTACTTCCATTAACTGTTATTCCTTCAATGGATTCATAGATGGCCTCATTAAATACAGCATCGGAATGAAGACTGGGTTATTTTTATCCTTTCGGACTTTTCCAGCCCAATTTTAACTTCCACTGATTGATTCCAGTAAAGATGTTTAATGACTGTCATATATATATATATATATATATATATATATATATATATATATATATATATATATATACTCTAGCTTTAACAAGTTATATTGATATGTGACAAAAATATGTCGGTCTGGTGATGTATATCATAAACTAATATGTCATTTAGGTTTAAATTTTAGCGAAAAAATATTGAAAAATGACGGATATTTTATTTAACATTCAAAAAATTTCATTCAAAAAAACTATAACTTATAAAAAACTGTAATTAAATTTCAGGCACAACTTCGCAAAAATGCCATTGAAACTGTCAGAATAATGACAAAAATGCAATGATTGCGTATTAAGAATACAAGTTTTTAAATAACACCACAGAACAGATGTTCACAACGCATTATTGAGAATGATGGAAGAGGTCTTAAAAATCAACATTGAAATTACCAGAACGATTTTCAAAGGTTTAAACGAAATAGTAGTTTAAGCGAAATTCAATTCACACACTTCAAATGAAGATTAAAAGTTTTTGAGAGTGCGATATTTAATTGCTACTACTAACAACATGATATTCTTAAAATTAACAAAATTGTCAAAATGCAGGAAATCAAAATCATCACAGCCATCCCAGAAAAAAAAAATACGAAAAGTCGCATAAAAATTTATATCTCCTTAGTGCTAATACCAAATTCAAATAAAAATATCTATATAAAATGTTCCATGTGATGTGCCCATGTATAGTTTTAATTTATTTTAATTTATATGTGTACAGTATTTTGGAATAAATTACAGAGTAAACAACTGATGATGAGTGCCTGGGTGAAACATTTTGACAAAAATATATGCTATGCTATAAAACAAATGTGTAAACATTAAACTTAAAAAATTGTAAAAAGTATCCATATACATTTTACATTGAACCATATATATATATATATATATATATATATATATATATATATATATATATATATATATATATATATATATATATATATATATATATATATATATATATATATATATATATATATATATATATATATATATATATATATATATATTAT
Organism: Pachyrhynchus sulphureomaculatus; assembly: GCA_019049505.1. Taxonomy (NCBI): domain Eukaryota; kingdom Metazoa; phylum Arthropoda; class Insecta; order Coleoptera; family Curculionidae; genus Pachyrhynchus; species Pachyrhynchus sulphureomaculatus. Next base: position 100,514,059 of record CM032453.1, on the reverse strand, counting down.
ATATATATATATATATATATATATATATATATATATATATATATATATATAAATATGGTTCAATGTAAAATAACCGAAAATGGTCGAGGGCCCATAATTTCTTGGAAGGCCGAAGGACAGCCTATCATTGCCCCTTAACAGGTGATTTTTCAAAAGGGAGAGTAGGAAAATCGACCCTTTGAAATTACATTTTCGTCCTTGTGTTGTGCCAGTGTGCTAGAAGAGTATATGCCACCAATGCTTATATTCAAAAGAATGAGACGTTTTATAAAAAAAAATTCTACTGAAAAAGAGGTTTTTTTGACATGTGACGTTTTTCTTCTGGATATATATATATATATATATATATATATATATATATATATATATATATATATATATATATATATATATATATATATATATATATATATATATATATATATATATATATATATATATATATATATATATATATATATATATATATATTTAGCCCAAGCCATGAGTCCTCTTATTCTCACCACACTTGAATTTATTTCTCTGAATAAATTCATAAAGGTTAAGCGTATCTTCATATAATAATGCCATAAAGTGTGCGAAAGTGGAAAAAATGAATCGGATATTTACAACGGACAAAAATAATGAGATGTTCGCATGGTACGCTGAGATATATTATAAATTGTTCTAAAAAAGCAAAAACACAAAAAAAAACTTAAATTTAATATAATTATTATAATTTTTAACAAATAAATAATGTTCCTTTAACTTTACATTAATAAGAAACCTCTTCTTTATTACTCAAACACCTTGTATATACCTTATGCCACTCTAGGCAACACATAATACACATTATTCATCTTTTTCAATTCACTCTTTTTCGATTGTCCAACGATCTTCCACAACATATGCCTGTATTATTATGATTTTTCCGCAAAATTCTTTACTTCACCTATCAAACTTCAACAAACATGTGGTTAAGATAGTTTTTCTTAAATTTCATTTTCTGTTAAAAAGAAAAATTATATAATGTTTCGTAACTTAATTTAATGCAGTGATGTGTAATTTAAATTTCTACTCCACTTTGTAAATTTACTTTTTAATAACCTTTTTATGATACCTTTAATTAATTTTGATGATCAATTTGTATATACTTTGACAAAGAAATAAAAGAATTTCGAAAACTTGGTAATAAGAAAACGAGTTTTAATTTGGTCCAAAACCTGACTGCGTCCCTCCTAGTTTAGAATTTATATATATATATATATATATATATATATATATATATATATATATATATGTATATGTATATATATATATATATATATATATATATATATATATATATATATATATATATATATATATATATATATATATATATATATATATATATATATATATATATATATATATATATATATATATGTATATATATACAGGATGCACAATATGTATGGAATAATGATTCCACAGCATTCATTAATTAGTGTATCAAAAAATGTTTAAATGAAAGTTATAGGGTGTTATACGGCGCACATGCTGACGTTGATAATAAAATGTGAACTGTCAGTTCTAAGAAGTTACTTCTTTTAAAAGGAATTTGTGAGTCCTACTAAAAATTCTAAATATTATTTGTCTAACATACCATATCTCTAAATTGAACTGTTTTGGAATTATTGTCATTTGAAATTTAAAATATAAAGATACAAAAAAACTGTTAAACTCTAGGTTTATTTTTAAGGTGACAGTTGCTCAAAATGTCTCCCATTAACAGCGAGGCAATGACCCTATCTGTCATAAACAGCCAGAACAGAGTTTTGTAGAGAATCCCGGGTGATCTGTGCTGCTTCATATTGAATTCTTTCTTGTAGATCTTCTATGGTTTCAGGTCGACTTCAGTAAACTTTGGTTTTCAAAAGACTCCATAAAAAAATCTAGTGGCGTAAGGTCCTCCTTGCAGGCTATTCTATAGCACCTCTTCTGCCTATCCATCGATTAGGAACAATCGCATTCAAGTATCTAAGAGCATTAATTTCATAGTGAGGAGGTGCTCCGTCCTGTTGACACCAGAGATTTCGTTTTCGTCAATAAATCATTTTTTGACGAGTTAAGTCGTTACCTGATAGTAAACGTTTGACACAAGGCTTAATTTTTTTTTTTTAATTTGATTTCCTTAATTTCAAATATTAATAATTGCAAAACAGTTCAATTTAGACATACGGTATGTTAGACAAATAATATCTAGAATTTTTAGTAGGACTCAAAAATAAAAAAATATACATGGCTTTCCATTTAAAAAAATTTAAGATGGCGTAATTTCCTCGAACTCGAACTAAAATCTCTATAAAAATCATTATCTGGTATATAAAAGAAACAAAAATTTCATCATCAGTTTTTAACAAAGATCGGAAACAAACTTTGTTTTTTTTTTGTGAAGACATTGATCATTTTATACCTCCGTAACAGTTTTTATTTTAAAAGCAATCAACACTAATTGCGCAAGTCTGACTTGAACTTGGCCGGTTATTTTTTTAATAATTTTGACACCCTTATCAAGGGTTCAAGACGCTTTGCTGTATAAGGGTTACTTATGATATCTCAGGAGGTATACAGTGCATTAAGCTCAAGGTGAGAAAATCTGTTTATGCTTTTTAATTTTTTATTTCATAATTTTTTAAAAAAGTTGATTGCAGAATACCACTCTAATTATTTAACAATAAACAAATCAAAATCAATGGTTTTTATGTTGTGACTGATGTTTGAAAAATAGTTTTTACACTACTCGTTTTTCCTGACTTATTTTCGACTTTTTATGGTGTATTTTCTAAAAGTAACATTTTTAGATTAGTGTAGTGAATTTTGTCAGCAGTTTATATTTAGTTAGAATTTTAGAGTTATTATACCTTTAAAATGAAGAATAACTTCCATTGTAATTGAATCCTGGAACGTCAACAATTATTTTTTTTTTCTCTTGGACAGTAACATTTTTGTTTTCATTTTATAAAATAGAAAAAATTCTTCTTCTTCTTTTAACTAAACCACGTTAACTTTGTGTATTCCATTGGTCTTATTGTCACTAGTAGGCAGAGCGAAAACAATCTATTCATTTCAGTCATTTCATCATCTCTTTAGGGTCGAATTCCGTTCCAGTTTTCAAACAATGGCATCTTTTGATGTGATTGGGTGTTTCTTGATTCTTCGCTTAAGAGTCGACCATACACGTTCTGTAGGGTTGAGATCTGGTGACTATCGGGACCAATTGAGAAACTCTACTCTGCTCTCCCTGCACTACTTGGTTGTCGCTGCCGCTTTGTGAGACGGCGCGTTATCTTGCTAGCATCCTCCATTTTTCAAGTTTATATTAGCGTACAATTTACAAAATGATGGTCCTAGGGCAGCGTAATTGATTCCTGGAAAGCAAAGAATTATTTTCTTTTTATATTTTTACCAGTATGTTGCGTAAGTATCTTTACAAGAACTAACTAGAAATTCTGTTATCTTATTTGTCGATCCTAGTCCGACTAATGAGCCATGATACGGCGAAACGCGTCTCGGAATGGATTTACAGGTGAGAGAACAGTGGGTATACTGCTGAAATATAGACTTGGTACGTTTTCATTGTTTTGTACATAATATATATATATATATATATATATATATATATATATATATATATATATATATATATATATATATATATATATGTATATACACACACATATTTAAATAACGAAATTAACTTTTTGCATTCTTATTGGGAAATAGCGATCCACTTTTCACACAAGACGCATTTTACGGTATCTTCTGATGTAACTTGGTATTCTCTGATTCTCCGTCGACTACATATGTTTTATAGGGTTGAGATCTGGTGACTGTAGAGGCCAATCCACAAACTCCACCTTATTCTCCCGGAACCACTTAATTGTCGTTTCCGTTTTGTGACACGGTGTCATCTTGGTAGTAACGCACATTTGCCAACATTGCCAAAAATCATAGTTCTACTGCAGTACTTAGAATTTCTATACACTTTTGTGAATTCATTTGACCTTCTCAAACTACTATTTTGTCCATTTTCCTGGTACAACGCAATTAGAGTTATACTCCTCTACTATCCGGCCCTTTACGTAGGTAGCACGAAAATACCAAAAATTAGACAAGTAAAAAATACTTTCGGGTTACTTATTCACTAAAATAAATGAGTTAGATATTATCCAGACTTAATAGTTAGGCTCATCCTACCACACTATATTAGACCAATCTTCTTCGTTGAAAGATTTTTAGCTATATAGTCTTTGGACCCAGCATTTTAAAGCAGTCTTCTCACTATTGGAATAGAAATTCCGTTTTTAGTGTCTAAAACTTAACGCGTAGCTCACTGTCTTTTTGCGATTTTTCAAAGGAACATCTGTCAACTGCCGGCCTTCTCTGGCGTTTTTGTCTTCTTAACACACTTTATGGTATATCTTACCGTATTATGTGAATATTTCATTATATTTGCAATGTCTGATTTATTTGTTCTCCTTTCAAAATGAAACTGTATTTTCATATGTTTTTCTAAATCCAATTCATACTTTTTTAGCACCTTTATATAAAAATACATTTAACCTTTAGTGGAAACCACTAAAATGAACAGATTATTATCGATGGGTACTACTACGAGATATTGAAATAAACCTAATAGTTACAAGAATAAAACATGTCGGTCATTGTTGACTTTCAAGAATTTGTTCGTTTGTTTTTTCATTATTTTGGTTACTTTATTTTATGTGCCAATTCTAAGAAATAAACTTAAGTTCGGTAAGAAATAAGAGATATCTAGTTACGGTGGTGGCCAAAGCTATCTATGAAAAAGGTAAGGTTGCTCTTCTCATTACCTTTGCAGAGCACTCCCACTTTACTAAATCATATTCTTTTTAAAAACTTCCTTCCGTTTTTTACATTTTTAAATTTACCAAAAACCTTAAAAGATATACATAACTTTTATAGTAATAATTTTGGGTAACTTGCCAAGTATTCCAGACCACCGTACCTTGATATATAATATTTTTTTATAACATTTATTTCTGGGTAATCGTAGCATTTAAATTTTATAAAAAATATCGAACATAAAACGACCTTTTAAATAATATTAGAGTTATACACTAGAAACAAAAACAAGTATATCCAAGGATTGATCATTTTTAGGGGCCCGGCCCCGATTTATGGAAAATTGTTGGATATATATTTTTTTAAATGTAGAATGACATAGTACATGTTAAGGAGTATACTGACGTATTTGACATTTGGTAGTGAAACCGATGCTGGGCTACACAACTTTTTTTTCCATCCATATACCTTTTGTAAAACTGCATTGAAAAGCCCTAATTTTTTTCATCATTGTTTTTTGGAACCGTTTTTTTCTAATTTGTTTTGCAAAAAAGTTATGCACTAAAAATCCTTTAAAATATTAATTTTTGGTCATTGCGGTTGCCACGGATAGTATGCCACATTTCGCCGTTTTCAAACCTTAATCTGACAGCAATTATAATAATATTAGCTACTAAGCTGTTGAGGTTTTTCCTTTAATAAACTATTTTTGAACTATAAAAAATAAGAATACATATTTTTATTAAAACCAAAAAAAAACTATATAACTTTTAGCGTTACGCACCATAACACATGTTTATGAAAACTAAATAAGAAAAAAAAACATTAAAAGAGATTTCCTGTTTTCCTTCTTCCACCATGCATTTTTCCATTCTTTTCATTAACGCTTGATAATTGGCTCTATAAATAATTTTACCAGATATATTATTGCACGCATCTGATATTTTTGCCTTTAAGTGCCTAATATCATTTGTCACAATTTTGTATTTAGTATCTTTAAGAGTCGCCACAAGAAAAAATCTGACGGCCTGTGGTTTGGTGACTTAGGTGCCCATTAAATAACTGCGCGGCGCACCCCAATCCATCATCGTTGAAACCATTCACTCAAATACCCTCTAACAGCAGCAGTTGTATGAGGTGGTGCTCCGTCGGGTTAATACCACATATGCCTTCTTAAAATAAGGGGACCATTTTCTAATAAAACTGGGAGAGTATTAATCAAGAAATTAAGGTATCTATTTTCAGTTAGTGTTCCCTCAAAAAAATGTCTCCAATTATCCCACACCATACATTAACGCCCTAATGGCCTTGATTCTGAATTTGATTTGTATTGTATGGATTCTCGTCAGCCCAGTAATGATATTTTTTTTCTGTTAGGTTTGCCGTTGCTGACAAAATAACTTTCATCTGTCCATAATATATGATTCAGAAAATAACGGTCTTCGTCATATTTAATCATCATTTCTGCTACAAAACTCAGTCTTAGTTCCGAATTAAATTGTGTTAATAACTGAAGATTATGCATTTTACAGTCAAGGTATTTGTTAGCTTTAAGAGATAAGATACATTCAATTGCCTGCTTGCTTATCTGATTGATTTATATGGATGGTTACTTTCTCATCTGTTTCATCCATACTGCTCGTCAAATATGGTGTGATTCTAGATGTACCTGTAGGGGTAACGTTCTCGATAAAGTCTAACGGCTTCCAGAGAATTTCTTCTTGCTTCTCAATAAATAAGAATCATATCTACTTTTTCAGTATAGAAAACCACTTTAGCCAGAAGCTATTAGCACACTGTTTACTCAGTTGAATTCTATTTAACTGAATAGGTGTGCAAACAAAAGATTAAAGTACGACAGCTGCCTACTAGATAAATTATTTGAATACGATCCATGGTTTTTGCTGCAAAACTTTTTTGCAAAACAAATTAGAAAATAACAGTTTAAGGAAAAAATGTTGAAAAAAATTAGGGCTTTACAATGCAGTTTTACAAAAGATATGTCGATGGAAAAAAAGTTGTTTGGTGTCGCGGCGCCCAGCCTCGTTTTCACTACCAAATGTCAAATACGTCAGTATACTCCTTGACATGCACTATATCATTCTACAATGTTAAAAAAAAAAATAAATATCCAAAAATTTTCCATAAATCAGAGCAGGGCGTCTAAAAAATCTTACACAGCACCGTTTTTGGCTTTGTTAATAGATTTACCTAGATTACACCTCATGTAATTCAATATAATTTGTAATCAATGATTACAAATTATAATGAATATTAGTGGTTTTCTAATCTACAAAAGAAGTACAAACAAAAATACATCCAATTAAAAATTTATGCAAATAAGTAAACAGATAAATGTTACATGTAATTGAATATACAATTACTAGTATATTATTTTGAGTCCACTATATAGTGAAAATTAAGACTGGCTGATTAGAAACTCAATGTTTCGGTGACTCTTTAAAAATTTTAATAGGTCTAATTTCCTTTATTTATTTAGGTAATTGGCGGTTAATTTAGAAAGCTAAAAGCCAATATGAACTCTGTTCCAAAGTTTTCGTAGTCTTTACTGTAGAAGTTTTCATTTCGTATTTGTGTCCGGTCGAATAATGGTGACTTATCATTATAAGTTGCTGTTTGTGTTGCGAATATTGGTCTTATGTCAAAAATGTTACTTAGTCTATAGAGTTTGTCAGAAAAGTTTTATTGTTGTATAATTTCCAATAATTTAATGAGAAGCTGGAAAGTTCTACAACATTATACGATTGTATAATTTATGTGCAGTTGAACTAAAATATAATGTATAAAGTTTTAGTTGCCCCAGGTTCAAAATATTTATCAGTAGTTCATATTTGTAAAATATGTAAAACAGAAAACATAATTTTTTTTAATTTAATATTCTAGATATCCCACTTTAAATGTGGGTCAAACCCCCAAGCATTTAATATTATTAGTTTTCTCAATAATGTTATCAGTTTAAAGTTATTATATATTTTTATATATCTATTTTTTACCTTCATTACAGTTCAAAGCTTAAAGTAAGATATTTTTTATTAAAAACTTTTTAATTAAACTTATTATTCTCGGGTTTACTTTTAAAATTTTCACATGTATCATTTTAATATTGTACAGTATCACCTGCAAATGTGGATATTATAGCGTTGTTGGTAAGATTTAATAGGTAATTTATATAAATAAGGAATAATATCGGACTGTTTCGTGAGGAACTCAATTCAATTCAATCTTGAAATCATTCACACTGACTATTTGCTCACGGTTGTCAAGGTAAGAGATATAAGATATCATAACATTTCCCCGTTACAGTGTCACTTAAGTAATTTTGCGTTATTATAATCCACAGTATCAAATGCCCTACCGAGGTCAAGTTATAAGTAATATTACAATTTTTGCCCTTAATAAGAGATATTTTTTTTAGAGATAAAATTACATCATCAGTGGAAACTCCTTCTCTGAAACCGAACTGTCTATCTGAAATTAGATTATATTTGTCCACGAAACGAACGATTCCTTGATGAGTTTTTTTTTAAGATATTTTCGAAAATCCGATATGTAACTTATTGATCGACAATAAGGAAAAATCAATATATTTCCCTTTTTACTTTCTTTGCTAAAGAAAAGTACTGGATTCGTAACAAAAAATCACATTCCGAAATTTTTGCTTGTCTTCACGTTTTAAGTTTCCTAGGTCACGAAAAATATAGTCATGCATTTCCGTCGGTCTGTCTGTCAGTCTGATGGCATGATAACTCTCGTATGAAATAAGATATCAAGTTTAAATTTGGTACATATATAATTCCCAATAAAGGGATAAAACTTATAGTTTTTGAGTAATATCGCTCAAGGCGAAATGGGTGGGGATCGATAAATTTTGTATGGCTTTAATAGTAATATGGTAATTTGTCCTGGCTTCTTGTTGAGATAATAAACAAATATTATGTACAAATATTTAGAATAAGAATAATAAGAATCAGTATCTCAGGATTCTCCTAGTAACGGACATTGACGATTCCGAGGTACCTGAGTCATGTTGTGTTGTCTTGTGTTATCCAGATTATTTGAGAGGAAAAACGGCGCCTAGAAGTACTCGCCCTCTCGAAAACCCAAAATAGCAACTTTCATATCTTCTCAAAACAACGAAGAACAAGAAATACTTTTAGGGACAGACTAACGATAATAAGCCCAGGAAAACACACCAAGCTAATGTCGGGACACTTTGAGAGTCTGACACCACAGAACACTGAAAACACCCCAAACAACAGTAAACTAATAAAAAAAGCATCGGGCGAGCGACGTAACGGTCGAGGACATCGCGGGAATTGGCAGTTCGACCAAAACGATGAAGATCGGGCAAAAGAAAATGAACCTGAAAAAAGTGTTGTGCCGGCAAGTAAGCCGACACCCACCAAGGCGGGAAAATCACAAAACCTGACAAAGAAATCACTAAGGAAAAATTTGCTCGCTGCCTGGACCCTCCGAAGTCAATCCCAAACACAGCCGACACAGAAGCGGGACAAACACAAAAACTAAAGCCAAACCAAGCCACGTATGTTTTGAAGGACAACATGCAACTACCAAGGCTGGCAAACCAAGATAGCGGTTAAAGTGGACAGATGAAATGAACAGAACAGTGATGCGCTGTTACTACCCCGCCACCAATTGTTCCCCTCGTCATATCAGCCATAGGCCTTACACCAACAACATTCACACAACACTTAGTACAATTAGGAGTCAACACAAACATACACAAAAACATTCAGAAGTCAGTGATTTTGAAAACACGTAACATTGTCAGGTGATTCCTTCAAACACAATGGTAATAGCGTTTGTGCTGACTTGGCTTAGGCCCGTCAGCTAAACATGGAACCACATTGACCAAATGTGAGAAAGAAGAATAAAAACAATGATAATAAGAATCAACAGGAAAAAGGGGTGGAGGAAGAGATTAAACGGGTTGTTTCCTATATAGAGCGTTGTATATCCTTTTTGAGGTTTCTGGAGTCAAAGAATTAAAAAATCAGACTATTTTTCGTTACTTTTTATTTTATTGGGTTAAAAGAGGTGGGAGCCGTTAAATATTGTATAGTTTGAATGGTATTTTGAAAATTTTTCCAGGTAATTGACACATTTTAACCATATTATTTATATTAAAATATATAGGGGATAATGAGGTGGAGCGGGGCTTAGAGGTGTTGCTTGACATATATCGTGTTATATGTCCTTTTTAGTGTTATTGGACCGTAGAAATATGAAGGTTAATTTCTTTTTCTATTACTTTCAATTCTAATAGGGGCAGAGCGTGAAGATGGGAGAATATTGTATAGTTTCAATATAATTATAAATAATATATTGCACGTATTGCTCTCTTGTTTGCTTATGGAAGTATTGTGCTCATAAAAAAATTACCCTCCGAATTTTTTTTTCTTTAGGTCTTAGAGTTTTTATACATAAAAAAAAAATTAACTTCCAATTTTAGAACAAATAAAATTCAATATCATAAAAATATTACTCTATCCACACATTACAAAAAAGGTTTGCATTTGCACATTAATAGGTTTTTTTAACATACTTGCAATTTTTTTAGTCTGTATCGTCCACATTAAAATTTTATTTTCTACTGTATGCATATATTTCGTTGGCGCCGCGCCGAATATATATTTTATTCGATGTGCTTCTAAATGTTGTAGTTTTTTAATGAATAAATATTTTTTAAATACTTAAGTAAGTCTGCAATTCGTTATTATATTTGGTATATAATGCCCAACGTATTACAATAGCTATTTTTTGTGTTTCAAACTTTCTCTTTTTAACTTTTATCAATATATTTAAAAAAATTATTGATTTGGAGTAAACCTTTATATCTGAAAAAAAATATTTTTTGGTAAACTAATTATAATATATATATATATATATATATATATATATATATATATATATATATATATATATATATATATATATATATATATATATATATATATATATATATATATATATATATATATATATATATATATATATATATATATATATATATATATATATATTGAGATCGAATATGGGATAAAATTTTGGCATAATTATTTTTATGTTAGAAATGTGGAATCTTATGGCATGATGACACTATTCAGTATATATCACCACTATACCAAACACTTTATTTTTGCGCTCGACACGGGTCTCGATAAACATGTTAGCTTCATCAGGAGCGATGATTGACTGTCAGCCAGAGTCAATCATTACTCCTGATGAAGCTAACGTGGTTAGCGAAACGTGCGAGGAATGCAAAATTAAAGTGTTTGGTGTAGTGGTGAGTAGTACAATTATTTCTAGTAAAAGATATATGGGGTTAAAGGTATGGGGTATGGGCTTAGAAGGGTGGTTGCATATATATCGTAATGTTTCTTTTAATGTTCTTGTTTTTTTATTAACTTAACAACACTAATAGTATGGAATACAGAGTAATCTAAAAAATGGTGACTTGATTATAGTAAAAGTTTTAGAAACACAAACGATTAAATTGGCCAAAACTTACTTACCTATCGCGCAGTGGGTAAATTATTGTTATTACTTCCCTTGGTTAAGGGAAGTTTAAGATTTCTAGGCAACGAAAAAATATAGTTTCCCACTTCCCCTCGAATTGTCGACCTGTCGGTCTATTGGCCTAATAACTCTCGAACAAATTTTCCTGATTTTTTGATGAGATACTAAAACAAATTTTGATGAGATACTAAAACAAATGATTATACGAGGATGAATTGAAAAGTTCGCGGCCTAGTCAAGAAAACGAAATAAAATAGGTACAAAATTATTTTTAGTTTTCGACGTAATCTTCACATAGCTATACGCACTTCTTCCACCTGTTTTCCAAAGCTTCAACACCTGTTTGAAAAAAAGATTTCTCAAGGTCTTCAAAATACTGGTTAACTGCAGCTTCAACTTCTTCTTTTGACGAAAATTTCTGGCCACCGAAGTGTTTTTTTAGGTTTGGAAACAGATTAAAGTCCGAAGGTGCCAAATCAGGAGAATAAGCAGGGTGGGCAGCAATTTGAAACCACAATCACTAATTATGCTATACCTTTAGCATCCCAAAAAACTTACACCGTCACTTTTCCAACCGACAGAATTTCCTTCGCTTTCTTTGTGGTCGGTTCACCAGATCTTTTTCCACTATTGGGAATGTTGTTTTGACTTTGAAGTATAGTGCTGAACCCAGGTTTCGTCCATTGTCACAAACCTGTTAAGAAAATCTTGCGGATCCCCCACAAACATCTCCAAACAGTCTCGAGAAATCGTGAGTCGAATTCGCTTTTGTTCAACTAAAGGCAATCTGGGGACCGACCTAGCGGAAACCTTAGAAAATCCGAGTTCGTTGGCAATGATATTTTGTGTTCGTTGATACGAGATGTCTATAGTGTCTGCAATCTCTGGTCTTTCAATATGAGATCACACACTGTGCTGATGTTTTCTTCACTTTGCTCTCTCGTCCACGTTTAAATTCTGCAACCCATTTTTTCACAGTTGTATATGACGGAGCAGATTCCCCTAGTGTTGTTTTCATGTTATCGTGGATCTCCGTTGGTGTTAATCTTTTTTTAAACAGGTACTTGATGACCGCACGTTGTTCAATTTTTTCCATTTTTCCAAAAACGCTGCACTTGATCTCACTAAACTCGTTCTAACCTAAAAACCACAAATTCTACCGCAATAAAAATTTACACTGTGACAATCAAAGAAAGTATGAACTTATTGAGGGTATTATAATAAAAATATTAGAATTATTTTTTGGTGAGGCCGCGAACTTTTCATTCATCCACGTAAATATTACAGCTTCATATATTTTCTGTTATACGCTCTTTTAAGATTTTTAGGAGAGGGTTACTGGGGACGTTGCGTATATACCATTCTTCTTACGACGCCGCGCCGTTTCCTCACGAAGGTTGGCGGGCCATATAGCTAAATGAACATTAGAAACTGCTGCTCGAAAAATATCACTCGAGGCACATTCACACCACCTTCTCAACCAAGAATTCTGTCATCTTCCGATCGATCGTTTTCTCTTTATTTTACCTTCAGTAATCAGACTTTGAGCTCCTCATTATATGTCCGAAGTATTGTTTTTTTCTTATCTTCATGGTTGTTAGTAATTCCTTCCTTTTATTCATTTTTTCAATACTTCTGTTATTTTTTTTATTTTCTGTACCCAGGAGATGCGAAGAAGGCATCCATAAATGTACATTTCAAAAGATTCTAGTTGTTTCTCTGAGCTAGGATCAAGGGTCCAGCACTCACATCCATATAATAGCACAGATAATACATGCCACCATTCTCATTCGAAGTCCGAGATTGAGACTGGGTGCGATGGAAACATTTATTTATATCCATATATGTTACTCGGGCCTGTTCAATCCGGAAATATATTTCCTTTCTTGGGTCCCACTTGTCATTTATATTGGTTCCCAAATATTTAAATGTGGAGATCGGAGATGTGGAGATAGTTAATCCAAATCTTTCGCTGGCTGGTAAGATTCAATTGATCAGTTGCTGGAAATCTTTGATATTATTTGCTAATAGACCAGTATCATCAGCATACCGTATGTTGTTCAGTGGACTTCCATTAACTGTTATTTCTTCAGTGGATTCATAGATGGCCCAATAAACACAGTATCAGAATAAAGATTGAACAAAAGTTGTGAGAGAATGCAACCCTGTCTTACACCTTGGGTTATTTTTATGCTTTCGGACTTTTCCAGCCCAATCTTAACTTCCACGGTTTGATTCCATTACAGATTTTTAATAATATTTAGATCTCTTTTGTCTATATTTGTTGTTTCTAGAATTTTTATTAATTTTTCGTCGTCACACAGTCGAAAGCTTTATTGTAATTTATAAAACAAGCATATACACCTACATTCATATCTTTACAATGCAATTTTAGACCTTATAGCAGAAAAAAGAAGAGCTGGGAAGAAATGGCACCATTCCAGAGCTCAGCAAGATAAACTAGGTTGAATAATCTTACATCTCAACTGAGAAATGAAATTAAACGGCTAAAAAATGACACCATTAGTGAATTTCTGGGTGGACTTACTAATGATTCTAGTACTGAATATTCGCTATGGAAAACTGCCAAGAATCTAAAGAAAACCTCTCATGCAAACACTTCCGATAAAAAATAAGGATGGGAGCTGGGTCAGAAACAACGAGCAAAAAGTTTAAGATTTACAGACCATCTTGAAAAGATATTTCAGCCCACTTCAGTAGACGATGACAAAAGTCATCGAGTAACAAAAAATGAAAATCCCATTTGTCACTCTGACCGAAATTAAAAAAGAAATAAAAACTAAGATCAATCCGAAAAAAGCCCCTGGTTTTGATCTTATTACTGGTCAAATTTTAAGAGAACTTTCGAGAAAAGTATTAATTAAAATCACCAATCTAATCAATGCTTCATTCAGACTATAATATGTACCACAACTGTGGAAAGTGGCCGAAGTAATTATGATTCCTAAACCAGGAAAGCCACCCTATGGAACAACATCATACCAGCTAATATCACTACTGCGAGTTATGTCTAAATTGTTTGAAAAACTTCTACTGAAAAGAATCAATCGTTGAAGAAAAATATCTTATTCCGGATCATCAATTTGATTCTTGGAACCAACATTCCACGATTGATCACCTCCACAGAATCACCGATGTCACCGAAAAATCATTCGAAGAAAAGAAAGTATGTTCAGCAATATTTCTGGACGTCGCACAGGCTTTCGATAAAGTTTAGCATGAGGGTTTGAACCATAAACTCAAAATGCTTGTCCCTGCCCAATATTCAAAAATCTTAGAATTTTATATATCCGAACGTTACCTCAGAATCAAACAAGAAGATGCCTATTCTGATTTAAGGAAAATCCAAGCAGGTGTGCCGCAGGGAAGTGTATTAGGACCAGTCTTTTATCTACTATACACTAGAGACTTGCCTACCTTCAACGAAAATGTTGTTGCTACATTCGCAGATGACACTGTAATTCTAGCCACTGGAGACAACAATATTGATTCAAACGAAAAGTCACAAACAGCTATTGCCGAAATACAACGTTGGACAGTAAAATGGAGTATTAAAATTAATGAAAACAAATCAGTGCACATCAATTTCACTAACAAACGAATCGAGCACAAGCCAGTATACATAAATCAACAAGTAGTCCCGTACGAGAATACAGCCAAATATCTTGGCATGACCTTTGATGCGAAACTTGGAATGTGGAAACCACATGTTAAGAAAAAATGTGAAGAACTCAAGTTGAAGTACAAAAATATGTACTGGTTATTGGGTAGATATTCAGCCCTGCCAGTATATAATAAGCTCTTGCTTTATCAATAAGTCATGAAACCAGTGTGGACTTATGGTATTCAACTCTGGGGTTGTACCAGCCAAAGCAATCAAAATATCATACAGAGGTTCCAAAATACAGTACTACGAGGTATTATTAATGCTCCATGGTACATTCGCAATGATAATCTGCATAAGGACCTGAAAGTAAAAACTCTCCATAACATTATCAAAAAGTATGCCCAAAGACACGAATAGCGGCTCCACCAGCACACCAACATCGAGGCTCTCCAGCTCTTGGATAACGATGGCTTGGTCAGAAGATTAAAAAGAGTGAAACCATTTGACCTAGGGTAGTGAAATTATTAATAAAACCCAGTGCACATTAAAAACAGTGACAAATATAAATGTCAAAACCAAAGTGACCATCATAGGATAAGTACTTTGTATTTTTAGAACCCTAGCAAATTAAGTTAAATACAAATAGCTCATTTGATTGTGATAATTTACTAGATTGCTATACAATAAATTCATCCAAAAGAGTGTTTTTATTTAAAAAGAAATATATCTTTACAATGCTGGACCAGTATATTTAATGAGAATAAAGCTTCCCGTGTATCCATGCCTTTTCGAAATCCGAATGGTGTGTTATCTATTTCTACTTTACATTTTCTATATATTCTGGTATGGATGATTCTCAGGAATATCTTGAGAATATATCATAATATACATTTATTTTTGGGGTTCTTGGAGTAGAAAATTCCAAATATGTTATTTTTGCATTATTTTCAATTATTTGTGGTCAAACTTATAAAAGATTATTGCGCTGTGGAAGGAAGTTAGATGGGTCGCTTCGTAAATATCCTGTTATAAGTCATTTTCATGGGTTTGAGAAATCTGAAATTGTGTTATTTTTTCAGTATTTTCATTACATACGATTATACATATAGGACTTAATGAGATGAGGGACGATGTTATAAGGATTGCTTCATATACACATTTTCTGAGATTAATATTTTACTATAAAATTATCGACGTAATGATTTGATTAAGTTACTGTTAACCTTCAGAAGGTAAAGTTCAGTATTTAGTTTAGAATTACGTTGTATGGTGCAGGCATCGACTATTAAATATATAAGGACATTTGCTACTTTAGAATGTTACTCAAATTTTCAAAAGCGTCTTACTCAAAACTTCAAATCGGGCGAAATAATGGCTGCCACAAATCTTTGTCGATTCGCTTGATATTTTGAGGGTAACTTTTGAGATACATCATTTAAGGGAAAGCGTACGAATTTTGCGATCAGTTATAGACTTCCTTTTTTATAAACAATTTTTCGTGACATTTTTGGATAAAAAATGAAATTTTTTTTAAATATGTGAACAATATTTTTAAATTTCCGTACGTTCTTTACTAGTTCTTGGCATATATTAATGAAATTTTTTTAGTTTTCTGTTCTAGGTTGAAATCTAGGGGAGCAAACGTTTTGCCCTGTTCAGGTCTCGCCTAGAAGGTGCATTGTCGTCTTTGATTTTGAAGCGGCCATTTTGAATTAAAAAGGTAAAAAAAAAAATATTTGTTTAATAAAGTACTTCAAATAAATTTTCGACTGCTTTTATTCTCTATTCTAGAATTCATATTCATAGGAATGAAATGAAAAAAAATTCAGTAATTAACCTATTTTCCTGGAACCTCGAGTGGTGTTATCTCTTAATAATATAAACACATAATAGAAGATCACAAAACGAGAAGACAAAACTGGAATTGAGAAATGAAGTTTGTGACTATGGTAAAATATTATTGAATTTCATTCTAAGTGTTAATATAATTTCTATAAGTTGGAACATATTTACATATCCAAAACGAATTAAATTGTATGCAAAAGACTCACCAAAATAATTTTATCAGAAGTAGTTCGGGGTAAGACAGAACAAATTGTATCTGTGGTTGTGAAACCCTAAAGTTTAAAAGCATACCTGTCTGTCAGAGGCTTTTAAAGCCACTTGTCGACAGAGGATTGACCAGCTAAGCTGGCAACAATTACCTCCATGCAACGTGATCGTCAGGGCTCGATTCTACGTATATAAAGACAGTATTAGTAATTAAAAATTAATAAAGTCTATATTTTAGCAGTAACTTACTGTTCTCTTATTTGTCAATCTATCTCGGGACGTGTCTCGCCCTATTACGGCTCACCAACTGTGCTAGGGTCAGCAAGCAAGGAAACAAAACTTGCAGTACTTATTGTAGTATTAGCATAACATCGCGATAAGATTCAACAAATTGCAACTCTGGCCGATGAAAGCCTAAAGTTTAAAAGCATCCCTGCGTCTCCTTCGTCGGAGGCTTTTAAGGCCTCAGACAGCTGAACAATCTTCTCTGTTGAACAGGAAATATAAATAAGCTGAATTCAGCATTATCTCAAAGAATTTCTATTTATCGGTGTATAACAGAAAAAAAAAAGGTTACTGTATTTTTCTTTAATTTAGTGAGTAATGGGAATTCTCGGGGGTCCCTGCAACCCTTATAGGGCGCGTCCTCAGGTGGTAGATCGAGGAAAGCCTCCTCGATGTAACTGGTAGGAGAGAAATAAAATACCTCCCGCTGACCAAACAGGCACTGTAGCGTCTGATTCAGAGTAGGCGGCTGCAAACAGCGACGGTTCCTCAGGTTAGAGGCGGCTGAAACCTACTCTCACCAAGACGTCTGGCCAACGTGGTGTTTTAGGGCCAAATCTCTCTCAGATGGATGGATACAAAGAAACACAAAAGGCTCCTAGTCCCCAGAGGTTCGACTAACCCTGACCAAGGGAGCGGCCAGATAAGTTACCGAACGGGGGGTGCTAAGAATCCCTAGGTTAGATCAGGCTGCCAACTAATATATATATATATATATATATATATATATATATATATATATATATATATATATATATATATATATACAATGCTATATATATATATATATATATATCTATTTACAATGCTAGATCATTAAGAAACGAGGAAAGGCTAATTGAACTAGAGTACGAGCTTAACAAGATAAAGTTGGACGTCCTAGGAATATGGGAAGTAAGAAGGAAAAGGAGAGGACTGCCTAAAGCTAAATCCGGGACATGTCTTGTTCTACAGTGGAAATGAACAAAACAATACTGGCAGCATAGGAATCCTGGTTCATAAACGCTTAACTCCTTAAACAGACACTGAAGGCAATATCATACAGGGTAATACACACCACCATAAGAATTACTTCCAGCATAACGATAAAAATAATCCAAATTTACTTACCGACAAGTAGCCACGAGGACGACCAGGTCGAAACATTGTATGAAGAAATATCACAAAGCCTGACAGAAAATAGAACGGAATACACCCTGATTATAGGAGATTTCAACTCAAAAATAGGAAGTACACACAGCGAGTCAAAATACATAGGCCCATTTGTACTTGGTATTAGGAATGAGAGAGGTAACATGCTGGCTAACTACTTAGGAAAAGAACAACTCTACACACTAAACACCTTTTTTAAAAAAATATCGAACAAAAAGTGAACCTGGATGAGCTCAGATGGTAAAATTAAGAATGAGATAGACTACCTGCTAAGATACTACAAGCACATAATCCAAGATGTCCTAAGTTCCTTCACAACTGGCAGTGATCAAAGACTAGCAAGATGCAAAATCCTTATAAATGGAAAACTAGAAAGCGCTAGAAAATTTAGTAACAAACAAAAACCATTAGATGCGAGCTCACTGAAACAACACAAAGAAGACTATAAGTGACAACTAACACAACAATTAAGAGAGGGATCATCACAGCTTCATGAGAATATAGATGAAATAAATGGAAGACTGACAAAATCGATAAAAGAAACGGCAGCAAACCACATGACATTAAAGGAACAAAGAAAAGATAAATTGACACAAAAAACATAACAATTACTGGAGAAAAGGAGAGAACTAATAAGGTCGAATAAAAGAAATACGATGGCATATGCTGAAATCAACAGAACTGTAAGAAGAATGGCAAAACAGGATATTAGAGGATACCAGGAGAAATTGATAGAAGAACTGATACAACAGAATGGGGGTTTGAACATATTCAGAAAGGGAAACTCACACAGAAGGGAGAATAACAAACTGATAGGGACAAATGGAAAAACTATAAAAGAACGACTACAAATACTTAAAGTGACAGAAACATTCTATGCAGATCTATACGGGTCGAAAGCCGATGAGAAAACTCTGAGATATCAAGAGGGGACAACCGAAAGATACTTAATATTGGTTCCGAAGATCTACCAGGCATCGAAGTTGAAGAAATTGAAAAAGCCATTAACCAAATTAAAAATGGAAAAGCAGCAGGAGAAGACGACATCCTGTCGGAAAAGCTAAAAGAGGGAGGACCGTCATTAATCAAAGAGCTTAAAAAACTTTTCAATAAATGTCTAATCGAAGGAGTGATACCAAAAGATTGGAAACTGCCATAGTTATATTAATAGAAAAAAAAAGAGATCCTAGCAATTTGGAGAACTATAGGCCAATAAGTCTTCTATCACAAATATATAAACTATTCATGAGAATAATCATAAACCGATTAGACAGGAAGTTTAAAAATTACCAACCCAAAGAACAAGCAGGCTTCTGAAAAAGATTTAGCACAATCGAACATCTACACAGGGTCAGACAACTTATAGAAAATTTAATTGACTACAAGCCAGGATGGCACTTGTCGACTTCCGAAAAGCCTTTGACACAGTGGAATACCGGGCAATTGAGAAAGCGATGAAAAACGCAAGAGTCGATCAAAGGTACATTAACATACTGACAATAATCAATGAACAATCAAAACTGAAAGTGAGATTACACGAGGATACCAAAGAAGTAAAAATAAAGAGAGGTGTTAGACAGGGCGACATCATATCACCCAAAATATTCACCGTGGTACTAGAAGATATCTTCGATAGCCTTCACTGGGAAAACTAGGGACTTAACATATCCGGAGAGAGACTCAACAACTTAAGATTTGCTGATGACATCGCACTTTTTGCCGAAAATGAAATCGAATTAAAAAAAAAATGCTACAGGAATTACAAACTTAAGCAAAAAAGATCGGTTTAGAGATGAACATCACAAAAACCAAATTCATGACGAATGAACAAACAACCATTAATGACGTAATATCCATACACGGACAAGTGGAAAGGGTGGATTCATATGTATATTTGGGACAGGAAGTTACACTCGGAAAATTGAATCAAGAACTGGAAGTCAATCGAATGATACGCCTGGAATGGGCAGCTTACGGTAAAATACGAGTAAAGCAAGTCTTTCAGTCCAAACTGCCTTTAAAACTTAAAAGTAAAGTATATAACGAATGTATTCTACCTCTAACAACATATGGTAGCGAAACTTGGGTTTTGTTTGATACGGAAAATAATTAGAAAATTGCAAGTTCATCAGAAAGCAATCAAACGATTGAATCAGGAAAAAAAGAGGGATCTATGACATAATTGAGAGGATATCTTCTCTCAAGTGGAACTGGGCTGGCCATGTGACCAAAAATACTGATAACTGGAGCGGAAAAGTGACCAGATGGAGACCATGGAGGAAAAAAGAAGTACTGGCAGACCCCAACAACGTTGGTATGACGATATTAAAAGATCAGCGGGGCTCAACTGGTATCAAATAGTTCAAAACAGGGATATATGGCAACACACGAGAGAAGCCTATATCCAAAGGATAGAGAATGGCTAGAAGAAGAAGAACTTTATATTAAAAATAAGTTTGTAGTCAAGCATAATAACACAGAATAAAAATGAATTGCTTTTTAAGTTATTAAGCTATTTGATCTCCCAAATTTAAAAGTTTCATGTTATTGTCACCTCTTGATTATTGTTGATGGAACACGTCGAATTTTCAAAAATTCGATTTTTTTACGGATTTTTATTCTCTATACTTCCAAGAATTATTCAAAAAAACAATAGTAAGAAAATTACATTCTACTACAAAGTTATAGCATTAAATGTGACCTGGCGTCGGATTGGGATCGCCAACTATTTTTAGACACTGTCTTCAATATTACTTAGTCATTTTTTAATATTTTCTACCTTTTTTTTTTAATCTTAATAATTACTTTTTCTATAAAAGGTCGAGAGGTGTTTTTAATTTTTCTAATAGACAATTTTATTATTCCTATATTTGGCCTAAAAGGGAGTGAATAACTCTTTGGTCTTAGCACACACACATTTCGATTAATCCCCGAAAATGTGGTGTAATATTATTACTTTAAAACGAGAATTATTTTTACCGCTAAAAACAACAGTTGCAAGACTTACGGAATCTGTTACAATAGTTAAAAAAGTGGAATTCCTAAAAACTGTTATAACAGCGATTGTAACTTATATTATAATTATAGGTCTTAAAGCGAAACAAAAAAGAACTTGAGTATTGAAAAATAATACTCTTATAAATGTCCCAGAATTAATTTAATTAGAATTACATTATTAAACCTATTAATAGTATTTTTCTTTCCCGATAAACTCATGCCATTGTGTTCATTCTGTCGGCAAAAATATTGGATAGTTCATAAATAAGGAAAATCTGATAAGCCAGAATCACATAGCTACAGTAAATGTTGATTTAGTGGTTTGTCAACACTATTAAACAAAATATGTATATTTCCTGCAAAATGTGGTTTTTAACATCAGCGCAGTAATGAATCGACCTTTTTTTATTATCCATTAAAGAACAAAGTGACGCAGATAACATTTTTAGTTACTTTATGTAGTTATTATTATTATTATAATCTAAAAATTAAGAAATTTACTCATGATGTAGTTTTAAAAATTGTAATTGTTTTAAGTCCCTTATTATCTACCACGTGAAAATATTAAAAAATATAGTGGTAACGTGGATAGATAATAGAAAATTAGCAGGCTTTTTGACCATATAAAGTGTATTCATTATACATTGTGACAAAGATTTCGGCAGAAAGAAAATTTGATAGTAAGAATTAAAAATATAAAAAATTGTGGCAACATATGTGAAATGATCAATATATATTGTATTTAAGTAAAGACAAAAATTAATAAATTACTTATCTCAGCGCCTATCCATTTCGGCCTACCCATTTTACAAAGTGTCCTTTGTATTAATACCCGTAAATTAAATTTGAGATAAAAATATGTTCTATTTGGCCTTCTTGGGTTTCATTATCTCCTACAAAACTCGTATAGTACAAAATGCTTATAGTATGCTAGGGTTCTATTTTAAAGTCGTATGAAGTGTGAAAAAGTACTCTTAGATAATAAACATTTTTTTTGTTATGAAACCATTGTTTAAATTCAATAAATTTAATTTATTCAAATGTTGGAAATTTGTAAATCTCTCTTTTTAACAAAATAGCAGGCAAACAATTTTTATACTGACATGGACTAAATTTTATATTATTTATATATTTAATTATTTTTACAAATGTAAATAAAAGAAAATAATAATTTGGAGTACGTATTTATCATGAGATGGAAAAAGATACATGAAGATTTTAGTAAAATGCTACGCGAAATCAGAGATCTGACATAATCCTTTTTAAGGTAAGAAAATTGAACGTTCTTACCGAAAATTATTCTAATTAGCTTGGTATCCATTATCCCATTATATAACAAAACTAAAAAATAGTACACATAAAGGACCCCGACTAACCTTATGGAAAATGGCTTTCTCTAGACTTGGACGAAACTTTGGGTAAATGTAATTTACGTGATGCTGAATAAAATATCTCAGAGCCCCAACCTAATAGCCGTTTTTATTCTAGGAAGTCTTATAAGTGCGTTCCGCTCCTTGCGCTATCCAGGATCAATGACGTGGACGTGGCAGAGACTGATCCCTGTGTATTTGTGCGTGTATGTGTATGTGTGTATTAATTATTTATCACCGATATCCATTAAATTCAATGGATTGCGTTGTGATGGTCTTTTTTCGGCATCTAATACATGGTTCAAGAGTGCATCCGATGGATACCTTATATTTTGTTCATACCTCGAATATTCCATAGACCACGTACACTCGTCACATATGCACATGATTAGGGCCGGCCCTAGCTTTTTCGCCCCCGTAGGCAAATTCAAAAAATGCCGTCGCACCCAAGCTTAAAGAAAATTATGTTAAGCAGGCAAATGGCATATAATTGAATTAAGATAATAATACTAATACAGACTTACGAAAAATTGTTTTATTGCAAAACAAAGTTTACATTTTTAACAAGCTAACGACAACGAACTTACAAACTAAAAAGAACCTGCTATTTTCGGAGATAATTTAAATATACTTTTAAAACAGTGAACAAAACTATTATAATACAAAATCTAAACTTAAATTAAAACAATTTTTTTCGAAGTGTCATTTCTCCAAAATCGCTAATAATTTCCTTCATATCTAATTTACTACTCAATTTGTGTTCAATGGCCAACATTGCAAACACATTAAGACGATTTTGTGTATGGTAGTCATAGTTCTTAAATAATTTTTTTTATCTCTTATTTAGAAAAAGTTCTTTCGCCGGTAGCAACAGTTATGGGCAGCGTTAACAAAATTCTTAGAGCAATGCTCAAATTTGGGCTAATTTTAAGGAAAGTAATGAATTTAAGAACGTCAACTGGACCTTATTTCTTAGTTAAAAGTGAAGAAATAAGGCCTATTTTGTCAGCCAGATCTAAAGCGTTAAGATCGGGCGAATCACCATCTGTTAAGACGTTTTCGAGATCTTTGCAATGCGCCCATAATTCATTTATACACATGTCTTTAAGTTTACAAACATCATATAAAAATTCGTCTAAACTTTCATATGAAAAATTTCGTTTTGTAGTCCGAACACGATGACGTGATTTAGTCAATTCAAAGTTTTTTCTACGTCGATTTCGCTGGCTAAATTTTTAGTTTCTAAGATAATATTGTCAAAGGATTCATCCGATCAATTTAATAAATTTTTGGCTTGGGATAAATCAAAATTTTTGGATTGAAGTAGTTTACTTATCGAATTAATACGATTCAAAATTTTATACCAAATAATGATTGAACATACTCGTAAAAACTTAAATTGTTTTATTGTGATCAATAAACCTCTGGCCTCATTTCGAATCATATTTTCAATTTCGGCATTCTCATAAATATTTAATAAAGCATCATGAATATCTCCTATTTGAAAACGTGAAGGTTTTGGGAAATCTATAAAACTTTCCCAACCAGTGTCGCTCAATGGTTTCAATGTAAGAGTATTGAGGTGTTCTCTTTATATGGCCCACCGAAAAGTTGATGAGGCACAAAATGTATATAGCTTTTGAACCATATTAAAAAAGTTCGCTGTCTCTAAAGAAGATTTTGCCATATCGTTAATTACTAAGTTTAAGGAATGACTGCTGCAAGGTACGTAAAATGCTCTAAGGTTTGTTGTACTCCCGATTTGTCGCCTCTCATATTTGAACCATTATCGTAACCTTGACCTATAATATTTTCCAGTTTTAATCCATTTTTTCCTAACTCTTCCAATAAAACTTGAGATAATTCCTTACCAGTAGATCTCTCAATAGGAAGAAAACCCAAAAAATGTCCAATAATTTTACATTCAAATCCCGATTCTGATTGATCAATGGAAGCATATCTTACTACATATGTCATTTGTTCAACCTTACTCGCATCGGGAGTGCAATCAAAAGTAGCCGAATAATATTTAGCTTTTTGAACTTGTTTTATTATATAAGACTTTACGTTAACATATAATAATCCAATATTTTCATTCTGGATGTTTTCCCCTAAATATGATACTCCATTTTCTTCATTGTTGAGGATTCTACGAACGAGTTCCTCCAATATTGGGTCAAATTTAGCTAGCAATTAAATTAACTTTAGAAAATTTCCATTATTATGTTCATAAAGCTTGTCGCTTGTACTCCGGAATGCTAGAGAACTTTCTCCAAGCAATTTAATAACTGATATCATACGTAAAATTCCTTCGTGCCAATTTCAGCATTAATAAATCTCTTTGTAGCTGAATCTACTGTTTGACAAGTTTCCAACCTTCGTTGTAGCTCTATCCACGATTTCAAATTATCTACATGAGTATTTGAGTCTTCATGCTTTCTTAATACCCCACCAATCTTTTTCCAGTTTCTATAAGCCTCATTTAAAAAAAAATTAATTTTAAATAATCAAAAATGTGCAACAAAAATAGAACACGGAATCTTTAAACACACTTGTTCTCCATTTTTTAAAATCCTATGATAGTGTTTTTCACTAAATCTTTGATTTGGATTTTGATTGTCAAACGGGAAATAGTAATGGAATAAAGAATATAATGGACCTTTTCTAACTAAAAATATTCAATCTGAGTCGCTTAGACGTTCGGGCCATAATCCTGGGTCTGATAATAGAGTTAGGTTGAGGCTTCCTTTATGTCCAGTGGTAGAATCCATTGTCTCAAAACTTGTTGAATTCTGTTCTTGGCTGGCATAACTCGCAATTTTATCGTTATTATTGGTGTCGTTTTCATAATCCAAATCCAAATCAGCATTGACGGTAGTATTCAGATCCCGGCAACCGCTTGGCTCTTTGTTTGGAACTTTGTTTGGAAGCTGCTTTTGATTTGCTTCTACGATATCTTTTTTTATATTGTTTACTAGATAGCCTTTTTCTTCCATCAGACACAATCTATTTAAGTATCTGATACCATAGGCATGACTCAAAGCTTAAAAATCGTCTCAATAGAGGGCGAAACCTAACCTTAAAATTTACATTTAACGATAACGAATTTATTAGTACATGTACAAGATAAGATATTATAACAGCCTAATTAATTAGCCAAACGAAACCACTGTCTCTGGAAACAGTATTCCTCTTTCGCGAGATACTTATTACAGATTGTTTCCAAATTATAAAAGTTAAAATTTACTTAGACTGAAAAAAATAAATAGAAGAATTAAACAACCACATAAACAAAAAGCCTTGGTTTTATAACCAATATAATAGACATTAAAAGTACCCCCGTGGGGGAGCAGGATAGAATATTTCCCCCGGTCACAAAGTCACACCCAAATGAGTTCACAACAATTTTTTTTTCGATCTTCACTGAAAAATGATACCTTGAAATTTTCTATTTTTTTATTTACCAGATAAATTATTAAAGGTAATGCGCTCATGATAATTTTCGTTTACTCTACACCTGTAGAGAATTCCAGAATTTTCTCAACACTTTTTGATCAATACTTTTCGAGATAAGGAGAGGATATGTTCTGCCTGTCGTAGGAGGCGACTTGTAACCTATCGAATAACAAAAGCATTATATCACACACAGTTTTTTAAAACCAATGAAAGACTATTGGGATAGGACTTTAAGTAAATATAAATAAATTAGAGTACAGAGTGATACGAAAAATTTAAATTGGTACACATTATTTTTCACTCTATGGTGGGAAGAGAAAAAAAGATATTCTTTAATCAAAATTTCATAAACAAAATAAGAAAATATTAGATTGTACCGTTTGAAAAAATGTTGCCCCAAGCTTGGGCGTAATTTTGTAACGTGTGAAAAAAATGTTCTCTGTTTGAGGCATCTTTTTTTGTACCCTGTGAGAAGTTGTTTGTCCCACGCTTGAGCGCAATTTTGTAACATTGGAAACTTACCCGCTTTTAATTTCTGATACTGAATTGAGTGAACCCCGATTTTAAAGAACTAAAGAAAAATTAAACACACCCTAGCTCAGTTTTCCTTGGTAGAGGAGATATGGGTAAGAGATAATTTTTCTTACGTCTTTTTGGAATTAATTTCTATTTTTTTTAAAAGGCTTTAGCTGTACCAAATTTTTTGGGCACCATCCATTTTAAAATAGAAAGGATCTAACTTCAGCTAAAAAAAATGGAATAAAAAAAATGCTGAAGGAAAGTATTGTTGGTAACATCAAAAAAAAATCAGTTGGTACAGCCGTTCTTGCCCTGAAAAGTAGGATAGGTATTCAGTGAGACACTAGCTTTAATCAACCTAATTAATTAGCCAAACGAAACCACTGTCTCTGGAAACAGTATTCCTGGGCGCGAGACTTACTTATTACAGATTGTTTTCCAAATTATAAAAGTTAAAATTTACTTAGACTGAAAAATCGTGTCTTTTGCTGTTAAATGACGACGCTCAATCAAAAATTAACAACCAATCGCGGCGTAGCAGGTTCGGTCAGGAACCCGCAAACACCGTATAAAACGTCTTGGAAAAACCGATTGAAAATAAGTACAATTTTGGAAAAATATAACCATCTAGGAAAAATGAATACAAGATAATAATCGAAACTTAATTAATTTAAAAGTACAAAGGAAAAGAATAGAAATTTCCCCCGGTAGCCAAACGAAACCATGTTCTGATACTTATTACTGTTTTCCGTAGGAGAATTAACAACCACATAAACAAAAAGCCATGGTTTTATAACGCAATTAATAGACATTTAAAAGTACCCCGTGGGGAAGCAGGATAGAATAACCTAAAGAACAACCTGGATGGTAGATGCCCAGATCCCACCAGCATCGCCCGGTGTGATATCATCGCATCGGCTTAGGCTGCGTGAAGTTGCTTAACGTTTCGTGGCTGTGCCGATGTCCCGGACTGTGGGACCAAATAGCATGAGGCACCTGGCACACAAAAAATTCCGGAGGTAAAATAGCCCCCCGTTCGGATCTCCTGGGTGGGGGCTGGTTCAGGGGCATCGACATGCAGAGATCAGAATTTCAAAATGGATTTTTGCAACATACGAGGTTTAAACACGAACATAAATTCAGTGCACCTGCAATCAAACAAACTTCATGTACTCGCTCTCAGTGAAACTAAGGTCAGTTCATCGACCAGCACAGTAAACTATCTTTATCCTGGGTACGACCTCTATATTCCCGATTTAGGCGTAACTTTGGAATCTGTCTTTATGTCAGAAGCGACTTCTCTTGCCAACGAGAAGAGGCTCTGGAGCCCCCAAACTTTGATGTTATGTAGTTAAAAATAACGACTTCAACCAACCACAAGGTTCATCTGTATCCTATACCGACCACCAAGTGATACTAACTTTAGAACACTTTTCACTTCTCTTGCAGACACCATCGATCATTTACAAATTAACTATCCAAATACCGAAATTGCGATCCTGGGCGACTTTAATGGCCACAACATCAACTGGCTTAAATACTCAAATACTACTGAATCATTTTCAATCAGTTGTGGTTTAACATAGCTTATTGACGAGCTAAAATGAATCCCTGATCGACACGGAGAGTTCGTCAGACTTCTTGATCAGTTTTTAACCACCACCAGAGAATCCGTAAATAAGCCGTTAGGAGATTTACACGGTCAGCTTAAATCCGCCGTTGGGAATGTGGAATCTTTTTTCCGACCATAAACTACTTTATTTTTCGACATCGAGTATTCTACCAATCAGTGACAGAGAGACGCCTAAACCGCGCAATATTTGGCACTACAAGTCTGCTAAATGCGAAGATCTCATGGAATATTTTCGAACTTTTCCTTGGTTAGACGTTTGTTTTCGATCCGACGACCCATCTTACTGCGCCAGGGAGGTCTCCGATGTTATTTTGGCCGGTATGGAGGCTTACATCCCTTTTTCGAAGAAATGCCCTCCCAACGGCAAGCCTTGGTTTGACCGAAAATGCAAAGAAGCTGTTGCTTCTAAACACGTTGCATACCGACAATGGCATGAAAATCCTAACGCCATAAATCGTAACACATTTGTTCGTGCCAGGAACAGATGCAAAGAAATTATCGACGAAACCAAGGAGCTACACAATCAACGGATTAGAAACAGACTCTCTCGCTTGTCCCGAAAATTCCAGGTCCTTTTGGTCGGTCGCTAAGGCAGTTAGTCAAAATTTCACCAAATCCACCATACCACCACACACACGGCCAGATAATTCTATTGCAACGACACCTGTTGAGAAAGCGAACTTGTTGCTGAACTCTTTGCTTCACATTCTACTGTCGATTTCCACGGAAAAACACCACCTAATATTCTCATAGTGCAGTCAAGGATGCCCGATGTTGTCTTCAGACAGCGCATCATAAAGCGTATACTGATAAAGCTAGACACCAAAAAGGCTTCTGGCCCTGACGGAACACCTGCCATAGTTCTTAAAAACTGTGCGAGGGAACTAACACCAGTTTTCTGTAGACTTTTCAACCTATCCTACAGAAAGGGAATAGTTCCTTCCTGCTGGAAATGTGCTACAGTTCAGTCGATACCTAAAAAAGGCAAGAAGACCTTGCCAAGTAACTACCGACCTGGAAGAAATTCTATCTTGGGGTGACAGTAACCAAGAAGGAATTTAACGCTACGTAAAAAAACCCAGGCGGCATTTTCTCTCTTAAAAAAGTTAACGTTGCTGAACCTGACATAGTTATGTGGGGGCACTCCATCCCTCTAACATCGACCATGTTTCAATTTGTTGGGCGATAATTTGGGAGCAAATATGTCCTGGCATGAACATGTTGCAAGCATAGCAAAGAGAGCCTCTCAGAAGCCGGAATATTATTTCGAACTAGAAAGCTTTACACTCCACAGGCTCCAACTGTTAATTCTTTGTATAAAGCTCAAATTCGACCAACGATGGAATACTGCTCCCATGTTTGGGGCTCTGCTCCCAAGCATACACTGCATTTCATTGGATTCTATTCAGAAGAGAGCTGTTCGCCTGATTGGAGACCCAGAACTTGCCAGCTTAACGAAACCTTGATTCTGTCTTTGGAACATCGAAGATTTAAGTTGGCGACTTGAGTCTTTTCTACAAGTATTTTCACGAAAGTGTTCGACGGTTATAGCCCGCCTAATTCCTTCTAGAGCTGTGCATGCTAGCAAATACTACGACGCGCATGCATAATACTTCACATCCATATCAAAAGTTGGGAATATTATTTCGAACCCGAAAGCTTTACACTCCACAACAACTGTTAATTGTTTGCAAAGCTCAAATTTGACCAACTATGGAATACTGCTCCCATGTTTGGAGCTCCGCTCCCAAACATACACTGTATTCGTTGAATTCTATTCAGAGAAGAGCTGGTTCGTCTGATTGGAGACCCGGAACTGACCGACGGCCTTGATTCGCTGGAACATCGAAGAACGGTTGGCGACTTGAGCCTATTTTACAAGTACTTTCATGGAAAGTGTTCGAAGGATGTGGCCCGCTTAATTCCTCCCAGAGCGGTGCATGTTAGAAGTACACATCGCGCTAATTTTTCACATCCGTGTGAGGTTCAGCTTGTTACTCCTCGTACAACGCTCTTCAAGCAGTCTTTTTATATGGAGAACATCATCCCTTTGGAATAATTTGCCCAGGACTGTGTTTCCTACCTAGTACAATCTACAGCGATTCAAGAACAACGTGAATCGCTTTCTCCGCACACGTGTCGCTCCTGTAGCGCTTTAGGGACTTCCCTGTAGCATGTGTGCTAGACCATAAAAAAAAAGTAGAATATGGAACAATCGTACATTGTATCCGATATATAGAATTAGAATAGGCCTAGAGGACAGTGTCAATTCCGATTACGCGAAAGCATGAGAATACAACATTGTATGTTAAAGTGTAGATTCAAATCAAATTATAATGTTAAATTTTTCAGAACAATTAAATCTTACGTTCAATTGCCAATTAATCTGTAATATCTATTAAGTTTAAATAACATCTTTGTCTATAGAATTATATATTATCACGTTATGGGCTCTAAAATTAAGATTTTAAAGAAAGAAGGTTGAACAGAAAAAAAAAAAAAAAAAAAAAATGGGACAAACGAAGGAAGAAGGAAAAAAGAGATTAAATGAAAAATAACAATAAAGACAAAAAATAAAAATAATAATAAAATGGAGAAATAAATTAAATAAATAAGACGTACTTGTATGCATCGAGGGAGTAGTCAGAATTTCTTTTTTGTTTCTTATTTGGCCAGTTGGTTTAACGAGTGCCAAAATATTAAAACACGCACACTGTATAAGAAATACTTGTACTGTTGATTTGCCAAACCCTTATATATTATAACAAATTTATACTCACTTCATTAATTCTATCGAAAAATTTTACCAAATGAAAATCAGATATATTATCAAAACAGATGCTTCGTGTTGAACGAATTTAATTTCAAAACAGCTTCTGGGACTGATATCTTATATATAATTTTAAATATAAACAGCAATGATACTGGTTTTAATGGTATTAACATTTTAACAATAAAGCTCTGTTTGCATTTCTTGCTGCCCTGTGTTACCTATATCATTAACTACTGAATATTGCAATTGGTGGCACTTAAAGTGTAGAAGAGAGCGGATTATTATAAAATCTGTGGGAATCCCAGCTTAGAGTATGTCAAATAAAATAATGTACTACCTATTTTATACTTGCTACTATCAATCTGGGTTTCGGATCGGTCATGGATGTAATATAGGTCTAATCAACATTACAAACGACATATTTACGGATTCCGACGTTGGCAAATTAACTATGCTTTTACACTTTGGCTACTTGAGAACTTGCGATACCTTATAGTATAAAATTCTGAAGGCTGCAGATATAGGTAGTTAAGAAACACTATTTTACAATATTGTAAACAAATGAGAGAAGCGAAGGCAGATGTTTAGAGAAACTAGAATTTGTCGGGATTAACAATTAAAAACCAATTAAACAGTGTAATTATAAACAAAGAGGGCATACGCCTCTCTGTACCTATGAATGTCCTCGTAATAAATAAGCTTTTTGGAAAAGGAACTTTTTTTATTACGGGTAAGGGCCCTAATAAAAATTCGTAGGTTATCGATTGTGAAATTGAGTGTAAGTTTTTAGGGTTCAGTTGTAGATAGTAGTTCTTTCTTGTGAAAATTCCAGTGCAAGAAGGTTCTTTTTTCATCAAGAGGTTCTCCATATAAAAGACTGCTTGAAAAGGGTTATACGAGGAGTAACAAGCTGAACCTCATATGGATGTGAAGTATTAGCGCGACGTGTATTTCTAGCAAGCACAGCTCTAGAAGGAATTAGACCGGCTATACCCGTCGAACACTTTCCGTGAAAATACTTGTAGAATAGACTCAAGTCGCCAACTGTTCTTCGATGTTCCAACGAATCAAGGTTGCTGGCAAGTTCTGGGTCTCCAATCAGGCGAACAGCTCTCTTCTGAATAGAATCCAACAAATGCAGTGTATGCTTGGGAGCAGAGCCCCAAACATGGGAGCAGTATTCCATCGTTGGTCGAATTTGAGCTTTATACAGAATTAACAGTTGTTGTGGAGTGTAAAGCTTTCTAGTTCGAAATAATATTCCCGGCTTCTGAGAGGCTCACTTTGCTATGCTTGCAACATGTTCATGCCAAGACATATTTGCTCCCAAATTAACGCCCAACAAATTGAGTGACAATGCTAGAGGAATGGAGTGCCCTGATATAACTATGTCGTGTTTAGAAAAAACTACCGCCTGGGTTTTTGTAGCATTAAATTTTACTTGGTTACTGTCACCTCAAGATATAATTTCTTCCAGGTCTTCGTTAAGTTGAACGACCTCCTGCTGTCTGCGGATATTTGCATGAATAGTATGTGAGTGTTCAAAGTGAATGGTGAGATAAGCGTACTATCATCTGCAAAGCTGTAGATTGGATGCTGATCCTTTCTAGCAGATCGTTAATGTAAATGAGAAAGAGCGTAGGAGACGGTATGGAGCCCTGCGGCACATCGGCGTTGATAGTGAAGGTGTTAGAAAGAGGCCCATCGATTGCCACTCGTAAAGAAAGCTCTTTGAGGAAACTTGAGAGCCATAAACAGGACTTTTCACACATACCAGAAGAACGTAGCTCAGAAAACTGGTGTTAGGTCTCTCGCGCAGTTTTTGAGTACTATGGCAGATATTCCGTCAGCGCCGGTGTCTAGCTTCATTAAGATACGTTTCACGACACGCTGCCTGAAGACAACATCTGGCATCCTTGACTGCACTATGGGAATAGTAGGTGATGTGTTCTTCCTTGGAAACCAACAGTAGAATACGAAGCAAAAAGTTTAGCCAACAAGTTCGCTTTCTCAACAGGTGTTGTTGTAATAGAATTATCTGGCCATGTGTGTGGTGGTACAGAGGATTTAGTGAAGTTTCGGCTAATTGCCTTAGGGGCTAACCAAAAGGACCTGAAATTGTAGGAGCAAGCACGAAGTGTGTTTCTAAATCGTTGATTGTGTGCCTTCTTGGTTTTGTCGATAATTTCTTTGCATCTGTTCCGGGCATTGAACAAAAACATTATGATTTTCACGCCATTGTCGGTAGGCAAGATGTTAAGAAGCAACAGCTTTTTTAGATTTTCGGTTAAACTAAGGCTTGCTGTTGGAAGGGCATTTCTTTGAATAAGGAATGTAAATGTCTATACCAGCCAAACTAATATCAGAAACCTACTTAGCGCTGCCAGATAGGTCATGGGATCGAAAACAAACGTCTAACCAAGGGAAAGTTCGAAAATATTCCATGAATTCTTCCCATTTAGCCGATTTATAGGGCCAAATCTTGAGCGGTTTAGGCGCCCTCTGTCACTAATTAGTAGGATACTCGATGTTGAAACCAGTTTATTATCAGAAGAACCTAACGGCGGATTTACGGTGACAGTGTAAATCTCTGGATTGGTGGTTAAAAACTGATCAAGAAGTCTGACGAACTCTCCGTGTCGATCAGGGATTCATTTTGGCTCGTCAATAAGCTGAGTTAAGCCACGACTGATTGAGAATGATTCAGCTTTACGACCTTGTTTGTCGGTAGTATTTGAATATTTAAGCCAAAACTTTACCTATCATTAAGTTACTTTTCTTGGCGGCATCTAGTAAATTGGAATGAGTTGAAAAACAAAAATAGATTAATAAATATTTTTCTCTCCCTTACATATGAATACATACATTCTATCTGGTATATTATTAAGTACTATATTTTTTAATTCTTATTAAAAAAACTTTCAAAAGCGGAAAATTAAATTAACTTTTAACTCACATTTGATCATGTAATTTAAAGTTTACATGGTAAAAACAACTCATGTCTATTTTAACTGAAAATCTTATTTATGCATAAAAAAACGTTTTTTTTAGACAAAAATCTTTTAAGAAGGCAGGGGAGAATTTATAATTATGTCCAAGGCGGGGCGCACTAAGTTTAAATATGTGTATATTAATAAGAGCTCATAATTATTAAAAAAAACATTGACTCTATCGACCATTACTTAATGTTCAAGAAATGACCTTAAACGGCTAGAGGATATGTAAATATTATCTTGTGAGGTCTATTTGGGTTTAGTTCAGGTTCCTCTAAACTTTAATATACGAATAATCATTTTTTTTTAATTTACGGTAGTTAAACTTAACAGTTAAAAAAAATTGAAATTTTTGATAAATTTGCTTATATTAAAAAAAAAACAAATAAATATTGTGCCGCAGTAATATTTTGCCTCCCTTCGGAAACTATTTACTACTTAGACGAGCCGTCGTCTGAGCCATTAAAGTTTCATAGTCTTGTTCATAACTCCTTAGCAAGTAAAATATCTTGACTCTCCCTTTACGGTATCTGAAGCTATAGTTAAACTTTGATTAAAATCAATACTTTATGCACATGTTACAGAAATATGTATGTACGGTGGTCCAGAGTCTTAATTTGCCATACTTCTTTATACAATTCAATTTCAATTTCAAAAAGCCTTTATTGTTCACAGATTGTAAATATTTTGTACTAAGAGGTACTTCATTTTCCGGGCACTTGGCCGGCGTTTTGGTTTTTGTAGGTTATATATATTAATATTTTTTTTAGAAAAATTTCCGGAACTAGTATTACATTGCTATTTCCATTTTATTTTAATAAATATTATAATTTTCCTATTTCCTCCGAAACTATTTGAAATAGAAAGTTAAAATTTGGCACTAATATAGGAATTGATTATCCCATCAGAGCTGTATGGGTTGAAAGTTAAATTTTGTGAAGTTATTGATCATTTTATACTTCCGTAACAAAAATTGTTATTTTAAAAGCAACAACGTACGGAACACTAATTGCGCAAGACCGACTTGCACTTGGCTGGTTATTTGCATATGTTGTAGCTTACATTGCGAAGACGTAATAACTAGAGGCATAAATTGAAACTTTGTTATCATGGCAGACTTTTTTAACGTTTATATTACGTTTTTCAGCTAGTTTGTTCTTCACATCTTCCGGGTCGGGGTTATTTTTGATTCGATTTACCCGAAAGACGTAGGATTGTTTTTCATATGTTAAATAAGTATGGCACGGGTTTAATGGATTCTTTTCTAATTCCTCTCCAAGTTTAAGTTTCTTGTATCAATTTTGGTTTTCGGTCTGTATGATTATGTTATTATTTGTGAATTTAAATAAGAATATCTCATTTTATTTTTAATATGAACTGACTGAAACCATTTGGGCTTCATTTATTTTTCTATATTATGTATGGTGATAGCTTGGCCTTCTTTTTGTATTTGTCTCCTGAATTGTATTTACTGTATTTTTCTATTTTCAATGTTCTGGGTAAGCGATTTGGCACGCAGTTTGTGTGCTAGTAAATGATGGAACATTTTAATTTTTGCTGGACCATATATACAATTATGGATTTCTTTTCTATTTTTATATAATTCATAGGATTGTTTGCATTCACTACATTCTGTAGACATTTCTTTTACCATTTGGAATGTCTCCGTTGCTTCTGTTCTTTGGTATTGTATATTTTGTAACTGCATTTCGACGGCTTCTTCAATGTTTTCAACACTAAGATCTGAATCTTTTGTGGTCGTATCTACTCGTACTTTCCGGGCCAATTTTGGTGGGTGAGACATATTCCGTTTAGTATTTCGGGCTCCAGTTTTCCTTTTTGACTTCATGTCGTCCGTTTCTTTATTTTTCTTTAAATTATGATCAAGAATATGTTTTTCTAGATCTTTTCGTACTTCATCATTATTTGATCGTACCTTTTCACAGTTTCCTTATAGAGTCTATGGTCTTTTTTCATTAACTTTTTTAATATGTGCATAATTAGAAACACGGTTAACTTCAGGTTTATGTTCATAATAAAGTTTCTAGAATGGGTCATAAATCACTTCTAGGTAAAATTTAAACTGGTTTATTGGCTACGTATAAGTGAATATATTACTCTGGCACTTTTAAGTTAAAGTTTATTTGAGAATAAGTTGGTTCGTTACCTTGGGCTTCCAGCCCTTTGTGTGGTTCCTGACTTTTGTAGACTCCAGGTAATCAGTCCTGGTATGTGACGACAGACTTCTTGTCTTTGTCCTCCTATTGTAATTCCGCAATATTATATGACTTCAATTTCTCGTGATATTTTGATTTTATTCATGTACTACCAAACATAACATTTTTATCTATAGTTCTTGGTATTTTTTAGTCAGAAGCCCTGTCTTTGTGAATTGAGTCATTAAATTGAATAATGTGATATTTTTTATAATGTTTAAATATAAGTCGTCGTTTTCTTCTAGTTTTCCTACTTTCGTCTATTGCTCACAGATTAAATCTATACAGATGGTCTATACAGTCTAGTTTTTCCTCTTTCCTTCTTTTTCTCGGCCTAAATTTTTAAATTTAAATTGAGAATTAATAAAAATTTTCGGCAATTTCTTGCGATACAAATATTTATGAATATATAATTATATATATGTAAGATTAATTATTAGTCCGCGAAACCGGCCTTGTGGAAA
Source organism: Pachyrhynchus sulphureomaculatus (assembly GCA_019049505.1). Lineage (NCBI taxonomy): Eukaryota > Metazoa > Arthropoda > Insecta > Coleoptera > Curculionidae > Pachyrhynchus > Pachyrhynchus sulphureomaculatus. The sequence continues at coordinate 100,477,112 of CM032453.1, read as the reverse complement.
ACCGCGAATAGATATAATGGTAAAAAAGTTTAGGTCATATATTTTTTTCTTTCATCCAGAAAGAAAAAATATGTTCCATTACACATTGATAACCTATATGGATATTATGGTAACCTTGAAGATTAAAAAAAATGATTTTCGTGTCCGTGGCATTCTATTAATTAACTGCATGTTATTCCGCGAAAATAATTTTCTGAGTGGTGGCGTTTCAAACTTTAATGTTTTATTTACAGTTTAAAAGAATGCAAATATCGTCACAAAAAACTTATGCGTTGATGCGACATGAATTTTAACACCCGTGTCAACAAAAAAAAACATAATTTTTATGAATATTATTAAATGTATGAACTACACGTTGTAAAGTGGTTTTACCTGATGCTCTTTATATCAAAACTGCTGTAATTTTTGTAAAATGTTTAAGTGTAAGTTCTTTATATAAGTTAGTAGTTTCATTACTTAATTAAGTTTATCTTGTTGCGCCCAAACTCTCCAGGAGTGATCCTAGCATCTTTAATTTCTAAAACTCCTAGAAAAAAATGCTGTAATCTACAGTCAGTAGGTATTAAAAAAAATGATTCAGGAGTCTATTTATTGTTTTTTAAATAAAAAAATTACCGACGAGCCCCAAAGCCTTATGTCTGTCAGATCTAATATACTGATAGGTTCAAAACTTACCCTTCGCTAATTGAAAGTTGTAGTCTAATGAGAGCCTGGGGTTAAAGTCGAGCAATCTCTTGTAAATTAATGTCGCTTTAAATTATGAATATTTACGTCAAGTAAAACCATGTTCTCTTTTGATTTCTCGAAACGGAGGAAGGTTCTTAGAGTTCTTCTCCAATCAGCGGATACAAAACTTAGGTGATGGCTTGTATGTAGTTATGAAGTTAAACGCCGACCTAGACTTTTGTGCCTCAGTTTCGTCCCTAATCCCTTTTTGCATAAATTAAGACATACTTTTTCGTCCGGCGTCTTAAATTTCACATATACACTTTCGTCTGAGGGTAACGTAGGTAAACAGATGGATGATCTTGACGGTAATTTGAAAAAACCCATGCAATAAAAATAATTATGAAATATTTAGGCTTATAGGGGCGGTTTAACCATAACTCATTATTCCTTGAGGTTTGTTTCATTTCACTTCAATTTATCGAATGATTGAATAAATAATGTACATGCAAGGTATAAACGTCCAAACAAGTGTCTAAACGAGGCAAAGTTTTTTTAATTGTAAATAATTATAAATTTAATTTCGCTGATAAATTGTTAAGTGGAGATGCAGAATTCCAAGATGTAAGGCTGCTTTATATACTGTTGGCGAAGAGTATGTGATATTAAAGTGTAACCTGATTCATTGTCATGCCGAATTAAGTGCATCTGACTTATAAAAACAGTTCGTTGCAGTTTCGGCAAAACGCAAAGCGTCAGAAGATATTGGACTTCAACCGAAAAGAATTGTTCAGTCTGTTTTGAAAGACAATCAGACCGACTGTTTAACAGTGACAGATTTACGTTCTGTGAAAAGAAGTATTTAAGATGTGAGAAGAAAAAAGTTTTCTACACTGCCCAAGTCTGGTGCTGATTTACATTATGCTCTGGATAAGATGACTTCGATTGTCACGAACAGAGGAGAAGACTTTTTGATTATAAATAATTCTAGGAACATTCAAATATGCCCCTACGTATTTTCTACAACTGTTTACAACGCGGATGCTACAAAATCAGCTTCCAGCCAAAGAACAACAAAAGCATGTGAGTCGTTTCACTCGCATTGTATTTTTAGAAACAATTAAACATTACCAATGTGAAATATACGTACAAATACAGAGTGTAAATACTTTCAAACGTTTAAACAGTAAGACACAGAAACGAGAATATTTTATACAAGAAAATATTGTAAAACTTAATAATAATCAAACTTCTATGCTGCAATCTGTAATATTAAATTCACATTATTATAGTTTTTAAGAATATTAATTATATGCAATTATATTTCTTCTACTAAACTTTTCATAAGTACTTGTATTTTATTATTTAGGTATATTTTGAATCAGGTAAATCGGACGAAAATGTATATTCCCGAAAATTAGCAGCGGGCGAAACTGTATATATTCGGGTAAAGAGTTTTCACATTTGACCATTAATTAATACGGCACTTGCCATAACAGATTGCCGCATATTAGTGTCAATTTTTGTGATCCTTGGTGCTACTAATTCCAGTAAGTACTTAAAATCCTCTGTCGTCATTTGCAGAAAGTTGTCAAACTGTCAAATATCTTTGACCTCAACTTAGATAACAATGTCTAATGAACACCCAGCTCTCCCTTTCGTAATATCCACACTCTGCTCCAAATGTTCATTTTCCTTCTCTTTTTTTGCTTCGACAAAAGTAATAAAACGGTTAAAGCAGCAGCAAGCTTTTTGGGTCGACATGTTTCACTACCTATAAGTTGTTCTCAAATGTTGCAGCATCTACACAAGAGTGCCGTGTAAACAAGTATGACATATTTTCTGAGAGAAGAATCGACACTTCTCTAGGATTAATCACTTGCGCCAGTTGTTGCCTAAGTGTAAACAGATAGGCAAGTTGATTCTGTAATAAGTGTCGCAAGTTTATGGCTCGTGTATATGAAGCTTTAGGTATACCTAACTTAGTTATGTTTGATAAATTACGCTCTTCGTTAATTATACTATTCAAAAAGTGAAAAGAGTATATTCGGAATTGTTTATCGTAATTTAATTCTTTGATATAACTTTCTCTTAAATTCTTATTACATGACAGGTTTTGGGCACCAAACCTTTCTATATTTTGGAAATTCCTAAAAAAGTCCTTTTAACTCTAAAATCATTAAAAATTGCTTTCTCTGATTTTCGAAAATTAGGCTAAACTCTGACAACATATATTTTTTTAACAAGAAACTGTTATATATAATATTAGTTAAAAACAATGCCGAAAGGTTTAGTATAAAATTTTGGGTATAAACCAGGGCAAAGCAGTCTGGTACATATGTAATAGATTCATAAAGTAACAAATACCAACCAAATAAATGTTTATAGTGTATGATTTCCTCTACAAAATTATTTAACATAGTAGGTCGATTAAAACGAAAAAAGTCCTACGTGAAGCATTTTCTTAATATTCCAAATGAAGGTCAAAACCTTCAGATTTAAAAACATTTGACCAAGTCTAAAAATACATACAGTATTATTATCATTATCAGAAAAATTAGGAGAGGAATATAAAAAAGAACTCTATTGAACATAAGCAAATTACTAAGGACCAAGATTAAAAATAAACCATATAAGAAATGCTTTCGTTAACTCCCCTTTTTCAATACATATTACATTTCTATATCACGGATAGATGGGCGAGGACGTCATGTTATCAGCTAATGTCGTTGGGGTATCGAATCAGGTCATTCTTTTAAGATAACGCTGTAGTGTGACCATTATTGCATTTCTACAACTACCACCTGTGTATAAGCTGTCTGTTGTATTCACAGAGCATTCGATTTTTCTAAGTGGTCATCTATCTAAGGTGGATGTAGATTAATTTTGATTATTGCCCGTCGCCAAGCCACTACAAACAGACGTTGAACAGCTAGAGTTATTAAAAAAACGAACTGCCATAGATGTTTTGTGGTTTAATATAAGAATGAAGTATCGTGGTATGTTAGAGAACTATAAATATATTTTTTTAATTACGTTATATTATACGGACGATGATTGTGGCTTTACTTAAGGACGTACAGTTCATTAAACTGTTCTTCAAAGTTTTTATCCTCGGTATACTTCTTTCTGTCAAAATGTAGATTTGTAGCAACTTATCAGATAAATCTGTAGGTAATCAATTTTTCGACTAAACTGTTCTGTCTTTGTAGAAAAGAGAATTTAATCAGTGGTATAGCCAGGTTTAAGGGGCGTTGAGGCCAAATGGATTCTAAATGAGAATACTAAAGGGCGCCAATCGACCAGCAGAGAGGTGTCAAATGATAACGGGGGTGCGATGGAAAACCTCTTGCAGAAAAACTTTAATAGTTTACACCTCTTGCAACATAGTAACCTAAAAATCAATGACCGTTAGGTTTAAATTTTTTACAAAAAATCTCCTGAAGAGAAAATTTAAAAACTTAGGCTTTCTTAAAAATCAATATCCAGGGAGGGAAAGATTTTTTACAGAAAATAACTCCTTCCTATAATGGCAATCTAATCACTTACACCTAATTTAAATATCTGTGACCGACAGTGAACATTTTTCACAAAAAAGAACTTCATTTTATGCGTCCATAGAGACGGGAGGGACATATTCCCCTTAGGCCGTCCCTTACTTTAATGGATATTTATTTTTAACTTAAGAATATATACTTTATTTAATACTATATTTCTTGACATTATTTTTATCTAAACAAACTTTATGATACTTTATTCTTAGTATCCAAAATTTATACGATTATTTTATGAATTTTATACCACTGCTTTTTAACGAGATGGACAGGAATATAATTTATAACTTTGCCTTTGGTGATGAAGATCCTTAAGCCCTGCGGCACTAAATATAACGATTTCTCCTGCTTATATGCTCGATAACATTTTGATTTAGCTAATGTATAGACAAGAATCTTACACTAAATAGTTTACTTTATAGACTGATACCTGAGCGAAATTCGTGGTTTTAGAAACTGGGAATAATATTCCAGGCTTGTTAAATTTAAGATACAGGTTATTCACTATGACTGACAGATGTTAGTTAATTATTGATTATTTCTTTGTAGTTTATCAGTGATTTATGGATGAAAGATTATTTATTTTGGATATTATAAATTACATGCGTTTTCAATGTGAATTAATGGTATATGCATACCTAACCTAAAATAACATGATTTATAATTACTTTATAATGATAATTACATCGAGCAACACAAAAAATGGGAATTTTTAGTGTTCCGTTGGAAAGACTTATGGGATCATGGTGTGTGGTCGTCTGTCTGTCACATCCGATTTTCTGTTAGACATAGAAAGTTGAAATTTGGATCAAATATAGGAATTGGCCTAATTAGAGCCATGTAATTTTGAAAGTTATGGGGGGAAATACCTTTGGATGAGTAAAGATGAGTGAATTTTTACAATTTTTTTTTAAAAAGAAAAATATTTAAAATTTCATCATTTATCCATATAACAAAGCACAAAAGAAATTTTTTTTATTAAAAAGATGTCTCAAAATGGCTGCCATAGAATACGATCATTGTTTATGCTTTCGAAGGGACTTGTTTCACGGTGTACAAGATAGCGCTTGCTACGTTGATTTGAAAGACAAAAATAAAGTTTTTTTCTGTTTGTTATAAATGTTGCTTCTATATGACATTAAGAAAATGAAAAAAAATTGAAAATTAAAAAAAATAACTATTAATGGCTAAATTTTCACATATAAATGCATAAAAAAAAATTTGTGATAATTTTTAGACAATTGGTTCGTCATATTTAAGAAAATTATATTTATTTAGTTGCGTGCAAAATTTCAAGAAGATCGGATGAGTAGTTTTTATGTAATCGTGTACGAGAGTTCCAAAAACGTGGTTTTGAGAAAGACGCTTTTAAAGTTTCAAAAAGTAAAAATAGAATAATCTCCCTCCCTCCCCTCAAGTGCCTCGTAATACTCATTTTGCTGTATCAATTAATCCTTGCGAGCTTTGCGAGCTTCTTTTGACCTTAAGATGAAGCGTCGTTCTTGCCAATCGATTCTAGTGCTAGTCGTTTTTTCAGCGTATGTCATGACTTGCTTACCAATCGTAATATCTAATTCCTTCATTGTTCTTAAAATTGAAGTATGGCCTTCATTAAAGTCCGTTTGTTTGGAGTTGATAGCAAACAACATGGGTTATAAACATTATAATCTCATAAATTATAAGCGTCCGAAATTTCTCTACCAATTATTTGCATTTTTAGTTTTATTTATCTTTATTTTCTATACAACAGTGCGACCTTTTTCTAAAAAATATTTTATTACATTCTTTCTAAACTTTACAATAAGCTATATAAATTAACGCATTTCAAAGTTTATTTTAATGAGTAAATGATGAAACTAAAAATCTTATTTGTGTGATAAAGACCTAAACTACTACAATGAACAATTCTTATGAACTACAAATCTACAGCATTATAAAGCTTAATGATTATAAGTACAATAAAATTTTTGGGATTTTAGCAGTTATTGGAATGTAATTAACCAAAGTACTTCTCGGTAGGTAGGTGCCTATGTACCTAAGTGAGCAGTAAAAATAAAGCAAAAACCTATAATATGCTTAGTTCAAATCAGAACAACGATAGCTTTAACTTTCAGTTTTGCCCCGGTCAAACTTCGCGGAGTCTGTAAATCTGCATTTTCCCTGCTAGAGAAAACAATGATACTTAACGTTCACGATGCCCTAGTGTATCAACAGCCAACAAGCCAAGTCCGTGAAATTGTGGAAACCTGTGCCGACATGACGGGAGTTGGATCAGCAACTATTTATAGATTTCTAAAAGAAAAAAACGAACCTCAGAATCACAAAGGAAAGGAGCCCTTAGAGGTCCATGAAGACTTTAAAAACGCAATAAGAAAAAAGTATACCATTTTTTTTTATTAAGAAAGAAATACCTACACTACATAAAGTATTGCAAGAAATCAGGGAAGATCAGGACTTACCAGATTTAAAACAATGGAAATTATGGAAAATCCTTCATAACCTGAATTTTTGTTGGGAAAAAACACAATAGAAAATCTGTTCTTATCGATGAAACAGAAATAATTTGTTGGAGAGGAGAGTATCTACGAGCAGTCAGAAAATTTCGAGCCAAAGAAAAAAATATTTTTTATTTAGATGAGACTTGGGTTAATGAAGGACACACAGTGAAAAATTCTGGATTGACAAAAACATTAAGAATGCTAAACAAGCTATGGAAGGTTGGTCAACTGGATTACAACCATCTTCAGAAAAAAGGTCGCAGGCTAATTATAGTACATACTGGTAATGAAAACGGATTTCTCGACGGTGGCTTATTGGAATTCGAATCAAAGTCAACTAAAGATTACCATAAAGAGATGACGATGAGAAGTACTTCCAACAAATGATTGTATGTATACCAGCAAAATCAGTGTTAGACAATCCCTCATACCATTCTCAATTATTAGAACGACACCCGATAAATTCATGGGGGAAGAGACCAAAATCTCAGACATAAAGATGGTATGTTAAAAGCGGAACTTCTCAAAACTGCGCAACGAAATAAGGCATAGTTCAAGAAATACGCAGTCGATGAGATGGCAAAGGAACGAAATTTCACAGTGCTTAGATTATTTCCATATCATTGCGAATTTAATCCTATGGAGTTAATATGGGCAAGGGAAAACACCACATTCAAACTTCAAGACGTAAGGCAATTATTACTCGCTGAAATAGAGAATCAAAGGGGATAAGTACTTTTATGGTATATTGCGACATTGTATATATACATAGATCTATAGATTGAAAAATTTTTGGTAATAAATCTTACATTTCTATAACTTCATTTTTAAGCTAATTTTATTTATTAAATAAAATGGCTATGCTATCGATGAACACTTATTTACATTTTATGACTCTGTTGTATAGCAGAGATTTTCTGCCTAAAATAGGGTGAACTCTTAAAGATAATTCAAAATAGGTAGCAAAATCCAGTAAAATGCATAAGAAATCTCTTTTTTTTGGCGTACCCCAACATGTATTTGCATCTACAATGAGGCAATTCTGCTATCAACTCCAAACAAATACACTTTAAATACTCCAGCTGCAATGTACGATGCAATTTCAATAATTTTTAAACCAGAATTCAGATGCTTTGAAGCCATTTGCCAAATGGTAGCATTAATGTTCCCGTTTGCGATTTGTATGTGGTTGCTTAAGCATAGTTCTAATAAATCATTTCGGGATAGATCTTGGTAGATTGGTAGAATATATTTTTGCATATCTGGATGCACAGATGCAGGGTGCTCCAATAACTTCAAATCAGCTCCAGTAACTTCAGCTTGCTGTCACTTGCACCAACTCTTAGCACCAAGTGGACAGATCTCGTGACTAGGATTTTGGTCTGTTGAGTACATGTGGTAATAAGGCGTTAAAATTTCTCGTTTTATATCCTGGACACTATTAATATTTCTATGAATAGCCAAGCCACAGGAAGATGTGAGCTTTTTATTAACGATTCAGTTCATTTTCCTTTCCGCCAAGCTTATGCTGTTTTTTAAAACTTCGCAATCGGGAGCCCATTCGTTTTTCAATGTGACCGATGGACTCATTTTTAATTACAAGAAAGTCACCATATTGTTTTGCATCTAAAATCGCTTTAAAAATCAATCCACAATTCCCATATCGTACATTAAACTTTTCTTCCGATTTTGAAAACATTTATACGATGGCATCGACTTCCATCTTGCCTGCTGACCCTTCGTGATTTTTCATATATTCATCTCTATAATAGTCGTATCCCTTGACGTACTCTTCCGTGTTCTGTTTAATTTTCCAAAATGTGCATCCCTGGCAGTAACTGCTTTTTGTAACCATATGAGTCACCTTACCAGAGTAATACCCAATAAGCGTCGTCACTCCAAACAACGATTTGAAGTCGGGTTTTATGCAAAGTCGGGTTTTATCCAAGATTCATCTCCAGATTTAAAATTAGCCTTTTATGTTTTCCATTTTCCTTTTTCTCTTCTTCAACTGCTTTTTTTGTACAAAAGTCAAATGTAGACTTCGTAGCCGCACAAATATGTTCAATAATTTTATTGTAAGCAGTTTCACTAAAACCATTACTGATATCCATTAGGTTGCAAAATAAATTTATTCTATCTCATGACAAATACCATTCTGCGATTGATTTCAAAACTAGTATTTATTAAAGGTCCTGAATTGACATATCTATGACCATAGCTTCCCTACCATGTCAAACTATCGAATACGAAAATGGATAGTTTTTAGGAGAGCAAAAAAACCACTTTAATAGTGAAGACAAAATTAGCACATTGCCAAAATTGCAAAGTTTAATACTTTTCCTACACATTTTTTAAACATTTTTAGGATGTTATCAAGATTCAGTCAGTTTAATCTTTTTTTACTTTAAATTAGTTTTTTCACATTCGATAGTTTGACATGGTAGGGACGATAGCTGCAAATTACAACAAGGCATCGAGAACTACTTTCTTCGAATTTAACATTTTTCGTGCACTGTCCGTATACTAAAATATCTGACAAAGCAGTAAAAACTGTAAAGAATTTAATAATACGGTAACTATGTAAAGATCTTCAACTGATATCGTTAGCTCTTCCATTGCGTATTTTCTTTGCACTTGCACTCTGCTCTATTCTTTCACTTTCTTTTTCATTCTTCTTATTATTAGGAGGTTTTCGCTTGCGTGGTGGTGATAGTTGACTATTTTTTTGGGTAAGAGAATATTTGTTTAAAACAAATTGTTACAATTATATTAATAAAAAAACTAAAGCCGAATTGCGGCGCGTTCTGAAATCGAGCAGAAGCGACTAAACTAAATGTCTTGAGATGCTCTACAATCATTTTATGAAATAATCTCAAGGTGCATTTTTTGAAAGTTATCAAGATATTTCCCCCCTCAAATTTTGAGTTAAGGGCTTAGTTTTGGGGGATGAAATCGGAAGTGAAAAAAATATATATGATGTAAAATGCACACTATTCTTTGTATTATTAAAAAAAAATATCCAAAACACCCCTGTTCACCCATCTTATCTCGAAAAGTACTTATCAAGAAATTTTGAAAAAATTCTAGAATATTCTCCATAATGTGTAGATTGAACAAAAAGTATCGCGAGTGCATTACCTTTAATAATTTATCTGGTATACAAAAAAAATTCTAAGGTCAACAGTTTTCAACAGAGATCGGAAACAAACTTTGTTGAAAACTCATTTGGGGTGTGTTTTGTGAAGTAAGTGATCATTTTATAGCTCCATAGCAGAAATGTTTAATTTAAAAGCATTCACCGTATGGAACACTAACTGCGCAAGTTCGACTTGCATTTGGCTGTTTTTTTTTAACTCATATGACAATTAAGATTGCTACAAGCGTTTTTTCGTTCCGGCAGTTTGTAAGTGTAAGTAAACATGAAATAAAATTCCCTACACTAAACTAGAAATTTCACATTTTGAAAATAACTTAATAATATCATAAAGAGTCAAAAATAAGTAAAAAAATGTGCTACCCAAAGAAGTGGTGTAAAATGAATTTATTTCAATATGGGCCACAACATGCAAGACGGTGGTTTTATTTATTTTTTGTAAAATACTACTCATTATATATCACCACTATACCAAACATTTTATTTTTGCACTCGACGCGCTTTTCGCTAACCGTGTTAGCTTCATCAGAAGCGATGATTGATAGCCACGCGCGTCAAGTGCAAAAACAGAGTATTTGGTGTAGTGGTGATATGTATCCAGTAGTCATTGTGCCAAAGGTTCCAAACGTCCAACATAGTTTTGTAAAATAATTAGGGTGGTATTCCGAGATCAACTGTGACTTTTTTAAGAAAATAGGACAGGCATCGTACTTTTCTCATAATAATTCAATACTGGGATTTTAATAATTCAGTTTTTAATTATAAATATTTTTAACACATACATAAACAGTAACTATCAAAACTAGCTGACTGAAATTAGACAGATGATAGTTTGCATAACGTAGATGAAGATAGCAATGAAATAATTCGATTATGCCAACGAGTTTCCATTTTACAGAGGCGACATATAACAAGGGTTTTAATATGGAAAATTTAATTATAAAATTTTTATGACCCTTGACAAAGAGGTAAGACACACAGAAAGCAAAAGTTAAACATAAAATAAAAAATTAAAAAATATACACATAGAATTTTTCTCTCTTTGATCTTGATGCACTGTAAATGTCCTGATACTTTAACTAGAACTTATAAAATTTAGCGTCTTGAACTCTTGATAAGGGGTCAACCACTCCTATTCTAAAATCATTAAAAAAATCAAAAAATATATATGGAATTAGTTCCATTTTGAGTTTAATATGTTTTCCTTCTTGTGACATTGTAACTAATGGTTATACAGTTTCGCGTTTTGAATCTTTGTTAGGATATAAGCTACCATTGGCGAAAAATCATCAATAAAATTAACATACACCAAGAATTTGTTTCACCTTGAGTTTGACAAATGTGGTACCTCTAGAGATAGTCCTGTGAGTATGTTTCTTTATAGTTTTTTTAAAAAATAATTAAATGAGGGTAGTTTACAATCTTACAAGGGGTTCAAGACGAGAAGCGGTATATCCACTACTTATAATGTCGCAAGCAATATAGCCTACATAAAAGTTAAAGTGGAACAAATTGTTTGTGTGTATTTTCTGCATTTTTTTAATGATTCTAGAACAAAAGTGGTTGACACCCTTATCAAGGGTACAAGACGCTAGGTTGTATAACTACTAGCTAACATGTCTCAGGAACTGTACAATGTGTCAAGTTCAAATACGGAGAAATTTTCTGTGTATTTTTTAAACCAATTTATTTCATACTTAACCTTTGCTTTATGAGTGTCTTACACCTTTATCAGGAGTCTTGGCTAAATTTCCCAAATTAAAACCCTTCTGCGCACAAGATTTTAACTAGATAGTGATTAAGTATCAGTCTGTTATTACGTGTAGCGTCTATAAAATGGAAACTTGTTGGGACTTCGTTGCTAGCTTTAGACACATGTTTGCATAGATCAGGGATTTTAAAATTTGAATATTTGCCTTTGACAGTGTACAAATAACAAAATATTTATAAAAATAATTAAAAATAAAAAAAACAATCAATTGCACGGGCGTGCCAACAAATAATAATTGTTTTATTTTTGTGCCAAATTTATTTAATTTTTGTGGTATTTTATGCGAAATAATAGTTCTCAATAACTAATAAATAAAATAAAAATTTTAAATGGTGTGTTGTTAATAGCTAGTCACTGAGTTAACAGTTCAAGAACACAAGAAAGTAACTAAATAGTAATAAATTATCTCTACTCCTCGAGTTATTGTTATTAGAAATACCTCTGACTTTTTCTCTCTTTTTGAAAAATCCTTGAATTTGTCTTAAAAAGATTGTTTACCATGTCGGTATTACTCTTGGAATTATTATTAGAATAACTCAAATTCGGGCTCCATTTTGCCGAAACATGTAAGGTAGACTACATATCGTTAACGTCAGCTTTTAAGAGGCAATGACGTGGAAACACACATCTTCTTGTGCCTTATCGCGTTTTTTGAAATAATAGATAGGAAATCTCCCTTATTATGATTAAATATAATTTTTTCCTCGGTTTGAGTATTATTTATAATTATTTTAATTTATTATTGAAGGAGAATTTCCATACCTTGTTATGAATTTTCGTCTTCTTTAGTCCAATCGTAGCCATTATTTTGAACTTTTCTTTATTTTTCAAAAATGTTTGAATTTAAAAAAAAAGACATATTGAATGTGTTTCTATACGACCCCACGAGTCATCCTTTTCAATATATTAAACGATTTTCATAACAACCTGTATGTATTTTTTGTTGCAGTGATTAAGAGCAATAAGTGACTCCTGATTAACTGGCGAATACCCTGGGTAAATAATTTAGAGACCGCCGGCAATATCTAGCGTCTAGCGTATAATGATTTACATAACCTAAATACCTGTAGCAGCACATAAAAGAGTTACTTAAATTACTTGTTTACGACCTTATTTTAACATAATAGAGGTATTAGTTATAACATGTATGAACAAAAACAACTTTATTATTAGTAACAGTGTAATTTAATTACATTAATTTTATGAGAGTATGAATATATTTTTCTTAAAGTAAAATGTTTTATCGTAAAATGTATATTACGGTTGCAAAAATACGGTCGTTGATAGTAAATGACAAATTTTCAAGTATATTTCAGTTAAAATGATGATTTCTTGTTTCCAATAAAGATTCTGAAACTATTTATTATACAGGGTGCCCCATATGCATGGAATAATGATTCGACAGCATTTATTAATCAGTGTATCAAAAACATGTTTAAATAAAAGTTATAGGGTGTTATACGGCACACATGCTGACATTGACAATAAAATGTTTTGAACTGTCAGTTCGAAGAAATTACGTCATCTTGATTTTATTTTGGAGTCCTACTAAAAATTGTAGATATTATTTGTCTAACATACCATATGTCTAAATTGAAGTGTTTTGGAATTATTGTCATTTGAAATTTAAAATAGAAAAAAAAAGACAAAAAACTATTAATAAATACTCTAGGTTTATTTGCTCAAAATTTCTACCGTTAACAGTGAGTCAATGCCCCATTCTGTCATAAACAGCCTGAACAGAGTTTTGCAGAGAATCCGGGGTGATCTGTGCTACTTCATATTGAATTCTTTGTTGTAAATCTTCTACAGTTTCAGGTCGACTTCGGTAAAATTTGGTTTTCAAATGACCCCATAAAAAAATCGAGTGGCGTAAGGTCGGGACTCCTTGTAGGTCATTTTACAGCACCTTTTCTGCCTATCCATCGATTAGGAAAAATCACATCCAAATATCTACGAACATTGATTTCGTAATGAGGAGGTACTCCGTCGTGTTGATACCACAGGTTTCTGTTAGGGGTATCCAAATTATTTTCATCGGGAAAAAGACCTGCACAAGTTGGAATAACTTGTTCTTGGAGTAAATGTAAATACCGCTGTCCTGTAAGATTTCCATCGATAAGAAAGGGACCAACGATATGACGTCCACAAATCTCTACCCACATGTTTATCTTTTGTGGTCTTTGAGAATGAGTGTCGATTATCCAGTGGAGATTCTCAGTAGACCAGTACCGGCAGTTATGCCTGTTAACTCTTCTGTTAGGACAAAATGTGGCCTCGTCAGAAAAAACAATATTATGAATTAGGTTAGGATCACTATTGATTTGTTCCATTCAACGCGTCTATTGTAGTCATCTTCAGATAATTCTTGCAATAGAATGGGTATGTATGGATGCAATTTTTCTTCATTCGGTATACGACTTAAGGTACCTTTACTTATATTGTGGTCTAGGCAAAGCTGCCGAGTGACTATATGGGGATTTTCTGTAATTTTCAATAAACATCTAATTTTTTATCATCGCTTGTTTTAACATTTGGAGGTCCAGATTTAGAACGATCCTTAACATGATCTCATTGTCTAAATCGTTTTAATGTTTTGCTAAGTACAGATTGAGTAATAGGTTCTCGATTCGGATATTCTGCGTTAAAAAGATCACACACCTCCTGTTGTGTTCTCCTACGGTCTCCGTAACCAACCATCATTAACAAAGTGATTCTTTCAGTTTCTGTTAAATGTACCATTATGATATTACGCTCAAATTGCAGTTTTACAAAATACAGCAGTAAATATTTTCGTTAATAAACCATTTTTTGACGCGTTAAGTCATTACCTGACAGCAAATGTAAAAGCCAGCTTAATTTTTTTTTTTAAATTTGATCTCCTTAATTTCAAATATCAATAATTCCAAAACAGTTCAATTTAGATATATGGTATGTTAGACAAATAATATTTAGAATTTTCAGTTGGACTCAAAAATAAAATAATATATAGGGCTTTCCACTTAAAAAAAATTAAGATGGCGTAATTTATTTGAACTGACAGTTCAAAACATTTTATTGTCAATGTCAGCATGTGCGCCGTATGACACCCTATAACTTTTATTTAAACATTTTTTTAATACACTGATTAATAAATTCTGTGGAATCATTATTCCATACGTATGAGGCACCCTGTATAATACTTCCTTGCTTCTTACATATGTTGAAGTAAAACGTTACAACCCATTCTAACTTAAAAAAATGGTAAGTGATTTGCCCAGTATTTCTTCTTGCAAGCGAGTAGTTCTAAAATAAGTACTGAATATGATTTTCTCAAGTAAAATTTAACTAAAGTGTAAACATTTTCACCACCTCTCCGTGGACATAAATTAACAACCATTCTTTAAGTATTAGACTCGTATTCATTCGAGAGCTATTGTGACAGTACATCGACAGATCGACGAAAACGGGAAAATATTTTTATTGGGAAGAAGAAGTTAAAAGTTCGGAAAGTAATTTTGTCACAAATACATTAGTTCTAGTTAGCAAGGGAAAATAAAAAAAATACCTTCTGTGTTCTAAGTATATTTCCCTCGACTTAACCGTTTGTATTTCTAAAATATGCTTTATATTCAACTCATGTTAAACTGTAATCAGATCTCAATCATTTCTATACATTATTTTTGTTAATATTGCCAATAAACGAAAAACAAGAACACCAAAATATAATATATTATAATATATACGCAATCACCCTTATAAAACTCACCCTATTTCTTTTACTCCATAAAGATTTTACTATAATATATATATATATATATATATATATATATATATATATATATATATATATATATATATACATACATATATATATATATATATATATATATATATATATATATATATATATATATATATATATATATATATATATATATATATATATATATATATATATATATATATATATATATATATATATATATATATATCATACGAGTATATATACAAAATGTTATGAAAATCGCTTAATATATTTGGACTGGTATATATCTGTAATAAACCCGATTGTAGGAAAATACTGGTAAATCGCACCCCTCGATAATAACACGTAAAACTATCTCACAAGAGACTAAAACTTTCTTCCAAAAATCATCGCTGTCACTGTCTGAGTGACTATGAATTCATAACGATAAATAACACCGAAAAATTACACTGGTCAACAAATAATTTTTTTTTGATTTTTTCCTCTAATTTTTTTTCAGTTTTGGGCTTATTATAGTGTTCTGATTTCGCATCCGATATTAGTTTTTTTCTCTGGCTTCGACATGTAGACGTTGTTTATACAATACAGATTATTTTTGCTATATTTGTGGTGAATAAATCTTTGAAGAATATCGAAAATCTATCGCGAACTTTGTGAAAACTATTTCAGATAATATTGTACAATCAAGGCAAGCAATGGGTATCGCATATTGTGTGCCATAACTGTATTGTGTGTCTGCGGCAATGGTCAAATGGAAAAGAAGTACTATCAAATTTAAAACACCGATGATTTAGCAGGACCCCCAAAATCACCATGACGACTGCTATTTTTGCGTCGTAAATATTAACGGCATAAATTCTGGAAATCGAAATAAATGGTCATATCCTAACCTCTGAAGAACCAGATCTTATGGAAATTGAAGACAACACAATGGCAATACTGATTCAGATTTCACATGTAGTTAGTCATGAGATCCTCAACCTTTTGACTTTGGAATTGAATGACTTAGTAAGGGATCTAAATTTGTCAAAAGAAGCTTCTGAAATTTTGGTATCTCGTTTAAAAGACAAAAGAATTTACTCGTACCAGGAACCAGAATTACTTTATATGGGATCCGAGAAAAGAATTTGTTATCATATTTTTTTAGAGAAAATGATTTAGTTTTTTGTAATGATGTAGGTATTTTGGAGAAGATGAGTTCACAACGATATCAACCAAATGATTGGCGTCTTTTTATAGACAGTAGCAAAGTCTGTGCTACTTCATAACGGCAACAAGTGTGGTTCTATACCTATTGCATACTCTTCTAATATGAAAGAAGAGTATACAACTATTTCTTCAGTAATGGCAAAAATTAAGTATGGAGACCACAAGTGGCTCATTTGTATAGACTTAAAGATGGTTAACTTTCTTCTCGGACAACAGGGTGGATACACGAAATACCCATGTCTTATGTGTCTGTGGGATAGCCGCGACAAACAACGTCATTGGTCCCAAGAAAGTGGCCAGTACAAGAGGAACTGATGGTTGGCACTAACAAATGTTATTAATTTGCCCTTAGTAAATCGAGATCGCATTATACTGCCACCATTTCATATCAAACTGGGCAATATGAAATAGTTTGTAAAAGCCCTTGACAAACACAGGGAATGTTTTGCTTTTCTTTCACGCAAGTTTCCCAGATTAAGCATAGAAAAATTGAAAGCGGGTATTTTTAATGAGCCACAAATCAGACAACTTGTGAAAGACGCAAACTTTGTGAATTCAATTAACGAAATCGAGTATAAAGCTTGAAAATCGTTTGTCGTGGTGATTAAAAATTTTATCGCAAACAATAAGTCCGACAACTATTTGAGTTAGTTGAGTGCATGTTATCCAATTTGATAGATCTGAGCTGCAACATGAGAATCAAGATTCTTTGATTACATTCTCATTTAGATCGATTCCCAGAAAATCTTGGCGATTTCAGTGAAGAGCAGGGTGAAAGATTTCACATTGAAAGAGCGTTATCAAAGAAGGTGGAACATCCATATGATGGCCGATTACTGTTGGAGTTTGCAAAGAGATGATCCTCAAGAAAATCGTATAAAAGAACATTTCATAGTGTGTAATGATACCAAACCTAGAACAAATTTTGTATTTTTGTTCCATTTTTGAAGAAAATTTTAATTTTATATAAATAAAAAAATAGAGCTGATAGCACTAAAACAGAATTTTTTTCGTAATCAATGCCTCAGGTATACCCTATAATACATATAAAATTTCAGGAAAAAATTTCAATATTGACCAATGTTATAGATAGAACCGTATACATAACATACCTTATTTTACCAAAGGAGGCAGCTAACTGTTCAAAATGTATATAGACAACAAGATTATTCTTAGGAGTTAAAGATCAAGCATATCGATATTGGTTAGTTAATTTATGTTAAATACGCTAAGCACTAAAAAATTTTTTTTTTGCTTAATTAAGTGAACTGAATTAAAAAATAATTATAACTAAACTTTGGTAACATTAATAAAACCCTTCTTACCTTACCAATTTATGATATTTCAGGAAAAAAAAAAGTTTATTCTCATAGCACATTTCAATAGGTAAACAAAAAGGTCAATGACTTTAACGGCTAATGACAGCTCGGCATCTCTATTTCAATCGGCTGAAAAACTCCCGGGCTCCCTCACTCATGCATGTTGAAAAGGAAGTCAATGGAGGCGCAATACTTTTTTAAATTACGTAGCCCAGTGATTTCATAGATTTCCAACTATATTTAAATTTAATAAAAAACGTGTGCTTCCAAATGACTCAACTAACTTAAACTATTTAACAATACGTATATATATATATATATATATATATATATATATATATATATATATATATATATATATATATATATATATATATATATATATATATATATATATATATATATATATATATATATATATATATATATATATATATATATATACAGTCCCTGGCCAAATTATAGACGCACTGCAAGATTTCATGTAAAATATTAATATATATGCACCGTATATTATATAAATTATTTATTTTTATTTATATATATCCAATCAATACCTATTTATTTGATATAAATAAAACAGCATTATTTATAATTTATTAGTTTTAAAGAAAATGAAATTAATGTTAGTAAAAGTCAATATTTAGTTGAGCCACCTTTTCATATCAGGGCTATTACCCGGCCAATCCAACAGAGGGATATTTTTTTCTGCCAAAAAAGCTTTAACATACCGAGCAGTGTGGCAGGGAGCTCCATCTTGCATGATAGTGAATGGTTCCCCATTTGGAAACCATTCTCTGAGCTGCGGAATCAACCGATTTTGTAATACTTCTTTGTACTGATCTTGCCTCATTATTCCTTTGACGACGTACAGACGTCCAGTGCCCTTGCGGCTGATGACTGACCAAATCATCACTTTGGTGGGATGTTTAAAACCGTCGGGACGACACAATCAGGATGAAACTTTTCTCCATGACGACGACGTATATACTGAGCTTTATTCTGCAAAATTTCGAATGTGCTTTCGTCACTGAAGCAGACCTGTCAAAAATAGGAAAAATATATATAAACTTCCATGTTTATTTGCTTTATTTAACTGAAAATGATAATAATGTATCAATTATTGATTAAATTGCTGTATCTTACCGATCTCCAGAAGTCCACATCTTTGTCTTGCCATTGTTTGGCCCACTTCAGGCGCTTTGCTTTCATTGCAGCTGTTAACTTGGGCTTCCTGGCGGGGCGACAGGCCTTAAAATGTAATTCTTTCAATTTTCTTCGAACAGTGCGCTCAGAAGCATTTACGCTAGCATCCTGGAGTTGTGATTTTATTACCTTTGTGGTAGCAAATCTGTTTTTTACACAAATTTTCTTCAAAACATCTCTCTGACCGTGAAGTGAAAATTGGTTTTCTACCGCATCTTTTCTTTCTTTTCGGGCTTAATTCCTTCCCTGACTAAATTCTCTTTTTTATGCGTCGTACACTAGCTTCAGAAACCTCCAATCTTCGTGATATTTCTCGGTTCGTAAATGTTTTCGCAATCACAAGGGCCTTCACTTCAGCTTTTTTACGTGGTGAAAGATTGCCTTTTCTACCCATAATGAAAATAGTCCAATTACTTTTTTAAAACACTGCATACAAAATAAACTAATAACTGTGTTGCCATATGTTAAAAATAAATACAAATATGTAGTCTACAACAATCTTTTAAATAAAAATCAATAATATTGTAGTTTAATATATACCATTATTGCATAAAAACTCTTAAGAAACATAATATTACTAAAAAAAATACAGTGCGTCTAATATTTGGCCAGGGACTGTATATATATATATATATATATATATATATATATATATATATATATATATATATATATATATATATATATATATATATATATATATATATATATATATATATATATATATATATATATATATATATATATATATATATATATATATATATATATATATATATATATATTTCTAGGTGCTTCCATGTCTCCCTAGCCTGTGCCGCTGTAATCCAGTTTGTCGACAGTTTCCTTATATGGTTTGACCATGTGGTGGGAGGTCTAAGCTTTACTCCATGCTTAATCGATATTGCTTCTGAGCGCTCCCCTTCTGCTTTAATAAATGCCATCTGGTTCCAGTAGAGGTTGCCAAAAATCCGCAGATCCTTTGCATCTAGCCTAAGGTCTTTCAGAATTTCGACCATTTTGTGATGTTGGACTCTATCAAAGGCCTTTTGATAGTCGATCAGGCACAAATATATGTCACAATTGATGTCCCTACATCGCTGAATCAAAACCTGCTTAGAAAACATGGCCTCTCTGGTTCCCATCGCATCACGAAAACTGAATGGCGTAGCTGACATGTTTTCTTCACACAACTTGTATATTCTTCTGTCAGTTATTTTCAGATATGTTTTTAAAAGATGGCTTATGAGACTAATTGTTTGATATTCTCCGCATTTTTTAGCGCCTGCATTTTTTTGTGATCGTTATAAACTCAGACTTTAACCAGCTTTCTGGGATTCTGCTTAAATCATAGATTTTATTGTAGATCATCGTAAGCCACTTAATCCCATCCTCATCTAAGAGCTTAAGAAACTGCCCATGAAATTCATCGGTGGTAATACAGGCCCAAATTGTAGCTGATTTGGTCTTGCATTAGAAAATAACTCTGTAATATAGTCTTGCTATATCTTCAGGTTCTTTGCTTTATCGATAACAACGTTTCCTTGATGATCTATTAAACGTCCATTTGATTTCGTTCTCTGTTCACCAGTTAAGTCTGTGATTTTTCGATAGATATTAAAGCGGAGTAACAAGCTGAACCTCATACGGATGCGAAGCACCAGCGCGACGTGTATTTCTAACATGCACCGCTTTGGGAGGAATTAAGCGGGCTACATCCTTCGAACACTTTCCATGAAAATACTTGTAGAACAGACTCAAGTCGCCAACCGTTCTTCGATGTTCCAGCGAATCAAGGCCGCCGGTCAATTCCGGGTCCCTATCATACTTTACCTGCAACTCCTCTTTTTACATCTTTCACCATTCACCTATCTTTAGCTGTTCGAATTTCTTTCTGTATTTATGTGTGTATTCTGCTATATTCTCTTTTGTTACCTCTGTTTTTGTGTAACCGTTGTTCCTTAGTCTTAGAATGTTATCTGTCATTCATTCCTTCCATTTATGAGTTTATTTCATAGTTAGATACTTATTCTTTAGCCCCCTTATTATTTCACTTAACTTTTCTGTTTCAGATTCTATGTCTTCGTTTAGAACTGTGTCTCGGAGTTCTCCATTAATATCTTTTTTAATTACGTTTGTTACATTTTCGTCTTTAAGTTGTCACATATGTTTTTGTTTTCTTTTTAACTTTTTAAAGATAATTCTTAGAACTGCTACCAGGGCATTGTGATCCGAGTTTATATCAGCACTGGGATATGTTTTAATAGATACAACACTATTTCTAAAACGTTTATTCACTAGAATATAGTCTATTTGATTTCTGGTGATATGGTCTGGTGAGTCAAGTGGGGACTTTCACGTGTATAATTTTCGTGGTGGTAGGTTGAGGAAGGTGTTAGTGATAACATAACCTACTTCTTCACTAAAAATGTTTAGTAGTCCGCCTCTGTTATTTCTTTTCCCTAGACCATATGGTCCTACGGAAGTTCCTGACCCACCTCTTCTAATCTTGGCGTTGAAGTCTCTCATTATGACTGCCAAGTCTCGTTTTGGCATTATTTGTGGGACTTCTGTTATTGGCTGGTAAAATTATTCAACCTCTTCATCCTCTTTATCTGCAGCGGGAGCATATATTTGCAAGACGTTAAGAGGAACGGATTTCGCTCTTATTTGGAGAAGCATTATTCTGTCTGAAATAGGCGTAAAATTTTTGACGCATTTGTCTGTGGTTTTGTCAACTATAACTTCGACTCCATACTCATGTTTATTTTCGGCCGATTCTGAATAGTATATTTTGTAATTTTCCATGCTCCAGTGACCTGAACCATCTTACTTCGCTTATTCCCATAATGGATATACCAAGTCTTTTTATTTCCAGGATCGTATGAGGTTTTCCTACCTGGTAAAGAGTTTTTACGTTCCAGGTGAATATTATGATGTTTTTCAATGGTTTCTTTTCTGATTTAGCAGCGTTCAAAACTGTCGCCCCCCCCCGGAGATCCGACTGGGGGACTAGAGACTCCGGAATTTTTCGCTCTGAACTTTGCTATCATGATTTTAACTAGGTATATTCAATTTGAATCATTAATGCAGTAGTTTAAAATTTCCTTCTGCATTCTCAAACCGTTGGCGACTTATGTAGTTCATTCGCTTTTAAGGGCGATTTTTCACCCTGAAGACAAGAGAGTGCCCTATTGCTAGTTTTGGTCCGCCTCAAGTATTTGATTTCCCTGATGTTACCCATATCTGAGTAGCATTCCCCTATCCGCTAACCGGGGAGACGCCCGATGGAGGACGAGCAACCCCACACGGGATGAAAAGGTTTATTTTTGCTTTAATAATTAATTATGAAATTACAAGTATTAATCCTTCCAATTATCCTTTCATCAAATACACGGAAAATTAGCTGTCTAATTTTCCAGCTGCGTCTCAAGCCGCTATGATTTCCATATCGTAGCATTGCATCGAGCAGCTACTAGTGGCACCCTAAATTATCCAGTCATACTAGACATCCAACCTAAGGAAAATTCCGATAGCGTTAAAGATTTGCACAGACCTACAAATCATCGTTTTAAATGGAATTTCAAAAGTCCCCACAAATCCGGTTTGTACTTACAATAAGGTCAAAGTCGCAAAAAATGGTATTTCAAGAATATCTCTTAAATGGTTATTTTCTTCGTAAAAACAGTTACAAAATTTGCAGATCAAGCGATCCTCTACAAAAAAGATTTTTACACTTTTTCCCTGCAAATGACTGTGAGTTATCGCGGTTTTAAAAATTGCATTTTTCGTAATATGCACTCTTCCTCACCACCTTCGAAGAAGAGTACTGATCTCATTTTTTTCACATGGTATACCCTGTATATATAATCAACGAGCTAATCTGATTAAACAGTATTAGACGTCTATTGATTAAAAAAAAAAGAATAGTATTTTAATTAATTATCAAACAGGAAGAGTTTTTATCATTAATTTAAAAAAAGGTAATAGTCTGATTAATTGTTTTTGAATTCTATTTTAGTTGTGTTTTCTTCTTCTTTTTTGCCTTTTTCTTCCTCTGGTTACTGGACAACATGGATCTACTATCTCTTGATTGATATCATAAACAACATCATCTGTTGTATTTGATGCAACAATGGGTCAAGACTGCCCTAGGCAATTCCCACATACTATTAAACAAACATCCTTACACCCACAATTATAACTACAACCCTTAATACAATTACAAAAAAAATTGTATTTAGCAGTTTTTTTGGAGCAGGTGGGAGCATAGTTGGCTTCAAAGAGTTGACAATGAAGGCCAATCCCGAATCTTCATGGCTCAGTTCGTTACCTCGCAATACTTGGACTTGATAATACGAGGTCTCCTTTCAGCTGGATACACTTTAGTCTAACGTTATTTTTTGTATCCCATCTAATAAATACGATTTCTTTAACCCTTCAAAATAGGCGTTTGTTTCGGCAAACATCTCATCGTTACAGCCAAATTTTTTTCCGCCGAACCATTTTTTCATCTTCAGTAATAGGAAATAATCGCTGGGGGCTAAATCTGTCGAATATCGAGGATACGGAAGCAATTCGTATTCTAAGTCATGGAATTTTGCCATGACGCCGATGACGCAAGTGATCACGCGTGTATTGTTTTTGATGAAAAAGAAATTTCTTCGCCAATTCCAATGTTTTTCTTTCGCAGCATGGTTGAAACGATCCAATAAGATGACATAATATTCTCTATTAATCGTTTTGCCTTTTTCAAGGTAATCGCCGTGGATTATACCGTGTACATCCCAAAACATTGTGGCCAAACTTTGTTGGCCGATAAAGTCGGCTTGGCCTTCTTTGGCCGGTTCGCCACTTGGACTGTTCTTTGGTTTCTAGTGTGCTGTAAGGAATCTTTGTTTCCACAACGGTTATAAATCGACGCCAAAAATCATCCAGATTGCGCTTTAACATCGCCAAACAGTCTTTTAAAGTTGACGTACGTGAGTGTTTATTGTCAATTGTGAGCAATCGCGGCACCCATCTTGCGGAAAGCTTTTTCATATCCAAATGAGTTGTTTAAATGTTTTGTATCCGTTCAATTGTATGGCCGCGTTTGAGTTCAGCTGACCAATATGGTTTATGTCCCCATAAACTTTGCTGATTTCCGTTTTTTATCTCATCATTAGGTTCCTTTTTCAAAAACAAATATTTTATCACTGCTCGATATTCAGTTTTTTCCATTGCTATAAAATTACAAAAGTTGTTCGATTTAAATGGCTGCCATCCACAAATTAAATCACGCAGCGATGAAAATTTGACAAGACTTTTTGAAAGGAATGTTTACGAAAAATATAATTCTTTAAATAGTAGTAGCGCCATGTCTGACCGAGGCTAGGTATTTGTCATACCACCCTCGTAAACTTGCTATAGATGTTAATAAGCAACAGCAGATGTTTTAGGAAGACACAATAGTTGTACAACTCTATTAAATAATTTATAGTAGTCTACAGCAAGAAGAAGCGAATTCCTTAGCGAGAATAGTGTCTGGAGAGAAGCCCATCTTCCTGAAACCTTTCAGCGTAATTAAATAAACCTTACGTTTCTGAGCTACCTCAAGAATAAAATCTTTAAATGAAATTGTAGAAACTCAATATACTTGACGCCGAAAATCAACTGACCTTTTCTTTTCAGCTTCTTCATTAGTGTCGTCGCCATGAAATAAGCAAAATTTATTGAAAACGTTCTAGTGACACATCATCGCCCCTTGAAGCTATCATGTTTAGCGAAGATTCAAAAATAAAATGCTTACTAAGTAGTGTCCATATTCCCAACATAGAGACTTTTTAAAAACGAATAATATAAGCAAACTAATTTATATGTTAAAATTAAATAAAACAGTTGCAGCTACTGAATGTTGAAAAAAATAAAATGTAACAATGTATACTGGAAATTAAATAAAGCGATATTTGTTTAATTTTTAAGTTCTTTTATTCATTCATAAAAAATTGTCATATAAAAAAAATACATTTGATAAAGCACAGATAGATGGGAACTTTGAGTGATAAAACATTTTGGTGTTAAAGCTCGAATAGAGGGTTCATCATCTATTTCAATTACAGGATTGGATGAATATTTCTTAATGTATTCTGCTTTTTGCTTTCCTTTAACATAAGCAAATGGGATGTATCTAGTAAGTTGCTTGATAATATTAGCGAAACAATGAAGAGAGGTGTATCTTTCATTACTGTTAATGCAGTGATGAAATTTCATTAACCAAACACCTTACTTATGTAATTCTGGAGAAAGTAAATTTAATGCAATTAAATATGTAGTGGCTTATCCTATTTCCTTTATAAGCTGCTATATATACTCGTATATATATATATATATATATATATATATATATATATATATATATTATACATATATACATATATATATATATATATATATATATATATATATATATATATATATATATATATATATATATATATATATATTATCTTAATTCTTGTATATTCAGAATTAGTCTCACAGCCATAATTTTAAGAATGCGAATTAATCTTTAAAATAGAAAAAATTTTGATTACAAACGTTTTTTTGGAATACTCATCTATTAATTTCTTGAGTTCTCCTAAATCCTTAACGAAAGATTGTAATCTTTGTTGAAGTTGTAGAGTTTTGACAACGTCTTCAAAATTAACGCGATTTGCCAAAGACATAATCAAAACTGAAATATTTTAGAATATAAGTACAATAAATATCTGAATTATTTAAGTTGGTGGAGGTTAAATTCAAAGTTGTTTAGCTATTTTCGTCAAAGGATTATAGCTAAATAGTTTATGATGTGTTGTGAGATAATTGTTGTTGTTTTAGCTGAAATTTTTTCTTTTGTTTCGAATTCAATCCTCAAAGTTATTGGACAATTCTGCAGTAAATCTGTTTGATGAGAACAGTTAATATAAACAATAGGTGCATTGTTCTTAAATTCTGTGGGATTAAATATTGGATCTATTGGCAAATTATATTATAACTGATGAAATTCAGATAATATTTCATGTAATGTAGCAAACTTATTAAAATCAAATTGAAAATCATTATAAGGATAACTTTCCGAATTTCAAAACAGATTTATATTTCTTAGTTCATAATGATCAAATTTACTCATATCGGATTTTAGGTTTCCCCGTTTATTGGTTTGGGAGGCAACTAAAACATGACGGAGTGTTTCAACTTTAGCTGAAATTTGTACAGGCCAGTTGTGTCTTGTAGTTTCCAATAATTCAATTCTCAACTTCGGAAAGTAATAAGTATGTCATTATTTTTATTGATAAGATTCGCAAGTGCCAATTCTTGCGGGATAACTACGGTAAAATGAGATACAAGCCAATAAAGCTTCGTTATTGTAATTTTGGGGTTGTTCATTTTCAACAGTTGATACTAGAGCATTAGTATCATCATTAACCCTTATCAAAATTAGTTCTTGTAGTGAATTCAAAATGACTTTATTATAAAGTAAATCTTTAAGGGAATACATAAAGAATCATTTCCAATATCATCAGTCATAATTTTTTCTACCGTTTTCAAATTTGGATACCACCCACCATTTTCTAATTTTATACTTTCATTTTTATTGTAAGATATATAACCCTTAAGCGTTGAAGTTGTACTAACATCTCGAACAGAATCGATAGTGACAGAATTTATATATATATATATATATATATATATATATATATATATATATATATATATATATATATATATTTATTTATATATATATATATATATATATATATATATATATTTATATATATATATATATATATATATATATATATATATATATATATATATATATATATATATATATATATATATATAACGTAGCTCCTTAAATAGGAATGCAGGATCATTGTTGATTAGGACGGTGTTTGTTGGGGGAGTTTTTCTATCCTTTTTCTCAACTTGTAATTCTATAAAAATTTCACATTTGCAAGGCAGCGGATATTTTCCAGTTTGTTGTGAAGCAATTAAAAAGTGTCAAAAGTTCCCAACTTAAAATCTAAAACTTTTCAGAAATTGTCTATTTGAAGGTGTTATCTTTTGTTTCTTTAATTTATTACTAAATAAAATAGGTTTGATTCCTTTCTTTTTAAGCTTTTTTTACTGAGCTTTGTAGCCAAATTTACGAGTATGTTGAATGGTTTTTTTTGATAAAGAACAATCATTGTTCATTTTTTTAACATTTAGTTTTCTCTAAAATTAGTTTACTTTCTTGATCTATTTGTAATAGTAATTTAATTTTATCTATAGTTCTTACAGTTATTGGAAAATATTTGACGTTTTGTGGTGATGCTATTATTTTAAAAACGTAAGGTATGTTTGGAAAAAATTTATGTATTATATGAACGGGTTTACCGTTAAGATATGAGCCTTCAGGAATACTATAATCGATATTTATAGAATTTACTTTAATAATCTCCGCAGGGTTATCTGATATATGTTCTACATTCGGCTCTAATTGTTTATTCGTAAAACCCAATAATTTACCAATTATCGCCATATTAAAGGTTATTGCAGATAATGACATAAGATGTGTGTGTAAGGTATTATTACTTGCAAACATGTTAATAGTTTACTACACTTATCACGTATGAATTTGTTTAAGTCATCGATTTCATAGCTACCTTCAAGTATCAAAAATACAAAATTATGATCAAAAATCACTACATTATTATGTTTATCAATATTGGGTATCACATTAAATGTTTTAAAATTTACTAGTCCAACAACATATTCAGTATCTTCTTCTAAATATATAGCAGGATTATATTCTACCGTTAAAGTAGGAGAACTACCGGAATAACCAAACTATATGATATATCTCTTTAATATTCTTGTAGAGACTGAAGTAAGATTATTCATAATATGTTATAAACAAATTTTAAACGTTGACCATAGTTTGTTTTGTTAAAAGTTTGATGTTTGTTAAAATTGTATGTTATCATGTTTTTATTATTGTCACTAGAAAAATATGAATTAAACTCAGATGAGGAAAGCAGATTACCATAGCTATCAAAGTTTTTTTTTCCTTTTTTTATATATGTAGCTATCTAGATTAACTATCTCACTTTCATGTTTCTTAATCGTTTTAGGTAACTTATTCCTCATAAATATAATCGAAAATATGGTTTTAAAAATAACACACATCCTGTTTTATAGGGTTTTAGAAACAATCCACTTCCTTTTTTCTAATTTCAGTTGATTGATTGAAGATAACCTTTCTTTGGCCGATCTAGCATCATTTACAGCTTTTTCAATACCAGCAGCTCCTCCTTAAAGAGCACCCCAGCAAATATGGATATAAATGGTAAAAATCCACCTGTCTTAGGAATAGGTAGCTGTTTTGATACTATCATTTAAAGTTGAAAATTGTTTTCTCATAATTTCTTTCTTAATTTCTATATAGCTTTAGATAATGATTTTCCTCTTCCTACACAGTATGTTTTTTTCTTGTTTTTCGTCTTTTTTTAAGTTTCATTCCTAATTTTCTCTTAACCGTGGTTATTCCTAAAGCAAAACTTTTCTTCCAAGCTAGCGTTGGTAGCTTTAAAGGATATATATTTTTATATATATATATATATATATATATATATATATATATATATATATATATATATATATATATATAGCAAAAAGGTTTTTTTTTTTTTTTTTTTAAATTTATCGGGTTTGCGGTCTGTGACAATTAACACTCGATTGCTGTTAAACTCTCTATATTTCGTTGTACTTCACAACTTCATCAGGAGAAACTATAATTTTTAGAAAAAAAAACAGTGTGTCAGGAAATTTATTTGTAAATAAATAGTTATTTTAAAAAACTTACCAACTAAGAGATGATCACAACATTTATAAAAATAAAAGAACATCGACTACATTAGACACATAACAGAAACAAGAAAATACTTATGCACAGTGACAAATAACAGTTAACAATGAACTAATCTAGGCTATAAATCCGAAATCGGACCAAAAACGAAAAAAAAAAAAGTTAGGATTAACAGATTCAATGGTTTCCATCTTCAAAGATTTTCCACACATTAAAATAGTTAAATATAACAGTCTCAGTAGCCGTACCTTGTTTACCCAACTCAAACAGAGACCCCCTCTACTTTATAACACCAATGTAGTTTACAAGTTGTCCTGTTTGGGTTGTGTTTCATGTTATATCGGACAGACATCGCAGTGGATAAAACAAAGGATTACACAACACAAAAGCGATTGTCGAATAAGTAAGAGGTCATGTGCCTTAGTTGACCATGTTTTAAAAACGGGACATCAGTTCGATTTTGCCAATGTGGAAGTTTTGGAGAGAGTAAATAATTACAAGGATCGGCTGTTTCTTGAAATGTGTCATATAAATAGACATAAGGATTGTGTTAATTATAGGGCAGATACCAGTAAATTAAGTGTAATGTATTGTAATATTTTAAACTTATAAATTTTACAAGTCAATAGCTGAACCACCTTATGCATAACTAAACCACTGTATTTGATGATCGTTTTTTTTTTTTTTCGTTTTTGGTCCGATTTCGGATTTATAGCCTAGATTAGTTCATTGTTAACTGTTATTTGTCACTGTGCATAAGTATTTTCTTGTTTCTGTTATGTGTCTAATGTAGTCGATGTTCTTTTATTTTTATAAATGTTGTGACCATCTCTTAGTTGGTAAGTTTTTAAAATAACTATTTATTTACAAATAAATTTCCTGACACACTGTTTTTTTTTCTAAAAATTATAGTTTCTCCTGATGAAGTTGTGAAGTACAACGAAATATAGAGAGTTTAACAGCAATCGAGTGTTAATTGTCACAGACCGCAAACCCGATAAATTAAAAAAAAAAAAAAAAAAACCTTTTTGCTATCAAAGTACGGTCGATAAATCTACATTTATTTATTATATATATATATATATATATATATATATATATATATATATATATATATATATATATATACATATATATATATATATATATATATATATATATATATATATATATATATATATATATATATATATATACATATATATATATATATATATATATATATATATATATATATATATATATATATATATATATATATATCATTGGAAGTAAGAAATGCCCTGTTTTCTGCAAGTTTCTTCTAATGGATTAATTCCTTTATCACCCCTTATCAGTTTCTTTTCTAAATTTGTCTCCGGTCCACAAAAATTATAACCAATTTTCCATAAAAATTAAAAATCGTGATGCTTTATTAAATAATTTAAGAAAACATGGAAAATTGTTTGCGGGAACAGCAAAAGAGGATTAATAGTAGGTTCTTCGGGATGAGGTAAAACCAATATCGTCATTAGCCTTATTGAAGATCTTAATTGTCTACGATTTCAGAATTATATATTTAGTCTTTATATCAACCTAAACATGAATATTTAAAGACATTTTTTAAACTCTTAAAAGAAATTGGTTTCTCAGCCGAAGACAATGAAGAAAATGTTATTTCATAAGATATAAAATCAAACTCTATAGTAATGTTTGATGACATAGTTTGTTGTAACAATAGTAAAGGATTATTTTTGTTTCGGAAGATATAAGAATACCGATTGTTTTTATTTATGTAAAACATACTCGTCTATTCAGAAACAGCTGATACATACATGATTAATATATTTCAGCAGGACAATACAAATTTAAAACATATTTATGGTGATGATGTTAATGTTGAAGTGTCGTTTAATAAATTTAAAGAATTATGCTTATTTTGCTGGAAAGATCAATTTGGATTTCTGGTAATAGATAAAGATTCTGATATTATGTTGAGCAGGTATAGGAAAGGATTCGATTCATATATTTATTTATAAAAATACACTAAAACCTGGTAACATTTCAATTATGAATGACCTGTTGGCTGTAAAACAAAAATATCAAAGTTTAAAAAATGCCGAATTTAAGATTTAACCTAAATTGCAAGAACCTTATAAATCAATTACAAAACCGCTACAAAAACTAGTGTCAACATTTGGGAACAATAAAGTGAAGAGTTTCAATCCCCAATAAAAAAATTTTATGAATCACCAACACCACCAAAACATTCCTTCGTTGACATATCAGTACCAGGGAGAAATATCTTTGCTAGCATCTCAACTTCACAAACAGGCAAAAAAAACTGGAAAAACTCCAAATCTTCCATATGAAACTCCATCATTTTTCCATAGTGATTTAACTACAACTTGTATCATCCTTCCTTCGAACAAGCACTGTAGCGAAAACAACAAATTCTTCACAAGGATATTTTAGAACAAACGAAACAAACAATAACTACTTTCATTAATACAAGAAGCTAGTTGGATCAATTTAAAAAACTGCCTCGTCAGTATATTGATGGCGGTGTAAGGGCTATAGAACACAAATTTGATCATCAATACGGAATAGTTCCCGATTATGAAAATAAAAATTTTTGTCTAGGTTTAACACGAATACCTGTTTAGATTATTGGTAAAGATATACAAGTAGCTGGAGTAAAATATACCGGAACAATATCATTATATGAGTTGTTATATGAAAAATAACCTGCAGGCTACATTCAAAAAGATCTTGATAATTATAAGGCTATTTTAAAAAGAACTAACGCTTATCGTAGAAAGTACAATTCCGTTGAACAGGTTCAAGGAAACGCTTCATACAAGTATATTACAATAATAGGGCCATATTTACAAAGAAGAGGTATCACAAAAATTAGAATTATTAATCTCCTTCAATATTTGTTTCAAGGCGTAATGGCAATTAATCCTAGGCAGATCAGATATAAAAAAACCAACCGCACAAGGGGGTAGTTTAAGTTTAAAAATTAATAAATCTAATCCAAACTATGTACACTGGAATGATGTTAATGAATTGGTTGATAAACTGCGTTTATTAGTAACATCTATGTTAGCAGCTCACACAGGACATAACAATGAAATAATTTCAATTATAGAAGCCAATCTTATCATATAAATACAAGTTACAATTTAATTACTACATTTATAACATGGCAGTTAATAAGTTCTCATATTTCAAAACATTACATTTACTCATATGAGTAAGTTTGGTTCTCATATTTCAAAATATTACATTTACCCATATGTTTCTTCGATTGAAAAATCAATAAGTGCAAATATTGAAAATAAAATAATAAAAAACTGACCGATACAAAATATGTTGAAAACAGAATAATTGAAAATTTGGAATCCAGTTTAAAAACTGCCGTCAATAATCTTGATAAGACAGTTAGCGACAATAATGGGGATATACAGAATGTTACAAAAAAGATAAAAATATTCGAAGATAAAATTATTCCTGAACATCTTGACTAAATAATAAAAATTTCAAAACATGAAGATGACATAAAGATAAATAAACAGAAATATAAGGAATTGGTTAGAAATATGAAATAATTAATGTTACATCAGAAAAAGTACAAGGTGATATTTCTAAAAATATGGTTCTAACATTTCAAAATTTTACTGATATGCTCAATAACAGATTCACAAGAAGTGGAAAATTTTAAGGAAGACCCTGATAATATGAATAAGAATATTAAAAAAGTTGATAGTTCTGTGAAACTTCATTTTCTAGTTCACAAACATGATAGTAAAAATGTTAATTTGTTGGAATAAAAATTTCAGGAAGTTTATACAAAAACAAATGATCATTTCTCAAAAATAGTAACCGATTTAGATGATACGTTTAATATTTTTGCAAAAAGATCAAGGAATTCGACAAATCAATTAAAGATCTTATAGACTATAACTTTAAGGAATTTGACAAGTAAAGATGAGTTCGGTGTTGATGATGCGGTAGTAAAGGTTTCAAGAAATTCAGTACTTTTGAAAAAGTTAGAAGAAGGATCCGCAAAGTTTAAAGGTAATAAAGAAATCAAAGATAGAATTCATATTGTTAATGCTGAAATAAAGAAAAAGAATTAATTGTTATTTAAGTTACATATTCAGGAAAATGGATTAGTACGAACAAAGCAAGATGAAGGAAAATATTAAAGAAATTATTGTTGAAGAATTGCATAAACCTGCTAGAAAAAAAAGAAGAACAGGGTTTAGTCGACTTATGGCAAGGCGATTTAGTTGAAATGCAGCCTTATGTTAGATTTAATAAGTCGAATAGATACATTTTAGTTGTTATAAATGCGTTTACAAAATTTGTTTGGGCTAAACCGCATAAAAACAAAAGTGGGAAAGCAATGAAAAAAAAAAAAAAAAAAATTAATGAAACCACATGCAATAAATAGTAAAAAACTATTGATTTTAAAACACACCAAGCTTAAAAAAAAGACTTTGTTAGAATCTTAAAGCAAAGAGAACCGTGTGATAACGAATATACTCCGAATTGGTCTACTGAAATCTTTCGAATAAGAAAAGTGCATCTTACAAACCCAACTATTTACCTCCTAAAAGATGTTAATAATGAAGATATTTAAGAAAGTTTTTATTATGAAGAGTTGCAGAAAGTTAAGCATCCGGACGCATACTTAGTAGAAAAGATTTTAAAAAAGAAAGGAAATAGAGCATTTGTTAAATGGCTAGGATTTAGCAAATCTCAGAATTAATGGATTTTAAAAAAAGATGGGTTATATAAAAAATAAAACAAAAATTTAAATATAACAATATTATTAATATTTTAGATCAGTAAATCTTTCATTATATATTAGATTTCAATGGTTTTCCCTCAAAATTGTAGAAAAAATATTTTCAGAATCTTTGATCTTCTTAAATAATTTTTTCTATTCACATTTTCTCGCATTTCGGTGTGTATAATCTTGTATAAGATAAAAATAAAAATATTCATAGATCTTCATATTATTTATATATTGAGGTAGGTATAGGGAGTTTGGATAAAAATCATAAAAATATACAAATAAAATATATTTTTATAATAATTCGTAATATTTTTAACTCCTCATTTTTATTTTTTTCGCAAATAATCAACAATGTCTATAAAGTTTATAATGTTCATCAATAGAACAATCTTCATACATCCACTGAACTATTTCAACACCGCAATAATAACATTTATTCCTTTATTAAATAATAAAAGCCAGAAGCAGCTTATATTTCTGGATTCAATTTTTCATCCCATTTCTTAAAAGAAGTTAACGTTTTTTCATAACTTCTATAGGTTATATTACTTTTCAAAAAATTCTAAACACATTTCTTATTTTTAAACACAGTGCAAGATAAAACCGGGTAAAGTTAAAGGGGTACAGTAAGCATCAAAAATTCATTATTTTCGCCATTCATTGATAAAGAGGAATATTGCGATGTCCCCTAGCAAGCGTATTGTAAGAATTTGTAATTTTGAATCTTTTATCATCTACTGAGGATAAAGCTAACTTATTAACTAATTCTCTATATATATTAGGCATCCTAGATCGAAGCACATAGACAGAACAAAAGGTTTTAGAATTACATTCTACAACATCCTTATAATTGAAAACATCCAATTGTTTATTTATATTAATTTTTTAATTACCTTTTTAAGTAACATTCTATGGGTTCACCGGTAAATTCATCTTTAAATTTGCCTACTACAGACTTAGTTATTGGCATATTGTGAACATTATTCATTTTATAATTAGAGGTGTCAAAATAATCAATGAAATTACATTATCTGTTTCTCTTTCCAAAATAAAAGAGTCAGTATCTATATATAATAATTTTGTCTTGTCTTGATATAAAGGTTTGAAGAAATCATAAAAGAAACCATACATAATATTTTTAGAAATATCTAAAATAGAAAATCCTACATAAACTGACTTGTATTCAATTAGTATTTTATTCATTTGAATAGCAACTAAATTTTCACTAAAAATTACCGATCCTTTGAAGTGTGGTTTTGCAATTAAATTTTCAGCACCATCTTCCCTATCATTTTTTCAAATGGGGTAACTAACCTGATATCTGATTGATGTTTTTCCATATATACTATTATTACTAAGCTCATAATTTTGTCTATTAAATTCGTGTTTAGATCCGTTTCTTAAATTAGTGTTTAAATTTACATAGTTCTTTAACCATGGAGATTGTGTAACCTGCAAGATTCTATGAATTTTGTCTATTTTAAGTCCAGGAAGGTTTATGATTTTCAGGACAAACAGGAAATTCGTTGTGAAAGCCATGCAAATCAGTAGGATATATTAAATCAACTTCTAAAACATATCCTTTTTCAAATTTGTGTTTGAGAGACCCAAACAAAATCCTTCTGGGGAAGATAATGACACACCGTATAACTATATGACTTAGTTGCATCAATATATAATAAATATTTATTAGGCTGAGATGAGTCGAAACTTTCAAGAAACTTACTATTCGCGATGAATTTTATAGTAACATAAGTACTAACTCCATCTCTTGTTTTATCCTTAAAAAAAAAAGGTAACACATCAGGATCAGTGAAGAGCTCTAATTCTACATCTGTGAATTTTAAACAAGCATCAAAACTCAATCCTGGAAAAGTATAATAATGTGCAGTTCTAGGTATTTAAACAGGTTTGTCTAAAATTTTAGAAAATATCTGCTAAAAGAGAAAAACATCCGATTTTAAATAAACATCAGAATATTCGCCTATCAAATTACAGTTGAACAAATTCCACACAACTTTTGTTCTATTATAGTCTTCTTCAGTAATACGTTCCCCCGTTAAATCGTTATTAAACTGTTCTTTTTCTGGCAATCCATTGTCATTCAATTTTTTTAAATTAGTAATGCAGTTATAAGGAAAAACTTTTCCTTTTCATAGAGAAATTTTAAAATTTCTTAACATTGTTGGTCTTCTAGAGTGTCAGGTAATTTCGATAATGAAGATGAAAAGAGTCTATAAATCATCTGTTTTTTTTTTTTGAGCTTACCTGATTGTTCTTTGAAGAATGTGTCTATATCGATATATTTTTAAAACTTCCAATTGTTCATGATATTTATATAAATTTCTGATAAATCATAATTTTTTAAAGTTATGTAGGTATATAATTTGGTAATTTGAGATTTAAATCACATTTCGAGTGCGCTGGTCCTCTGTAAAGACCGGTTGGGTAATTATGGTGCCACTTTATCACATTCGTCAATCATAATCTTATTGGAAATAAGGCACTTGTTTGTATAATTACGATATATCCTATTCAACTCCTTCAATTTACTCATGAGAGTATTTTATGTTATATATTTATTATATATATATATATATATATATATATATATATATATATATATATATATATTATATTATATTATATTATATTATATATATATATATATATATATATATATATATATATATATATATATTTTCGTGCAAATAGGTTCATTAATTAAATCTGGAGGACTAGAAGGTGAAACAGATTTGAAGAGGTATCTTGAGTAATATAATCCAACTGCGAATTTAGCAGTGGTGTAGTCGGTGTATGTTGCCAACAATGAATTAATATAACAGTCTGTGATGACATCGTCGAAGTTACTAACATGGAACTGATAGATTAGAATTGGAGAGTTATCGTGAAATTAATGTTGGTACGTTAATTGAATTTTTTTTCAATTGAATGAGGTTTATTTAAACCACTCTTAGTTGTATTAGTACCCATTTCAAAATTTGCTTAGGTGTC
The DNA here is from genome assembly GCA_019049505.1 of Pachyrhynchus sulphureomaculatus. Lineage (NCBI taxonomy): Eukaryota > Metazoa > Arthropoda > Insecta > Coleoptera > Curculionidae > Pachyrhynchus > Pachyrhynchus sulphureomaculatus. The sequence continues at coordinate 100,440,303 of CM032453.1, read as the reverse complement.
AAAATAATCAATGAAATTACATTATCTGTTTCTCTTTCCAAAATAAAAGAGTCAGTATCTATATATAATAATTTTGTCTTGTCTTGATATAAAGGTTTGAAGAAATCATAAAAGAAACCATACATAATATTTTTAGAAATATCTAAAATAGAAAATCCTACATAAACTGACTTGTATTCAATTAGTATTTTATTCATTTGAATAGCAACTAAATTTTCACTAAAAATTACCGATCCTTTGAAGTGTGGTTTTGCAATTAAATTTTCAGCACCATCTTCCCTATCATTTTTTCAAATGGGGTAACTAACCTGATATCTGATTGATGTTTTTCCATATATACTATTATTACTAAGCTCATAATTTTGTCTATTAAATTCGTGTTTAGATCCGTTTCTTAAATTAGTGTTTAAATTTACATAGTTCTTTAACCATGGAGATTGTGTAACCTGCAAGATTCTATGAATTTTGTCTATTTTAAGTCCAGGAAGGTTTATGATTTTCAGGACAAACAGGAAATTCGTTGTGAAAGCCATGCAAATCAGTAGGATATATTAAATCAACTTCTAAAACATATCCTTTTTCAAATTTGTGTTTGAGAGACCCAAACAAAATCCTTCTGGGGAAGATAATGACACACCGTATAACTATATGACTTAGTTGCATCAATATATAATAAATATTTATTAGGCTGAGATGAGTCGAAACTTTCAAGAAACTTACTATTCGCGATGAATTTTATAGTAACATAAGTACTAACTCCATCTCTTGTTTTATCCTTAAAAAAAAAGGTAACACATCAGGATCAGTGAAGAGCTCTAATTCTACATCTGTGAATTTTAAACAAGCATCAAAACTCAATCCTGGAAAAGTATAATAATGTGCAGTTCTAGGTATTTAAACAGGTTTGTCTAAAATTTTAGAAAATATCTGCTAAAAGAAAAACATCCGATTTTAAATAAACATCAGAATATTCGCCTATCAAATTACAGTTGAACAAATTCCACACAACTTTTGTTCTATTATAGTCTTCTTCAGTAATACGTTCCCCCGTTAAATCGTTATTAAACTGTTCTTTTTCTGGCAATCCATTGTCATTCAATTTTTTTAAATTAGTAATGCAGTTATAAGGAAAAACTTTTCCTTTTCATAGAGAAATTTTAAAATTTCTTAACATTGTTGGTCTTCTAGAGTGTCAGGTAATTTCGATAATGAAGATGAAAAGAGTCTATAAATCATCTGTTTTTTTTTTTTTGAGCTTACCTGATTGTTCTTTGAAGAATGTGTCTATATCGATATATTTTTAAAACTTCCAATTGTTCATGATATTTATATAAATTTCTGATAAATCATAATTTTTTAAAGTTATGTAGGTATATAATTTGGTAATTTGAGATTTAAATCACATTTCGAGTGCGCTGGTCCTCTGTAAAGACCGGTTGGGTAATTATGGTGCCACTTTATCACATTCGTCAATCATAATCTTATTGGAAATAAGGCACTTGTTTGTATAATTACGATATATCCTATTCAACTCCTTCAATTTACTCATGAGAGTATTTTATGTTATATATTTATTATATATATATATATATATATATATATATATATATATATATATATATATATATATATTATATTATATATATTATATTATATATATATATATATATATATATATATATATATATATATATATATATATATATATATATATATATATATATATATATATATATATATATATATATATATATATATATATATATTATATATATATATATATATATATATATATATATATATATATATATATATATATATATATATATATATATATATATATATATATATATATATCAAATGCATCTCGTTCTATTAACTTAATAAAAACCGGAATTAGAACCCCTATAAATTTCATACTTAGATGCATTGTCATCAAATGAATATTTTATATAATAAGCAAAATACATAATATGGAATATGCTCGCATTTATCGGGGCTGTTAGGATCAAAATCAGGTAAGTTGCTGGATGGATTAAGACTATATTCAAAATTAGTCTAGATAGCGGAAAGAACTTCAATTTATTTCTGAATATTAGTAAATTTTAGAATCTTTCCAATTACTATGTTGCCAAATTTATCAATTTTGGGTATAAGTGATGATAAATAACATAATTACAATCATATGTCATTGTTTGGAAAATATTGTAAGCTTTATCATCGCTAATCAATAGTAAATTAACATGACTTTTTCGCCTTTGTTTTGTATAATACATGGTCCTACAACTCCATAACAATAGGTTAGGTGTATTTTAAATGTATGGAAATATTATTTAAAAGTTCCCATTTAGCTATAGCTTTTAACTTAAAAGGGCTCTCCAAACCAGAAATGGTATATAAAGAAGAAAAATGGGGGTAAGATGAAGTGTTGATGAAGTTCTAACCCGTTCGGGTTGCGTAAAGCTACTGTCACGGACCATAAGAAGCAGTTATTATCTTCATTGGGCATATCGATGGTGGCACACTTCCTGGCAATTTCATAAGGTAGAGGAATAAACTTCGAAGCTCTCAGGGGGTTGTGCTTATTTGTGTTTATCCCCAAATATAGAAGTTTGACCAATGGCCAACCTGCAACAAAATTTTAGTACTAAATTTGAAAAAAGTTAGTAATAAAAATAGATATTAAAATTAGGCATAGGCTCAAAGAAAATAAAAAAAATATATATAGACACATTAAAATTTAATAATAAACCTACCAGAATCTCTTTCTGCTAACTTCTCCGCTTCTCTGTCAATTGTTGCGTAAAAACCTTGGATTATATCTGAGATATCTGAACTGCCACAAATGAGTTTGTATTGTGTATTGAAAGACTTGATGCTATAAGTTAGATTAGTACGATGTAAATATAGCCCAGAAAGTTCCATGTTGGTATTGATATAGGTATGTTGTCCTACTGCTAGTGCCAATAAACCATAAACTTTTTGGAAAAGTTCCTCAAAAAAATTTGTAACATTTACATAATATCCCTCAGGATTGACTCGATATGAAATGATCAGAGCCTTAAACGCCGACTTTAACACTTCAATTCCAAATTCCCTAGAAGATGTTGTCACATGTTGTTTGTGCACGTTAGATTTTAAATGGCTTCCCCATGATTTTCTAATTACAACTTTCTTACAATCCTGACAGTATTTTGTTACTTCTGAAACAAAAGAAAAATTAAATTAGACTTGAATGATTATAAGTAAAATAATTATAACCAAAATAATTATAATTCTGTATATGCAAATGGAATTGGTAAAGGTGAGGTAATGTTAATAAGAAGATAAACTTCTTTTAATTCCCATGGTTGCTTGCATTAATTACATCGAGGAGGGCGTGGCTTCGAACACCTTCACAAACGGGTTTGTAAAGGGTTTCGAACCCAAACCAACCTCGTTTTAATTAATGCAAACAACCATGGGAATAAAAAGAAATTATGTTGCGTGGTGCGCCAGTGCGAGAAACAGTTGACCGTGAAGGTCTTCGAACCCAAGTCGACCTCGATGTATCGGATACAAGCAAGCCTGGGAATAAAGATATGTTTTGTTGCTGTGTGAGAAGTAGTTGACCGTAAAATCATAGACGAACCGTTGCAATTATTATAGTTTGCGCGCTTGAAGTTAATACCTGTTGCAAGACGACATAATTGCTTATACAAATTAAAGAAATTAAACAAATTAATCGTTTAAGTGTGAAGACCAATATTGAATTACAAAATTTTCTCACGTGTTGATAAAGATTGTCATGTCTAGTAAAATTTCTATTACACATTTTTCAGTTGTGTATGGATATGAATCTCCAGTAGAGCTAATTCTAAATCGAAAAAAGAAACCTTATATATAATATAAAAGAAAAGAGAAGCCGATAAAATTAAATAGTGTTAATTGCCAATTCGTCGAAACACAATTTTAATCTAACTCATACGATCGGTTCTTCCTTACAAACGTCTCGAAATTTATTATAAGAATTTAATACAAAAGATAGACTTTTTGAATTTGAAACTAATTTTCGAGAAAACTTTATATTTTTATGCCAAGGAATGTAATGGAAAAATTTGTGTTCCGTGACCCGTACTACTAACATTAGTTTGAGTCGAAATAAAATTATTAAATAGTTCGAATATTTTCGTGCAAATAGGTTCATTAATTAAATCTGGAGGACTAGAAGGTGAAACAGATTTGAAGAGGTATCTTGAGTAATATAATCCAACTGCGAATTTAGCAGTGGTGTAGTCGGTGTATGTTGCCAACAATGAATTAATATAACAGTCTGTGATGACATCGTCGAAGTTACTAACATGGAACTGATAGATTAGAATTGGAGAGTTATCGTGAAATTAATGTTGGTACGTTAATTGAATATTTTTTTCAATTGAATGAGGTTTATTTAAACCACTCTTAGTTGTATTAGTACCCATTTCAAAATTTGCTTCCGAAATGGACAAAAATTATGATAAACTGTCAATTTCATTAAAATTTAAATTTTGGGAATTTCATCAGCATCGAGAAGTTGAGATAACTTCTAATGAGAAATTTTGATTCGAACGATCCGAATTAGATTCTGTCACTGAAAGTTGGGCAGTGAGCTTATCTTCATTAAAATAAATACAATCTTACACCATCAATCACATTAAATACTTAATTTTGACTTTCCTATGTCCCTTCGCTAATAAAAGGATGTTGAGTTAGAATTTGTTCTTCTACTACTCATTCCTTAACAATAGCGTCAATATCGCAAGAATCCGTTTGCTCAGTAAGAACCATAACATTAGGATTAGAATTCTGAATATTCACACCATTGCACTTAATAAAAAAATATTACCTAAATCAGGCAAAACTATTCAAAATTAGATAAATCTAAATTTCGCATATCTAAATCAGTCAATTCCATATTACTTACGGTTTGATTGAAATTTATTATAACTTACAGACAGAAACAACAGCTTAAAACAAATTTGCAGAGGTAAACGGGAATGTGTAAATAAATAAATGAAAAAGGTTAAAAATTAAGAATATTAAATAGATGCACAAACACGCACACACCGTTCTTAGTGAAGTAATAAACTGTAATAACGAGTACGAGACAATAATACCAAGCTTGAACTTTGAATTGTTGTGGCTGTTACTTGATGGAAATTCATAACGAATGTAATGAAAGACTAATATTGTCAAATTTCCACTTTATTTAGTTTCACTGAAACTGTATGACGCGTTTCGCTATACTATAGCTTTTTCTGGTACAAAATGATATTTGAGTATTAGTGTTGTTACATTTATATAAATACCCTAAGGTAGATAGGTAATAGAATTAATACTATATGCTAATGAATATTGCTGGGAAATCCATTCTGAATATTAATTGTATAAATTGAGTAAAGGGGAGTTACCATGGGCCAGACAGGTATCTTTTTGTTCGTTTAAGATGATGTCTGAATTTTTAATTCTATTTATTTCTAAATTTTCTAATACTACAATAAACATAAAATCAACTCACCCCCTACAACACAAATCGGCAGCTTACCACAGTATGTTGCATAGACTTGTAACTGTCCCCTTATCCGTAGATGATTTTAATAAAGAATTAAATCTAATAAAACAAATTGCTGTTAACAACGGATATTCTTCTGACACCATAGACTCAATTCTAAACAAAAAATTAAAAAATAAAGCTATTTCTTTAGTATACCCCAAGAAAGAAAACACAGGGAAAAATTTAATGTTTTAACCTATTTTGGTAACATGTCAGAGAAAATTAAAAACCACTTAAACAAATATAATATCAACATAGCTTTTAGAACAAATAACTCGCTAGGAAAATTCATTAAAAACGCAAAGGGAAAACAAAATAGATCAAAAAAATCTGGAGTGTATCAGTTAAATTGTGGTTCTTGTCATAAAAGTTACATAGGTCGGACAGGTCGCTCATTCGAAACTCGGATTTTAGAACATAAAAGAAGCTATTTAAAAAACAAAACTGACTCAGCGTGCAGTAATCATTTAACAGAATCAAATAATCTTTTCGACGATAAATTTAAAATTCTACACATACAAAACAAAGGCGTAAAATTAAACCTATTAGAAAATTTAGAAATAAATAGAACTAAAAATTCAGACATCATCTTAAACGAACAAAAAGATACCTGTCTGGCCCATGGTAACTCCCCTTTACTCAATTTATACAGTTAATATTCAGAATGGATTTCCCAGCAATATTCATTAGCATATAGTATTAATTCTATTACCTATCTACCTTAGGGTATTTATATAAATGTAACAACACTAATACGCAAATATCATTTTGTATCAGAAGAAGCTATAGTATAGCGAAACGCGTCATACAGTTTCAGTGAAACTAAATAAAGTGGAAATTTGACAATATTAGTCTTTTATTACATACCAAGCTTGGTTTCAAAAACGGCTTTATACCTTCCCATTGACGCCAAGTCAACAACGCCCCACTGTGACTGTTCTAACTTGACCGGTCAGTACCACGGTTAGTAGTTGGTTTTATTTTTTTAGTAATTGGTTAGTTTTTTTCCACGGTAGCACAGAGACTAGCGCGCTTATAGTGTCAGGCAAGATTGTAGCGCGGAGCGCTCATCGATCGCACGCAGAGTGATCTTCTATGGGCGAAGTGTGACGCTTATAGTGTCAGTCACAAATGTAGATGAGCAAGAAGCGTGCTCAGGCGTTAGTAACTATTGCAGACGATCACCAAGCGCTCGTTGAATAAAAGAGCGCAGATCGCTCATATTGTCATTCACGCGTTTATAATGTGCCTCATAAGCAGTCAGCGAGAGCGCTCGCTTGCGCACGCGTTGTGCTGCAGCCCTAACGGAGTAAAGCAGAGTTCGGAAGGAGGTTAGGAGCTCGGGGAAGGCCTCCTAACACCAATTTGAGGCCTTTTGCGCGATTTAAAATCGCTAATTTTGGAAAAAAATAAATGTAGGGAAAGGGCTGGGAAAAAGATATTATTGGTGTTTCAAACGAAAAAAAGTGGGGGGGAAAGGGGAAGGAAAGTGATATTATTGGATGAAAGGGCGTGGTTTCTCTAGCTCATAATGGAGTTTAGCTCCACCTAGCTAATTTTGTAGTTTGTCTCTATCTTGAACATATTTCTTTTACCTTTTAGAAACATCCGCCTCTCCTACCATTATTTCGAATTTGTTGTCCATAATAGCAAAGCGTTCGGAAGCGTTGGTTTATTCTGACTTCGTGAGTCTTTCAGTAAATAAATATTTTAAATAAAAATTAAAATTTTTAAAAAATTCTAATAGCATTGAAAATACATATTCAAACTAATTTTCATTTCGGACGAAAATAATCAAGTTGTGCTTCAGCATAGCTCGGCATTCTCAGCACCAAGTATGTATCATAGTTGATTGTACCTGTCTGGCCGAACCTGAAGAAGACAGTCAGGTTAGTCCTACGGGATCCATTGAGCATCTGGCTGTGTAGATGAGAGAGGCCACTTCTAAATAAGGAAGTCCCCCTACCCTAACTTTTCATTTTGGCGGGAATTCTAAGTGTACTATGTGCACCATCTAGCGTTAATAATTGTAGATTTCTGTATGTGGTTTTTAATATTCATATCCTAAATAACAGAAAGCTCTATTATCTATTATCTGTCACCTGTCATCTATCACCTGCCATCCGTCACTGTCGCCTGTCATTTGTCACCTGTCACCTGTAAGATTAGGTCAGGTGAAATATGTTAAAATATTTAATTTTAAAAAATAAGTGTGGTAAAGAGTTGGACACGAACCTTCGATTTTCGATGTCCATACTGAAAGTGTAACCGCCTATACAACTGATCCTGTTCATATGAAAAATATTTAGGTCATGAATTGTTGTTGTTGTGTGGGAGGTGTGTTCGATTAATCTTACGAACTAGTCGGAATTAGGTTCGGAGTCAGATCATGTGACCTATAATATGGAAGTTTGAAAATAAGTCAAATCAGTACATCGGAAAGCATGTATAAAAAGCAGAAACCTGTAATTATGTAGGATTATATAGGAATTTGAAACCAACTTCAGATCAGCATTATATTTGAGGTGTGTTCGATTGATCCGATTAACTACTCTCAATCAGGTTCAGGTCAGATCATCTGACCAAACCAACATCTGTCAGTATAGTATGGAAGTTTAAAAATAAGTAAAACCAGTATGTCGGAAAGCGTGTAAAAAAAGCAGAGACCTATAATTATGTATGACGTCATATCAATTTTAAACCAATCCCAGATTTGCGCTGTATGAGAAGTATGTTCGATTGATCTGATGAACTACTCTAAATCTACATTGAACCAGATCATGTTACCAAATCAGTACCTATCGGTATAAAACAGTAGTTTTGAAAATAACTCAAACCAGTATATCGGAAAGCATGTAAAAAAGCAGAAACCTGTAATTACGTAGAATATCATATGAATTTTAAGCCAGTCACAGACCAGCTCTAAGTGTTCGTCGCTTATGTCAGTATTATACTGAATTTGGCCATGTGATGTCATCATGACGTGTGATGAAGAATGGATTATTTTTTGTGGTCATCCTGCAGACAAGGGGGCGCGACAAAAAAAATATTTAAAATATATTTTTTTAAAAAAAGTTTCTTATAATTTAAAATACACTAACTATAGCAATTCACCTAATTACTTTTAAATTATTTTTTTTAATATACATACTTTTAGCAGTGCCCAAATGTATGTAACCCCTTAGTAAGAAAATCAAAACACTTGTTTGACAAATATTTAGGAAATTCATTAAATTGTGATTCTTAAAATATTTTACTACAATCAAATGAAGATCTTTTGCATAAAACATAAAAAGGTTTGTCGTCATATACGGATTTAATTCTGTTAAGATCTTGGGAAATTTGTACAGTTCAACATGATTAGTTCAAGCAGCTGTTGTAGATTCAGATAATTTTTTTTATGCCTTTAATTGTAAGATTAGATCTTATTATAAAATGCCAAGATAGTATAAATTGAAAAATCGCAGATATTTTATAAACCAGGTTGGATTACAAAATAAGGTGATAGAGGAAGAAACAATTTTCTATAACATTTATTTATTGTTTCTTGGAATTTTTGGTTCGTTTGTTTAAAAGAAACACCTCCTTTTTTCCAAAAAAATCCATCAAGCGTTCAAGGAATAAAAGTAAAATAAAAAAATTCTTTTGAAAATGCCCTAAAGACAAGGGCGAAACGTGAAGGAGGTGTTCTTTTAAACAAACGAACCAAAAATTCCAAGAAACAATAAATAAATGTTATATATGTATGTGTATATATATATATATATATATATATATATATATATATATATATATATATATATATATATATATGTATATATATATATGTATATATATATATATATATATATATATATATATATATATATATATATATATATATATATATATATATATATATATGCATATATATATGTATATATATATATATATATATATATATATATATATATATATATATATATATACATATACATATTTTTTTTTTTATGGGTCTAGCACACGTACTGCAGGGAGGTCCCTAAAGCGCTATAGAAGCGGCACGTGTGCGGAAAAAAGCGATTCACGTTGCTCTTGAATCGCTGTAATTTGTACTCGGTGGGAAACACAGTCCTGGACAAATTATTCCAACGGGATGATGTTCTCCATATAAAAGACTGCTTGAAAAGCGTGGTACGAGGAGTAACAAGCTGAACCTCATATGGATGTGAAGTATCAGCGCGACGCGTATTTCTAACATGCACCGCTCTGGGAGGAATTAAACGGGCCACATCCTTCGAACACTTTCCATGAAAATACTTGTAGAATAAGCTCAAGTCGCCAACCATTCTTCGATGTTCCAGCGAATCAAGGCCGCCAGTTAGTTCCGGGTCTCCAATCAGACGAACAGCTCTTCTCTGAATAGAATCAACAAATGCTGTGTATGTTTGGAAGCGGAGCCCCAAACATGGGAGCAATATTCCATAGTTCGTCGAATTTGAACTTTGGAAAGAATTAACAGTTGTTGTGGAGTGTAAAGCTTTCTGGTTCGAAATAATATTCCCAACTTTTGAGAAGCTCTCTTTGCTATGCCTGCAACATGCTCATGCCAGGACATATTTCCTCCCAAATTAACGCCCAACAAATTGAGTGACGATGTGAGAGGATGGAGTACCCCGTCATAACTATGTCGGGTTCAGCAACGTTAACTTTTTTCCACTAAATTCCACTTGGTTACTGTCACTCCAAGCTAGAATTTCTTCCAGGTCTTTGTTAAGTTGAACAACTTTCCGCTATCTGCAGACACTCGCCTGAGCAGCCGATGTCCGAGCGTTCAAACTGAATGAAGAGATAAGCGTACTGTCATCTGCAAAGCTGTAAATTGGCTTTCCGGCCTTTTCCAGCAGATCGTTAATGTAAATGAGAAAGAGAATAGTATGGAGCCTTGGGGCACATCGGCGTTGATAGTGAAGGTGTTAAAAAGAAATCCATCGACCGCCACTCGTAAAGAACGCTCACTGAGGAAGCATGAGAGCCACAATCAGAACTTTTCGCGTAGCTTATATATATAATTCCAAGAAACAACATATATATATATATATATATATATATATATATATATATATATATATATACATACATCTATATATACATCTATATATACATACGCCAGTAAAAATCTTCCCCTTTTGCTGCGAACCATTCATTGAGCCATTTTTTCACATCTTGGTACGAACCAAAGCGCTGCTCAGCAAGTGCGTGACCCATCGATGCCAACAAGTGGTAATCGGAAGGAGCCAAGTCTGGTGAGTAAGCCGCATGCGGTAGAACTTCCCAGCTGAGTGCTTCCAACGTGTTGCGAACTGGTTTTGCCGTATGTGATGGAGCATTGTCATGAAGAAAAATGACTTTGTGTTGCCTCTTTCGGTATTCTGGCCTTTTTTCAAGTAGCTAACAGTTTAAATCGGTCGATTGTTGTTGGTAACGTTTAGTATTAATAGTTTCCCCAAGTTTTAACAGCTCATAATAGTCTATGCCCCTCTGGTCCCACCAAACACAGAGCATCGTTTTTCTGCCAAAGCAATTAGGTCTTGCGGTCGATGTGGATGGTGCGCCTGGTTCTACCCATGATTTTTTGCGCTTGGGATTGTCAAAATAAATCCACTTTTCATCACCTGTAACTATACGATGCAAAAACGACTTCCTTTTGTACCGAGTGAGCAAAAATGTCACACGTGTTTTTGCGCTTTTCCATTTGCCTGTCGTTCAACCTATGTGGTACCTATCTACCGGTCTTCTGAATCTTTCCCATCTCTCGTAGCCGATTGGAAACAGCTTGTTGACTAACGCCCAATTGCTCGGCGAGTTGTTTCTGTGTTTGTGAATCATCTTCGCCTAGCAATGCTTACAATTCCACATCTTCGTATTTTTTTGGCGGTTTTCCACGTTCCTTGTTTGCAACATCAAAGTCACCACTTTTGAAACGCCGAAACCATCGTTCACACGTATCTTGCGATGGAGCATGTTCACCATAAGCTTCTCGAAGAAATCGGTATGATTCAACAGCAGTTTTCTTTAAATGACAACAAAAAATTAATGCGGTCCGCGAATGCTCTTTGTTCGGTATAAATTTCGACATATTGAACACAACAACACAACACTATGCACACACTTATCCAATTTATCACTCGTGCGCGTCTGACACTTGTTGATAACACAATAAAATGGCGCAGTGTCAAATCTTTATAGCACAAACTGCAATGGTGCACCATCTGTTGTCTGAAATCCGCATTTCATACTTGTACACCTGGTATATATATATATATATATATATATATATATATATATATATATATATATATATATATATATATGTGTGTGTTTGCAGCGCAAAGGGTGTCAACTCCATAATTACTAATTTAGGAAAATCGCAATTCAAAGTTCGGCTATTTTCGCTAAATCGGGACGCGCATGTTTTGTTAACTTAAAATACTCACCTGGTCTTTGATATAAGAATGAAGGAAGGACTTGGCCCTCTATACCCACATGAAGAGGAAAAAATACTTTAACCGAGAGCGGACATAACTCATTTTTTACAAATTTGGACTTAACACCCTTTGCGCTGCAAACACAGATATATATATATATATATATATATATATATATATATATATATATATATATATATATATATATATATATATAGTGTGAATATGGACAAAAATCCCAATCATTTAAGATTAATAGAGGAGTGAGACAAGGCGACCCATTATCAACCGTTCTATTTAATATAGTGCTGGAGAATGTAATGAGGCAATATCCATAGACACGGAACGCTCCTCAGTATGAAATATCAATGTCTAGCGTACGTAGACTACCTGGTATTACTAACTAGATCAAAGAAGGAACTGATTGACGTAACCAGAAGGCTAGAAACTGCTGCCAGAAAAAGGGAGTTAGTAATCAATGAAGAAAAATCCACGTACATGGTGATAAGACCTGTGGAAGAAACTCGAGATGAAAAGCTAGTAGTTGGCAACTGTACGGATTGGAAAATATATCAGTTTGGCAAAACAGAAAACGTTACTTACCTGGGAGTGAACTTTAATAGTAGAAATGAAGAAAGCAGAGAAATAAATTACAGAATAAACAAAGGAAGTGGAAGTGTACGAGCTCTAACGAAAGTGTTTAGATCGAAATTGGGGCCTAAGGGAACAAAGTGATAAGATCTGTAATCCTATATGGATGCGAGTTATGGACGCTAAATAGAGCCGAAGAACAAAAATTGGAGATATGGGAAAGGAAAATATTACGAAGAATCTATGGAGGAAAAAGTGGACGGAATCTGGATGAGGCGAACAAATAGTGAACTATATGAAATTCACAACAGCCATTCAATAATAGCGTAAATCACAGAAGATTAGATGGCTAGGTCACGTAGAAAGATCGTCGGAAACCAGAGCAGCAAAAAAAATGTTGAGAGAGGCTTTGGTCGGAAAGAGAAGGCGAGTACGCCCAAGAAGAAAATAGTTGGAGCAGTGGAGGAGGTTTTGTAGAGGTTAAAGATAAGTAACTGAAAAAGGAAGGCCACAGAAAAGAATGAATGGAGAAGAATTGCCAATTGCTTAAATAATTCTTAGTAGTATAGAGAATATAAATCCGAAAAAAAAAAACGAATTTTTGAAAATTCGAGGTGTATGTAACCCCAGTGTCACTCTCATTTCATGAAAAATCAGAGTTGAAAATAAATTTATTTGCAATAACTATTGATGGATGGATAGTATAAGGACAGTAAAGTTAATATTCCTATTTAACTGATTAAGGTTTGCAGTGATCTTAATATCCAGACCCTGCCATTGTACGTGAATATCCCGTAAAAATAAACTTAAAAAGTGAAAAGTAACACGTAGGCTGAAAAGTCTTTGGTCTAGTTACTTAAAACACATTTTTTTTTTGCATAATTCCTTTAAGAGCAATACAATCAGTCCAACGATTTTCTAATATTTCTATACCTTTCTTGTAGAAGGATTTGTCTTTGCCTTCAAAATAGGCCTCGGTTTCGGCGATAACTTCTTCATTTGAGCCAAATCACTTTCCCTTGATCATTTTTTTGAGGTCTGCGAATAGATAATTGTCGCTGGGGGGCAAATCTGGAGAATACGGTGGATGAGGAAGCAATTCGAACTTTAATTCATGCAATTTTGCCATCGTAACCATTGACTTGTGACACGGTGCATTGTCTTGATCAAAGAGCACTTTTTCTTGTTCATTTGAGGCCGTTTCTTTGTATTTTCTACCTTTAAACGCACCAATAACTTTATATAATATTCGCTATTGATGGTTTTTCCGTTCTCAGCATAGTCGATGAAAATTATTCCATGCGCATCCCCAAATACAGAGGTCGAAACCTTCCCAGCCGACTGTTGTGTCTTTGCTCGCTTCGGGCGGCTTTCACCGGCTGCTATCCACTCAGCTGACTGCCGATTTGATTCCGGTATGTAATGGTGGATCCATGTGTCATCCATTGTCACATATCGCATGAAAAAATCCTTTTCATTGCGCTTAAACAGGTCCAAATAGCACTCAGAATCATCAACACGTTGTTGTTTTTGGTTCACTGTGAGCAAACGCTGTACCCATTTCGAACAGAGCTTTGTCATGCCCAAATGTTTATGCAAAATATGACCAACACGTTCTTTTGATGTCTTCAGGATGTCAGCTACCTCACGCAATTTTACTTTACGGTCGTCCAAAATAATTTTGTAGATTTTTTTATGTTTTTCAGTATATCCATCTCATTTGGGAGTCCAGAGCGTTCAGTATCATTTGTGTCTGTACGACCGCGTTTAAATTCATCATACCAGTAAATGATGAGTGATTTTCCAGGGGCAGAGCTCCCGTAACACCATTGCTTTGATTGAACGGTATTTTTTCCTATCAAGAAACCGTCTTTAATCAACACACGAAATTCGATTCTTTCCATTGTTTTGAAAAAATCAAAAGTAACGTTACTAAAACCACTGTAACTTGTAAACTAATCGTCGAAATGTAATGAAATTTTGACAGATATCGTTTGAAGGTTGGTACTTCCTAAAAATCATATAAATTTTTTTAAAATGGGCGACATCTATATGTCAGACCAATAACTTTTCAGCCTACGTGTTAAATTATAAGAAGTGACTGTATAATTAGAGATTAAGTTCTTTTGTTAAAAAAGCAGTTGGTGATAATTTAGTCCTTAAGACTAATTTTACGGTACCCAATTTAAATTGCCTTCCGATGCCAAACCTAAAATCCTTGCAGCTGTTTCACTTATATTCTCTTAATTTATTGACCGGTTAATTCTGGAGTATTATCTAGATTTGTTTGCAAATTGTTCGAGACATGCAGACAATATTTTGAAGTTTTTACTTCTTTCTTTTCAACAGTTTATAATGAGAATCACTATGAGATATGCTGCAGCCGTCAGACCATAAAAATTCTAACATAGTACATTGAGGTACGTTGTTATCTATCAGACCGAAATTTTATTCTGATCCAGACAATATTTTGCCTCTGTTATTTAAACACGAAATTCTCAACTTAATGAAAACGTCACACAAAATGACATTTAATAGCTCTCTCTTCCCATGTCGTCACTCACAATCTGTGATACGATCTAGACAGCAGACCATCCCTCTCTAAAGTCAAAGTGTGAATAATTTAACAAATTATTTAATGGAAAATATCGACTAATATCTCTTTTCATGTTGTCCTTGAAAGCTTTTCCAGATAGGGGAGTTATATGATTTGGTCTGTAATTATCAGTTAATATTATATATTTTACTGTATGGTATTATCTAGAATTTAAAATAATTCAGGAAAATACTACTCTTAAGAAACATTACGTTAAAGGTTAAAAACAAAATAGTAAACATACGAAGTTTGATAAAACAAAATACGCGTAATTTTCGTTTTTTTTTCAAAAACTCTTTATTTTTTCATGTATATTAATTTTTTTACCCTTCAAGGTAGTCCCCATCAGATCCAATACACTTATGCTAGCGCTTTCTCCAATCTTTGAAGATTTTCTGGAACTCAATTTTCGGTACAGCGTTTACCTCCTTCAGCTATTATATCTTTATCGCCTCAATGTTGGCAAAACGTCATGTTTTCATGGTTTTTTTCATTTTCGGGAATAGGAAGAAATCGCAGGCTGAGGCATTATAAAGATGTTGTTTTTGTCCATAATTTACTTCGCCACAAATTGGAGCGTTTTTTCTGATGGCTTCACGCAAACGGCATTGAACTTCCTGGTAGTAGTCCTTATTGACCGTACGACCTAGTGGCAAAAACTCATGATACAATATACCCTTAAAATCGAAGAAAACAGTGAGCATAACCTTCACATCCGATCGAATTTGACGAGCTTTTTTCGGTCTTTGCTATTTAGGAAGCTTCAATTTGGACGACTGGGCATTTCGACATTATATCTATTAATTCATGTTTTATTACCAATTATGGTTGAGCATTTTAGGATTATCGTTTACTTTTTTCGGCAACTCCTGGAGGATGTCCATTTAGCACTACTTTTGGTGTCAATATTCACTAATTTCGGAACAAATTTTACTGCCACACGTATCAGGCTCAAAACATAGAAATGATACACCAGCATTATCAACCTCTCTGATTATCAATAATCACTTTTTTTACTTTTTCGTTGCTGTCATGGGTTGTTTATATGCTGGGGCATCTAGGGCTCTTGTTATCTTCAATGTCTTCACGAACTTTTTGCAAAGGTTTATACCACTTGTAAATACTTGTCTTACTCATCCAAAGCAATGTTCAAAAATTCTGATACGGTGCTGCACTTTAGTCTATTCCTAAAGCAAAATTTAATGCAAATTCTTTGTGCTATTTTCTTCACAAGTAAAAAATTGCCGAGCACACGAAAATACGTGCAACCTTTTTGATAGCCAACAATAAACTAGGTGTCCAATATGGCCGCCAATATAAAGATACATTAGGGCCAAGTGTATCAACAGAACAAAAAAAAGTTACAATTGAATTGCTACAGTTCGGAAAATTCGAAAAATACCCTGTATTTTTTAGTAAACCTCGGCACCACCAGGACTTTATTATAAATCAGACATTCCCAACCTTTTCTGGACCACCTCTCATCGACCAACTCTCCCATAATAGTTGGTTATACCAAATATCAAAATGTTGTTGCATATTATCCATACCTATTTTATCTGTCTATCTATCTATTAAGAATCACAAAGTATAATTTTGTTAAAACGACCATTAAATGTAGTAAAAAATTGTTTATTAAAAATATAAAAATAAATACAAAATCAATAAGAAACAAAAAAAATATATGAAATGGTTGAAGGTTGTTGGAGTTTTAACAATTTATTAATGTCGGGTTCCAATCTCGATAACATCAGTGGCAAATTGCTACGTTTAGTGATGTGCAGTCTGTTCCTTTCTTAGACAGTAAATTCGCTTCTACACTGAACCTATGTTCAGACAAATATAATGAAGGAAAAGCAATTAAAAATTTCTGTACTCTTGTCCACAACTCAGGGTAGAGTTTTGGTACTGATTTTTGAAACTAGGACGCTTAGTATCCAGTTTTGAATTTTACTTTTAGTTCTTCGTTAGTTGTGAGTTCTACGAGTTCTTCTTCTAAATTTAATGATTCTGCTATATCTGCATTTGCGAAAGGATCTAAAACCCAACTCGGTATATTCATGTTTAAAATATCCTGGAGTCGCTCCGTAAAATCAGCATAAAGAATGTCCAAGTGTTGGCAGTAAGTAAGTAAATCTTCCTGTTTTGCAGAGACTGCTGATAATGTGAGAAAGTGGCTGTATTTACCTCTACCTAGATTTCGTTTGAACATAAGAAGTTTGCCAACAAAAGCAGCTATGACGGTTTTTGTTTTAATTAAATTCAACTCATCACCTTGCAATTGTAAACTGACTTCGTTAAATATTTTAAACAGGTCTGTCAAATATGCGTTGTCATTTTTGGTTGTAATCAGTTTTTCGCGCAGTTTCTCGTCTCTGTCGTCAAGGAAGTCCAGTACTGAGTCAAACAGATTGAAAACCCGATTCAGGCAAATACCTTTTTAGAGCCAACGAACTTCTGTGTGCGGCAGCAAGCGATTGTAATCTTCATCATTCTCACTAGAAAGTTGGCTAAATAATTTGTCATGAAATGAGTTGCTTCTAATCTTATTGATGTAACGTACTAAAGCGACGTATTCAGGCGTTCATTCAGATCTGTTGCAACCATATGTTGATTATGAATAATTCAATGTACAGCGAGCACATTTGGTACTTCTTGTTTTAAATGCAGTATGAAACCCCTATGATGCCCCGGCATTGCTGGAGAACCATAGTAGCAGCTAACAAAATATTACCAATAGGAATTTCTTTCTTCTGAAAAAACTTATTCGTGGTATTAAATATCGATTCTTCCTTTGTATCGGTTTCCAAAATTTTAGCAAATAATAACTCTTGACTAATTTTTTCTTCTTTTATGAATCGAACGTATGATAAAAGTAGTGCTTCGTTATTTGCTAAAATTGATCCATCGAGTTGAATGGAACATTTGCAAGTCCTTAAGCAATTGCATAATGATATTTCATAGTTCTCAAAAACTGTGATAGTTCTCAAAAACTGTGCATAGTTCTCAAAAACTGTGATAGTTCTCAAAAACTGCTATAGTTCTCAATAACTGTGCGAGGGAACTAACACCAGTTTTCTGTAGACTTTTCAACCTATCCTACAGAAAGGGAATATTTTCTTCCTGCTGGAAATGTGCCACAGTTCAGCCGATACCTAAAAAAAGGCAAGAAGACCTTGCCAAACAACTACCGACCAATCGCACTGCTTTCAATAATATCGAAAGTCATGGAAAAGGCTATCAATCAGCATCTTCTAAAATATCTTGAAGGATTCAACATTATTAGCGATCATCAATATGGCTTTCGTAAAAATAGATCAACAGGAGATCTTCTGACTTATGTAACATACGTTTGGAACAACGCACTTGAACACTTTGGAGAATCTCGAGTGGTTGCTCTTGACATATCCAAGGCATTCGACCGTGTTTGGCACCATGGGCTGTTGGCTAAGCTACGCTCTTAGGGTTAGGGTATGTCTAAAAAGTTCTGTTTGTGGCTCTCATGTTTCTTCAGAGAGCGTTCTTTACGAGTGGCAGTCGACGGATTTCTTTCTAACACCTTCACTATCAACGCCGGTGAACCTCAGGCTCCATACTGTCTCCTACTCTTTTCTCATTTACATTAACGATCTGCTGGAAAAGACCGAGAATCCAATCTACAGCCTTGCAGATGATAGTACGCTTATCAGTCTCTATCATCTGCTGCATCTATCTAGTTCAATTCACTTTGAACGCTCGGACATCGACTACTCAGACGAATATCCGCAGACAGCAGGAAGTCATTCAACTTAACAAAGACCTGGAAGAAATTTTATCTTGGGGTGACAGTAACCAAGTGGAATTTAACGATACAAAAACCCAAGCGGCAGTTTTTTCTAAAAAAGTTAACGTTGCTGAACCCGACATAGTTATGTCAGGGCACTCCATTCCTCTAACATCGTCACTCAATTTGTTGGGCGTTAATTTGGGAGCGAATATGTCTTGGCATGAACATGTTGCAGGCATAGCAAGGAGAGCTTCTCAAAAGTTGGGAATATTATTTCGAACCAGAAAGCCTTACACTCCACAACAACTGTTAATTCTTTACAAAGCTCAAATTCGACCAACTATGGAATATTGCTCCCATATTTGGGCCTCCGCTCCCAAACGTACACTGCATTTGTTGGATTCTATTCAGAGAAGAGCTGTTCGTCTGACTGGAGACCCGGAACGGACCGGCGGCCTTGATTCGCTGGAACATCGAAGAACGGTTGGCGACTTGAGCCTATTCTATAAGTATTTTCATGGAAAGTGTTCGAAGCATGTGGCCCGCTTAATTCCTCCCAGAGCGGTGCATGTTAGGAATACACTTACTTCACATCCTCATGAGGTTCAGCTTGTTACTTCTCGTACAATGCTTTTCAAGCAGTCTTTTGTATGGAGAACATCATCCCTTTGGAATAATTTGCCCAGGACTGTGTTTCCCACCGAGTACAATTTACAGCGATTCAAGAACAATGTGAATCGCTTTTTTTTCCGCATACGTGTCGCTCCTGTAGCGCTTTAGGTACTTCTTCCCTGCAGCACGTGTGCTAGAACCATAAAAAAAAAACGTCTTTATCCATTTCATCCCTTCTTCTTGCACAGAATTATTACTCAGAGGAATATTTCCGATGATATCTGATGGTGTCTTTTATCATTTTCACTCGTGAATATAGATTATTGGTGAAGCACACAGAAATAATAAGACATTCCTAGAGTTTATCCCTGAATTTTATAGGTTTTATTTCGTGCACGCATCAACTTGTATGCCTTTGCTTGTTGCTATGCCGATGCCCTTGCTCTGTAAATAGGCCATTACAAGCTCCCATATTTTTTTCGAAACATTCTTGATTGCGTGAACGCGTCATTACTTACCAACTTGTAAAGACTTGTCGCCGATAATAGTAAACCGAATTAGGTCAATATATACCTAATGCTAATTTAAATTTTTTAATGCTTATTTACGCGACAATAATAAGATAAAAGTTTTAGATAGCTAGATAAAATATTTATTCATGAAAACAGTAGGTATTTTAATAGTATTTTATTAAATTAATTTCGTAAATGGGTAGATACGTAACGGCCGTCCCCTTGACTGCCTTAACGCCCCCCCATTTTGGACCGGTTACCGCACCCTTGGAAGGCTCCACCGCCCACCGTTGGGAACCTATAAAATCAACATCAGTAGGTATAGTATTTTTCACGATCTAAGAAAGTGATTTAGCTCCCTATACCCATTCAAAAGTCAACAATATTCGGAAGTTAATAATTTATGGCTGTTTAATGACAAGGTATCGTGCAGGGCCGCACTATACCTGATTGTATAATTGTTGGGTTTAAAATTTTATTGTGATAAGACAGTTGAATTTTAATGTTTTATGTACTGAATAATACACAATATAGTAATTACACAAATATATTAAAACAGTGTACAGTGTCCTCGAGTACATTTGTTACAATTTTAGTTATTAATTAATATCTAGTTCAATTTCGCTTTCTTGCAAGTCAATAATAAGTTTTTTTACAGGTTCTAAACTATTTATATTTATGTACATACAGTTATATGAGTTTTTAATTTTTTTGACATGTTGAATACAGTTTCTCCAGCTTTCAACGGTTACATTTTTGCCTTCTGTCTTTATCAACTCAATCACACTACTGTTTAAAGTGGGTGTATTATTGTGAGCACGTATATTAGACTTTATTTTATGCCATATCAACTCGATCACATTAAAGATACAGTAATATGGTGGAAACCGAATTATTTCGTGTCCTGCTTCCTTTGCAATTTTATCACAAACATATTCCTTTAAAAAATTGTAACTTTTTAAAACTTCTAACAATTGTTTAACTGTATAACTTTCATGGAAATATATGTCACGTTCGCACAAAAAGGCTTTTTCTACTGGTGGAACTTAGTACCTTATTCATTTGGCGACTATGATAGGATGATCCATCACAATACAGCTATTCGTTAGTATATTCGGCATTAATTTGTTTTGAAGCCAATCTTCAAAAACTTAAGCGGTGGTACCACAATGATAATTCAAGCGGGAACCTGAAATATTCTTGGCTGCTAGAAATAGATATTCTGGTATCCAGCCTTCTTCTGACTCCGCATGTTAAATAGTTATTCTTTTACCTTTATTTGATGGAGCTTTTTGTGCGGCATTTTTTGGATTTATCAATCCATCCTTTACTGGGTGTGTAGTGGGTGTCATACCAAGTCTCATCTGGGTAGATTATCGTTCGATATTCCAATCTAGCTGTATTTATTTTCTTAAGATTCTGAGTTGTTGTAAGCGCCGTGATTCCATTACAAGTTGCCTTTTGTCTATTTTTTTTTTAACAAAAACCCCAAACGACGTAGAATACGACATAAAGTTGTAGTGGAACATTTTTTGTCACAACTATCCTCGGAGAGCCTCCGTGAAAGTAAAAATAACGTAGGAACTTTTTGTTCTGCATACATTTCATAAATTTTGCGGCGGATTGACTCTTCTTGACAGAAATCAATACATTTCGACACACCTTTGTCTTTTTGTGTTTTGTTAGGCGCTATCGAATTATTTACAATTTTCCAAACTGTACTTTCAGGGATGCTTGTTAAAGCTGATGTCTCCATCAATGAAAAATACGTGGCCTCGCTCCACTAACTTTAAATAAACAATTTTAACTATCACCTTTGCCTCAACGGCAAACATTTGCGGAGAAAGGGCTTCGGACATTTTAAGACACTACTGAACTTTATAATACACACTATTTCATTATAATACTGCAGATAAAATGAAGAATATTCGAACGAATTATTGGTTATGATGAAAGACTGCATTTTTAACGATATTATATTTAATCTGCTGTCGTAAAACTTTGACAAATATTACTAAGACCATTTTAAAATCATGTAGAATATAAGTCTTAGGATACTTCCCTGAGCTATGCTAATACTGTTTCTCTATATCTCTAATTTAATTTACCTGTTATAATTCTGAAACACCTTTTGTTCTATCTGAGAAATATTCACGTTATTCTGTATGCATGTCGATTATAATTATAGATAAGGAATTTGGATCAGTATGTACTGTTATAATTTTAGAATGATAAAACGAATCCAGTGTTTATGTAGTTTTCTTTCCCGAAGTAGCCAATAAAATGTTAGGTTGAAAGGGAGGTACATATATATATATATATATATATATATATATATATATATATATATATATATATATATATATATATATATATATATATATATATATATACATATATATATATTATATATATATATATATATATATATATATATATATATATATATATATATATATATATTATATATATATATATATATATATATATATATATATATATATATATATATATATATATATATATATATATATATATATATATATATATATATATATATATATATATATATATATATATACTCCTGGACAAAATTAACACAAGAATCTGAAAATTAATTTATCTTTTTCTTTGTTGTTCATGTCAGAAATCAAAACAATTCGTTTAGATTTACAGTTTTAGAGAATTTTTTAGAAGATAAACAATTTTCTGTAATAATGCGATAGATTTTCTTTAAAAGTAAGCTTATAAATTGTTCCCTTTTTCAAAGTAATACGTTTTTGTGGTAGGCTGTTTTATTTTTGACCCCGAAGAATTAGAAAAATGAATCGAAAAAGGAATTTAACTGAACACGAGGTAGTGCGAGCCTCAGTTTTATTGGACGAGGGATATTGTCAGAGTTATGCTGCCAATTTGTTAGGCAAACATCGTTCTACAATAAGTCGTATGGTAAGACGCTTGAATGAAGTAGGAACTTATTCTAGAAGGCTAGGGCAAGGGCGAAAAACGATGCACTAGTGACCTAGATGAACGTTTTATAAGACAATATGCTTTAAGAAACAGGACTGTCACTAGTTCTGTAATAAAAAACGAACTCGAAGCTGTTCGCAATGTCACAATTTCTTCTAAAACAGTTAGAAGACGGTTAAATAAAGCTGGATTAAACAGTAGAAGACCAGCCACTGCGCCCTTGCTTACTAGAGAGAACAGAGTTGCCAGGTTACGTTTTGCTCGAAATCACGAAAACTGGTCTGTGGATGATTGGAAACAAGTTTTCTTCACAGATGAAACTAGGGTTAGTCTACAACATCCAGATGGTCGTGAGCGAGTATGACGAACACCAGGAGAGAGGTTTGCTCCTTGCAATATCTCTGCAAGGATTCCATTCGGCGGTGGCTCTGTTATGTTCTGGGGTGGCATCTGCTTTGATGCTCGCACAGAGTTAGATCCTGTCTGTACGAGATCCATGAATGCTGACTACTATCTTGAGAATATAGTAATAGAACATGTGATGCCTTTCGATCATTTTGTGAGGCCCAATTTCCTGTTTATGCAAGACAACGCTCGACCTCACGTGGCTAGGGAGGTACTCGATTATCTTAATCAAGTTTATATACCGATTATGCAATGGCCACCAAAAAGCCCGGATCTGAATCCGATAGAACATGTATGGGATCACCTTAAGAAAAATGTGAAACGTCATATACCTGCGCCTAGAAACCTGAGGGAACTTGAAAATTCAGTTATCACAGAATGGGAGCAAATTCCTCAAGATTTTATCCAAAATTTAATTAGAAGCATGCCTAGGCGCATAAACGCTGTCATCCGAAGTAGAGGAGGCAACACACGCTACTAGTGTCCCAGTTACTCCATTAATTTTGCTACCGGTGTTCCAGTTTATTTTTTTCATTATTACATAATTTCAACGATTTTGTTATTAGGTCTTAAGAATAATTTTAATTCGAATCTTATAGAGAAATTTGGTAGCTAATTCAATGTTCATAAAAAATTATTAAAATTAATTCATTATAGAGATTTGTATGATTTAATATATTGTTGCGTTAATTTTGTACAGGAGTGTATATATATATATATATATATATATATATATATATATATATATATATATATATATATACATATAAAATACAATCTTAATTGGGGAGCTCGGCAAATTTGGGCGTGATAGGAGATCACACAATTTTCATTAAGCCACCAATATTTCGGTCCTGGATTGGGACCTTCTTCAGGGCAGAACTGAAAAGAAGAACAGAGCGAATTCACTGATAGTGACTGACTTTAAATTAATGATGTTAATTAGGTTGTTATAATAAATTAGTGTGGAACAAGAATAAGATATTAGTCATAATAAGTTAAAAAAAACTCACATGAGAAGTGGAAAGATTTCGTTAGCCTGAATGGCCGTAGGTTGTACATAAAAAAAAGTTGTTACATATAAAAGTAGGTTAATCCATAAAATATACAAAATACACATTAAAACACTGTAGACAAAATTCCAAAAAACAAATTTAACACATGGATGTACTTGGGAACCTTGGATGCTGAAAACATCATTAATTATTTCACTTGTGACGACCACATATGGCCACCGCCATTTAGGAACAAATGACAAGAACGACAGGAGACAGCTACCCGACAGAGATAAGGCGTTTAGTCAAGAAAACTCAATTAACCAGAATGCGGGGTCGACACCTGGAAGGAACCGATAGAAAAGGAAGTACAAATATTGGACCCTAAGTGGGAGAGAGGTAGTCAATTGAGCGACCAAAACCACCCGGTATGTAATGGTGGAAGGATAAAACACACCCTAATTATAAGTAAATGGTGAGCGAAGGAGCGAGAGAGAGAGTGACAATAATGGGAGCAACGAAGAAGAAAATTATCTAGTGATTTAATTATTAGTTAATTTTTAGTTGGAATCTGATTGGAGGAAGAGATTGTTGGCAAAAAACCAATGAAGACTCGAGGCACCAGGAAGTGTTAGAGAGGTGACGCAAGGTACTGTCAATGGAAGGAAGACAGTAATCGCTAGGTGCAAAAGATGGCCCAGACAAAATGGAAGGACTCTGTGAAGCTCAGAATCAAAGAGAACCGTAAATAGAGAGAGGAAGGAGGAGAGAAACCTGGAAATTACGGAGCTAAAAGAAGAGACAACCAACGCGGTTCAGATGGATCTTAAGACACTTGAGACAGGGAAAGATTGTGAGAAGTTGATTTATCACAGAAGAGGAGGAAACTATATATGTTACCAAGACCACCCGATATGTAATAGTGGAAGGATAAAACACACCCTAATTATAAGTAAATGGTGAGCGAGGGAGCGAGAGAGAGAGTGACAGTAATGGGAGCAACGAAGAGGAAAATTATAAAGTGAATTAATTATTAATTAATTTCTTGTTGGAATTTGATTGGACGAAGAGATTGTTGGCAAAAAACCAATGAAGACTTGAGGCACCAGGAAGTGTTAGAGAGGTGACGCAACGCACTGTCAATGGAAGGAAGACAGTAATCGCTAGGTGCAAAAAATGGCCCAGATAAAATGGAAGGAATCTGTGAAGCTCAGAATCAAAGAGAACCGTAAATAGAGAGAGGAAGGAGGAGAGAAACCCTGGAAATTACGGAGCTAAAAGAAGAGACGACCAACGCAGTTCAGATGGATCATAAAACACTTGAAGACAGGGAAAGATTGTGAGAAGTTGATTTATCACAGGAGAGGAGGAAACTATATATGTTACTAAGACCATCCAGGTCGGTTCTTTTATTGATATTAAGGTGATTCTCCTGGATGTAACACATCTCAAGGAATTCTCTCTTGAAAGATTATTGGAGAAGTGAAGAATTTTGGGTTCCCTGAAGTTAAAGGAATGACCATTGTCAACAGAATGGGTCGCCAAGGCACATCGGTGTGGATGGCATCTAGTGTCACTTTTATGGAGTGCAATACGACGATTCAAGGATTGAGAAGTTTGGCCAATGTAGATTGATGGACAATTGAGGCAGGAAATTGAGTAAACCAAGTCTGACATGGAAAGAACTGGCAGCGGGGCCTTCAGCTTACTGAAGACACGTCTGTTTTTGAAGAAGTAATATTTAGCGATTTTAATGTTGGGAATGACACACAATATGTGGACTAATTTGTTTGTAAGGCCAGGAATGAATGGTAAAGAAAGCAACGACCAATTTATTTCGACTGGGGGAGTCAAAGGGGGAGGGGAGATATGCGGTAGGAGGAGGGGAGGGGGTTCTGGGGGAATTTGATGGATATGAGTAAGCTTGTTGACTTCATCTTTGGTTCTTGACTAAACGCCTTATCTCTGTCGGGTAGCTGTCTCCTGTCGTTCTTGTCATTTGTTCCTAAATGGCGGTGGCCATATGTGGTCGTCACAAGTGAAATAATTAATGATGTTTTCAGCATCCAAGGTTCCCAAGTACATCCATGTGTTAAATTTGTGTTTTGGAATTTTGTCTACAGTGTTTTAATGTGTATTTTGTATATTTTATGGATTAACCTACTTTTATATGTAACAACTTTTTATGTACAACCTACGGCCATTCAGGCTAACGAAATCTTTCCACTTCTCCTGTGAGTTTTTTAACTTATTATGACTAATATCTTATTCTTGTTCCACACTAATTTATTATAACAACCTAATTAACATCATTAATTTAAAGTTATCCCAGTCACTATCAGTGAATTCGCTCAGTTCTTCTTTTCAGTTCTGCCCTGAAGAAGGTCCCAATCCAGGACCGAAATATTGGCGGCTTAATGAAAATTGTGTGATCTCCTATCACGCCCAAATTTGCCGAGCTCCCCAATTAAGATTGTATTTTTAATAATTTTGGTAGATACGGCAACATTTTGCTTTCTTTCTTTATATATATATATATATATATATATATATATATATATATATATATATATATATATATATATATATATATATATATATATATATATATATATATATATATATATATATATATATATATATATAAATATATATATATATATATATATTATATATATATATATATATATATATATATATATATATATATATATATATATATATATATATATATATCAATTACGACGGTGTTACGGCCAGGTACGTGCGAAGATCCTAATGGTAGTTTAATGTTTTTATTGCATCAATTTGCCAAATCACTTTCTTAGATCTTGAAAAATACTATAATTCCTTAAATATTTCAGGTGCGATCTCCAGATATATATTAAAATTATATGATGTCGAATAATTTGTTGTTTTTTTGTAAATTATAAATTTGGTCATTCATTATTTAGATTCAAAATTAAATCATCTCAGAAATTCCTTTCAGCTCCAGTTAGAGAATGTTTATATTCAGTATATAAAGTTAATAAAAATAAAATGGATTTCCTGAGACTTCACTCATGTCCATTGTTATGAAAATTTATTCTTTTTTTTTCGCAACAACGAGCACGTTTTTCTAACCTCTCAACTTTTTGAACGTAAAATATTTATATATTTTAAAGACGAACAATGTGTGAAGCAAGCAAGAACGCAAAATGTAGAATTTTTCAGGGCAAATATCCCTGTTTCGATGCATTCGCTTATTATTTTTCAATTTTTTAAATATTATACCCGTAATTGCGTTACAGCTGAAACTTGGACACTGAATAAAACCGATATACAAAAAATTAGCTCGGATCCAGAGAGACGACAGATGATCGGGATAAAATCCAAAGATAGAAAAAAAAGCAAATGGATACGCGAACAAACGAAATTAAAGGATATTATAGTGTACATAGCACAAAGAAAGTTGCAATGGGTTGGACATGTGACACTCACGACTGATGATCGATGGACCAAGTGAACATTAGAATGGAGACCACGAGAACAGGAAAGGAGCCTAGAACGTCCTAAATCAAGGTGATGGGATGAAATACAGAGGGTTGCGGGCTTTGGATGGATAACAATAGCTGCAAAAAGATTGAGATGGAAATTCTGGGGAAAGACCTACATCCAGCATTGGATAGAATTAGGCTTATAGTGATAGTGACGTAGATTGGAATAGATATAATAATCTTAAAATTGGTCATATCAACGTGAGATTAATTTTGCCTAAGATGGATTCTGTTAGAGATTGCATATCTTCTCATTATTTTGATATTCTTGCTGTTACGGAGACTTGGTTGACTCAGCAGGTTGATCGTCATGTGGTCGGCATTCATAGTTACGAAACTGTGAGGTGCGATCGTGGCCGGGGGCGTGGAGGAGGACTCCTTCTATATGTCTGCGGCCCCTTTGTGTTTCGAGTTCTAGATAAAATAAAGTCTGATTGTGCTGAACAGATATGGATTCAACTTAAAATCAATTCTAGGAAAATATTTTTTTGTGTTTTATACAGTCCTCTCAGTTGTGCAAATATTAAAGAATTCTTAGATGAATTTGAATGCAATGTCTCTAAATACTTACTACATTGTGAGAACTTGGTGTGTGTAGGTGATTTCAATATAAATATTCTTAACTTTGAATCTGCTTATACTCAGCAACTCCTTTCGCTACTGGATGCCTATAGCCTAAGGCAGGTTGTTAATGAGCCTACAAGGCATAGTCATACTGGCGCTACCCTTCTAGACCTTATCATATGTTCTAATGATAATCTTTTGGTAAACGGTGGAGTGGATACTACATTTCATGCTTCTGATCACTTTTTAATTAAATGTGAACTGCAGGTAATTGCCCCTAGGCTTAAACCTTAAATTATCACATACAGAGACTACCGATTCTTTGTTTTATGAAAATCTTTTAAATGTCCCATTTCACAGCATTTTCTGTATGAATGATGTTAACAATAAGTTAGCAACTTTTAACTGTTATATTTTGGATCTTTGTGATATTTATGCTCCATTCAAAAATGCACGTATAACAAAGAAAAAGTACCCTGGATTACTTAAAATATTAAATTGTCTATAAAGCAGCGGGACAAAGCGCTCTCCAAATTTAAAAGGTCGGGGACGGCAGAAAATTGGGAGCAATATCGGCAGTTACACAATTATGTAACAAATCTCCGCATAGAAAATACAAAAAATAACTGGAGGTTACTTAGGGATCTGGGTGTCTATTCTAAGGAGACTAAATCAGTCCCTGATCATTTGGGAATTGTGGATGATATCAACAAGTATTTTGTTTAATTCTGTTACTCCTAAAACCCCTGATTCAAATATCTTGAATTACTATTTGCATAACAAAAACAGAGTGTCGGATCGTTTCAGTTTAGACTTGTCACCAGTGATGACGTCCAGTCGGCTCTCTTTTCTATCGGGTCACAGGCTGTTGGTATAGATGGTATTGGTCTATCTATGATAAGTTTGTGTTGCTCATATATCCTGCCATTTATCTTACACCTAATAAACTCATGTATCGAAACTCTTACATTTCCGCAGATATGGAAAAGTTCCTTCTTAATTCCGATACCAAAGATTCCAGTCCCTGCTGAATTAAAAGATCTTCGGCCTATAAGCATTCTGCCCACTTTGTCGAAGGTCTTGGAACGGGTCCTGGAGGGGCAGATTCGGGAATATGGTCAGTCCTATGACATACTGCCGACGTATCAGTCCGGCTTTCGTAAATATTACAGCTGCTCCACTGCTCTCTTAAAAGTTACGGATGATATCTTGGAGGCAGCTGACTCTGGTCAGCTTCCTGCCTTAATCCTTCTTGACTATTTCAGGGCCTTTGACACGCTAAACCATCAACTGCTTCTGGCAATTCTTCAATTCCTTGACTTCGAGACACAGGCTTGCCAGTTTCTCGGAAGCTATCTATCGAGTCCACTGGATATCACATGTGGCGTCCTGCAGGGATCTATTCTTGGTTCTCTCTTTTTTACTCTATATACTTCACAACTACTTAAAAATCTTACGCCATAGTGCATTTATGTGCGGATGATACTCAGTTATACTTGTCTTTTAAACCGGAAAACATTGCTGAGGCTAATAACATGCTTATGAGTGATCTTCAACGGCTGCAGCGGGACTCAGCTAATCATTGTTTAGTCCTTAACCCCAAGAAAAGTAAGGTACTTCTTTTTGGACGTAACCAATACAAGGATTAACTCCAAATTAGTCTAGACGGTGAAGCTCTGGTTACTTCGATTGTGGCTAGAAATCTCGGTCTGTTGCTTGACGTTGACTTGACAGCTGTGTAAGAAAGGCTTTTGCTAATTTGAAACTAATTTTTAATCAAAGGCACCTTTTGGATTTGAACTTCAAGAAATCGTTATGTGACTGCCTGGTCTAGTCACACTTCTCTTTTTGTGACATTTTGTACGGGCCATGCTTGATGGGACAAGATGCAAGGCGCATCTAGTTGATACAAAATTGCTGGGTGCGAATGATATGTGGGATCAAAAAATACTAAAGAGGTGTGAGTGCAAAATTGGCTGGTTTAACATGAGAGAAAGAAGAATGTTTCATAGCTTAGTTTTGTATAATAAAATAATCTTTCTAAAATGCCCGCCATATTTATATTAAAAAATAAAATTCAGATATGATGCACATGCGTTGGATTTGAGGCATAAACTTACTATCACTCCACCTTCCCACATAACAGCTCTATATGAACGATCTTTCAGCTATCAAATTTCGCAAAAATACAATCTGGTCCCGTTGAATTTGAAAAATGGTCCGTCTCAGGTTTTTAAAAATTCCATACGTCCTCTAGCACAGCATCTTTGTTCCAGCATGAATAGTACTTAGACTCTCCTGGGCCGCAATGCCGCTCTGTTGAGTCCATTGAGTCTGATATCTGATACAAAGTGATTGTTTTACAAATGGTACTCATTATATATTTGCCCTTTGCGAAATGGAGTTAAGGAAAAATTGTTATCTTAGTCGTAAGTCTAGTTATATTGCATATTATGATAAGTAGGTTTAGTGAGGAAGCCTAGTTTCTACTTCGCCTTTTGTGTGTTCAAGTTACTGACTATGTGAATGCACAATAAAGACATTATATATATATATATATATATATATATATATATATATATATATATATATATATATATATATATATATATATATATATATATATATATATATATATATATATATATATATATATATATATATATATATATATATATATATATATATATATATATATATATATATATATATATATATATATTTGTATATATATATATATATATATATATATATATATATATATATATATATATATATATATAAATGGTGAATTCTTACAGAAAAAAGGATTGCATAAAAATATTAGTAAACAGCAGTTCTGTTCTATATCTAAAATCTAAAATTTTCTGAACTGTTGATGAAATCCACTGTACTAAGCTAAAAATTTCACATTTTGAAAATAATTAATAGCACCAGTCAAAAATAAGTCACGTAAAAATGCGTTGCTTAAACGAGTAGTACCTATCGTAAAATAATTAACGTCGTATCCCGAAATCAACAGCGACTTTTTTAAAAATAGGTCTGGCATCTTATTTTCCCGTAATATTTTAATACTGGTATGTCAATAATTCACTTTTTAATTATAAATATTTTTAAACCTGTCATACTTGTAAGCAGTAACTGTCAAAACCACAAGACTGAAATTGGTAGTGCATTGCAGGTTAAAGTTAGCAATGAAATGATATAAATATCCAACGAGTTTCCATTTTGGAGAGGCTACACATAATAAGTTCATAGGTTGATGCTTACCACTATTTGAATCAAATTTTACACACAGAATGGTTCTGATTTGGAAAATTTAGTTATGAATTTTTGTTGACCTTTAATAAAGAAGTAAGATATTCAGGAAGAAAAGTTTAAATATGAAAATAAACAATTAAAAAATATACACAGAGCATTTCTCTCACCTTGGTCTTATTGCATTGTATACCTCCCGAGTAAAAAAAAAATATGCAGAGAACTAGTTGCATCTTGATTTTGATGTAAAGTATACTTCTTGAGACATTTTAACTGGTGGTTTTAGAGTTTCGCGTTTTAAATCCTTGGTAAGCTATCTTTATTGGAAAATAATTAATAAAATTAAATACATACTTAGAGAGTTTGTTCCACCTTGAACTTGACAAATGTGACCCCTCTGGAGATAGAATTAAATGAGGGTGGTTTACAACTTTATATTTAACTAGTTAAAATGTCTCAAGGAGTATTGCCCACATTAGATTTAATGTGGAATGTCTATGTCTATTTTTTTTTTTATCTGTTTAATGACTTGAGAATCGTGGAATTTTAGGAGGTGTACATTGTATTAAGTTCGGAAAAATTCTCTGTGTATAATTTTTGTTTTTTATTTCATATTTAACCTTTGCTTTATGAGTGCCTTAACCCCCTACCAAGGGTCAACGAAATTTCAATATCAATCAATTTCCCAAATCAAAACTCTTCTGCGCGTAAAATTTTGAACAAATATCAACCAGTGAACTTATTATGTGTAGCCTCTATATAATAAAAACTCGCTGCGACCTAGTTGCTAGCTCCATGTTTAGATAGATCAGGTATTCCTAAATTAGATATGAAAACGTCTAGGTCGAAAAATTATAAAATTAATTGAATTTGCATTTAGTGACAGAATATAGATAACAAAATGTTTAAAAAACAATTAAAATAAAAAAAAAACAATCAATTGCACGGGCATACCTACAGATAAAAATTTAATTAAATAAATTTTATTATTTTATACGAAATAATAGCTTTAAATAAGTTAAAAATAAAAGGCAGGTTTTAAACGGTATATTGCTAAGACCTAAATATTGAATTATTAGTTGGAAACCACAATAAAGTAAGTAATAAGTAATAAATTATCTCCACCCCTCGAATTACTGTTATTATTAAAAGACCTGGGATTTGGCACAAGTAAATTGTTTACCATTTCGGTATTACTCTTGGAATTGATAGTAGAACAACTTTTTTTAAATTCTGGTTTTATTTTGCCCAAACATGTAAGTTGAACTGTTACGTGGAAGTCAGCTGTTAAGGAGCAAGAATCTGGAAGACGTGGAAACGTACATCTTGTCGCGCCTTATCAAGGGATGTACTTTGAAATGATAGATGAGAAATCTTCTTTAGTATGATTAAATTACTTTTATAGTGATGCATATGAATCATTATTACTTTAATTAATTACTGGATGATTTGTTTCTCAAATGTGATAATTTACAATTATAGAGTACAATGGTGTATTTGGAAATATTAGGGAATTTCCGTATCTTGTTAAGCTTTTCATCTTCTTTCTTTGGTCCAATGGCATAATCTGATCTTAGGTGCGGGTTCGTTTAGCGGTAAAATTTAACTTTACAGTTTTTTTAATTTTTCAAAAATGTTCGAATTAGAAAAAAAGCTCTCTCATTTTAACATAATATATATATATATATATATATATATATATATATATATATATATATATATATATATATATATACATATAGATATATACGAGGCTGGTTTGAAAAGTCCGTGCAAAAATAAAAACTACTTATGTGTTTGGGGTAAACCTTTTTTATTTTTCGACATAGTCTCCTTTTAGGCTTATACACTTCGTCCAACGATGTTCTAGTTTGTTGATACCTTCCGAATAATAGAATTTGTCCAAGTCTGCAAAATATCCATTAGTGTCTGCAATCACCTCCTCGTTTGAATAAAATCTTTGTCCCGCCAGCCATTTCTTCAAATTGGGGAACAAATAGTAGTCCGAGGGAGCCAAGTCTGGAGAATAGGGGGGATGTGAAACGAGTTGGAATCCTATTTCCATTAATATATATATATATATATATATATATATATATATATATATATATATATATATATATATATATATATATGAGGCTGGTTTGAAAAGTCCGTGCAAAGTCCGAGTGATGGCACCACCGGCGCGTATCGAGGTCATGTTCAGTTAGTAGCATCTCTTGAATGAACGCACACCAAGTTTCAGCCATATTGGTCTATTTCGTTGTGTTTGGCATTCGTGTGAATCAAGGAAGTCGAGTAATTTTCAAGAAATGGACGAAAAAGAATTTCGTGTGGTGATTAAACATTACTTTATGAAAGGCAAAACGCCTCAGGAGACTAAAGAGAACCTTGATAAACATTATGGTGACTCTGCATCTTCGATTAGAACAGTTTATAAGTGGTTTCAAAATTTTCGGACTGGCCATATGGGCACAAGTGACGCTGAACGTTCTAGACGGCCTGTGGAGGTTACGACTCCAGAAATCATTGATCAAATCCATGATATGGTGATGGATGGCAGAAGAGTTAAGGTGCGTGAGATTGCTAGTGCTGTGGGCATCTGGACTGAATGGGTACATAATATTTTGCATAAATATTTGGACATGAGAAAGCTATCCGCAAGATGGGTGCCGCGATTGCTCACGCTTGACCAAAAACGGAATCGTGTAAAGTGTTGCAAGGATGGTTTGCAGCTGTTCCAGAAGAATCCGGAGGACTTTAAGCGTCATTTCGTCACTGTGGATGAAAAATGGATACATTACTATACTCCTGAGACCAAACAACTATCTAAACAATGGGTTACCAAGGGGGAATCTGCACCAAAAAAGGCGAAGACCGTTCCTTCGGCCGGAAAGGTTATGGCAACTGTCTTTTGGGATTCGCAAGGGATAATCCTCATCGACTATCTGGAAAAGGGTAAAACTACTACAGGTGAATATTATTCATCGTTATTGGACCGTTTGAAAACCGAGCTGCAAGAAAAACGCCCGCGATTGGCCCACAAGAAAGTCCTTTTCCATCACGACAACGCACCAGCACACACCTCAGCAGTTGTGGTCGCAAAATTAATGGAAATAGGATTCCAACTCGTTTCACATCCCCCCTATTCTCCAGACTTGGCTCCCTCGGACTACTATTTGTTCCCCAATTTGAAGAAATGGCTGGCGGGACAAAGATTTTATTCAAACGAGGAGGTGATTGCAGACACTAATGGATATTTTGCAGACTTGGACAAATTCTATTATTTGGAAGGTATCAACAAACTAGAACATCGTTGGACGAAGTGTATAAGCCTAAAAGGAGACTATGTCGAAAAATAAAAAAGGTTTACCCCAAACACATAAGTAGTTTTTATTTTTGCACGGACTTTTCAAACCAGCCTCGTATATATCTATATGTATATATATATATATATATATATATATATATATATATATATATATATATTATGTTAAAATGAGAGAGCTTTTTTTCTAATTCGAACATTTTTGAAAAATTAAAAAAACTGTAAAGTTAAATTTTACCGCTAAACGAACCCGCACCTAAGATCAGATTATGCCATTGGACCAAAGAAAGAAGATGAAAAGCTTAACAAGATACGGAAATTCCCTAATATTTCCAAATACACCATTGTACTCTATAATTGTAAATTATCACATTTGAGAAACAAATCATCCAGTAATTAATTAAAGGAATAATGATTCATATGCATCACTATAAAAGTAATTTAATCATACTAAAGAAGATTTCTCATCTATCATTTCAAAGTACATCCCTTGATAAGGCGCGACAAGATGTACGTTTCCACGTCTTCCAGATTCTTGCTCCTTAACAGCTGACTTCCACGTAACAGTTCAACTTACATGTTTGGGCAAAATAAAACCAGAATTTAAAAAAAGTTGTTCTACTATCAATTCCAAGAGTAATACCGAAATGGTAAACAATTTACTTGTGCCAAATCCCAGGTCTTTTAATAATAACAGTAATTCGAGGGGTGGAGATAATTTATTACTTATTACTTACTTTATTGTGGTTTCCAACTAATAATTCAATATTTAGGTCTTAGCAATATACCGTTTAAAACCTGCCTTTTATTTTTAACTTATTTAAAGCTATTATTTCGTATAAAATAATAAAATTTATTTAATTAAATTTTTATCTGTAGGTATGCCCGTGCAATTGATTGTTTTTTTTTTTATTTTAATTGTTTTTTAAACATTTTGTTATCTATATTCTGTCACTAAATGCAAATTCAATTAATTTTATAATTTTTCGACCTAGACGTTTTCATGTCTAATTTAGGAATCCCTGATCTATCCAAACATGGAGCTAGCAACTAGGTCGCAGCGAGTTTTTATTATATAGAGGCTACACGTAATAAGTTCACTGGTTGATATATATATATATATATATATATATATATATATATATATATATATATATATATATATACAAAGTTTGTTTCCGATCTTTGTTGAAAACCTATGACCTCGAAATGTTTGTTTTTCTATATACCAGATAAATTATTCAAGGGAATGCACTCGTGATAATTTTCGTTCAATCTACACCCTGTGGCGAATATATCATCAGTACTTTTCGAAAAATAATACAAAGAAAATTGTGCGCATGTATAACATTACATATATTTTTGAAATCGTGTTTTTACAAGCTTTCATTTGACATCCCACTCGATGACCTGGCAAAAAATTTTTGTTCACTTCCGAAACCAACCCTTTTTTAACTTTCAAAACTACACGCTTCTGATAAGGCCGTCAATTCCTATATTAGTGCCAAATATTAACTTTCTGTGTCAAATAGTTTCTAAGAAAATTGGGTGTAACACGGACAGACAGACTGACAAACAGACAGCGAAGTGATCTTATAAGTATGGAACACTAAAAATAACGTTGTCTATGAATAACTTACTAAACTTTTTCACGGTCCAATTTAGAATGAAAATTTTAAAATTGTTTACTAAAGTAAGTAATACAATAAACTGTAAACCGATTGCTAAGCTCTAAAGTTTTAATAAAGCAATGTACTTATTATAACGCCACACTCCCTATTGTGTTGAAATTTCAATTACAACTAGATATTTCTCCCCGTCTTGTAAACAGTCCTTGGCTTGATACGTTTCATTGCCTCAAGAAGAATTTCTCTTAATCTTTTGCTGACTGTCTTCTGAAATATTTGACAAATAATTTTAGACGGCTTTTGGAGTAGAATAATTTAATTATTATGTTTTATGTTTACCATTATTAAGCTTTTCTGTACGACTGAGTTTGATGTTGAAGTTTACTGAATTATTCCAAAGTTTTGAGTGGTACACCTATTTAACTTCAGAAACACGTTAAAATCAAATATTTAACAGATTATAACTTATACATAAAGATGAAAATAAAATTGATTTTAGGGCACTTTTTTATAAATAAATTTGATAAAAAACTAATTTAAAACGGTAAATATTACGTTGCAACCGTAGCATTGAGTAAGACTTTGTTATTTACATTAAAATGAAAGTAGTTACGTGACAGTTACAGGCCACTTTGTTCATTGTGTGCACCTTGAGTAAATTGGTCGGCTTTATCAAGTTGTTACATCTTCAAAATTTTAATGCTACTTCGATTTCACTCTAAATACCATTAAACCTTTAACATAAGCTAGTAACATTATTAGAATGAAAATATAAATTTTATTGTGATCAACTCTACGCTAGTAAATATTTCTAGATTTTTTTAATATTTGAAAACACTACATATTACCATATCGTTTTTTGCGATTTTAAGATTTATGATTTATATCTTCTTTATGAAATTTGCGGCGTTGTTAAATATCAATATTCTGCCTGGGGTTTGTGAGAATTATAAATAGTTTTGTTCATAAAAAAATAATTTGAGAAAAGCTTTGAAAAATTTAAAATTTTACAATTCTTACCGCTTCCGCTAAGTGAAGTGCTGTTTTCATAAAAAAATCAATTCCGCTATTTTTCCATTTCTTTATATTTTAGTTTCTCTACAACATTAAAACCAGTCTCCAATTTTCGTCGGTCTGTCGCTCTATCTCTCGGTATGAAAACTCTTGGACAAAATAATATATCGATGCCAAATTTGGTACACATAAACTATTTTAATTGGGAATGGAACCTTTAAATTTTTAGCGATATTGCTTATGTAGTTTTAATAGTATTCTGATAGTTTTTCCCGATTTTTCGAAGGATAATTAACACACTGTATGTTGTATTACTTAATAAGCAACTATATAAGGGGTTTAAGAGAGTAGGAAAAGGGTAAAAAGGGTTGATTGAAATATGTGCCAGGGTACCGTTAAATGAAAAATGGACAAAATATTGAGACTGAACAAATCTATAAGTACCTAAGTATGCAACAAGCAACGAGAAATCCATAGTGAAGATTGAACTAATAGACGAGTTTATGAAGATTATAAAGCGCGTATTGTAAACCAAGTCAATGAACAGAGATTTAATCAAAGCACTTAACACATATATATGCTATGTACAAGGTGATCATTTTTAGACGCACGGCCCCGATTTATGGAAAATTGTTGGATATTTATTTATTTTTTTAAATGTAGAATATTGCATGTCAAGGAGTATACTGACGTATTTCACTTTGGTAGTGCAAACAACGCCAGGCGCCGCGACGCCAAACAACTTTTTTTTCATCGACATACCTTTTGTAAAACGGCATTGGAAAGGTCTAATTTTTTTCAATATTTTCCGCTTAAACTATTTCTTTCTAATTGGTTTTGCACAAAAGTTATGCAGCAAAAACCCTGTAAAATATTATTTTCCTTTAATAAAATATCTTTGAACAATAAAAAACAAGAATATATTATCTTTATTGAAACCACAAAAAACTAAAACTTTTAATATTACATAACTTATTACATATTTGTAAATTAAAATATATGAAATTTAAAAAACAAAAAAAAAATATATCAAAAGAAATTTTCTGTATGTCACCCTTCTTCTTCCTACTTCTATCACTTCAACCAGAAGCTATTAACACACTTCTTACCTAGTTTAACTCTATTGAATTGAATAGGTGTGTAAACAAGAGCTGTTAAAGTAAAGCATGACAGCCGCCTACTAAATAAATTGTTTGAAAACCGACAAATATGGCAAACGATCCATGGCAACCGTGATGACCAATAAATAATATTTTAGAGGGTTTTTTGCTGCATAATTTTTTTGCGAAACAAATTATAAAAAAAAACATTTTAGAAAAAATGAAAAAATTAGGGCTTTTCAATGTCGTTTTACAAAAAGTATGTCGATGGAAAAAAAACTTGTTTTTCGTCGGGGTGCCCAGTATCTTTTTCATTACCAAATGTCAAATACGTCAGTATACTCCTTGATATGCACTATACCATTCTACATGTAAAAAAAATAAATATTCGGCTACTCATTGGAAATGGAAACTGAAGCAAGACTGACATGAGTCATTTTCAGAGAAAAATTAAAAACAAACAACATACGTATTACAT
Source organism: Pachyrhynchus sulphureomaculatus (assembly GCA_019049505.1). Lineage (NCBI taxonomy): Eukaryota > Metazoa > Arthropoda > Insecta > Coleoptera > Curculionidae > Pachyrhynchus > Pachyrhynchus sulphureomaculatus. The sequence continues at coordinate 100,400,911 of CM032453.1, read as the reverse complement.
TCGACTTGCTACCGAAATAAATATCCTACTCAAATATCAAGCAAATGACTGGCGAATGTAAACAAGATCAGCAAATAATAAATCTACGCTTATATTTTCGAAGCCTTTCCAAAATTTCTTTACAACATCAAATAATACGCGAAACAGATTATTCAGCACCGCTGCGGCTAAAGTAACATGAAATATGCTGCCACCATCAGTCAGACCTCCAGAAGCTATAAAACTGGTTAGCAAAGCATTTCCACGGATGACATCCAGATTGAGATCAACTAGGGAAATCTCGACAAAGCTCAGTCAAACTAGTAGCTGATGTCTGTACAGATATTTTTCAGAGATGGTAGGCTTTTTATTATATATATTTATTTTAAGTACAAACTATTTAGGATACATCTTTCATGACTTACCTGTACAAAATCATTAATATCAATATGAATGGTAGATATCGAAGACCGCAGATTGACTGCTCACGAATCCGTCAAATGTATAGCGTTGTTAGACAGTTTTCTCAATCATTTTAGCTAATAGAAAAGAAAATAAATAACATTATCTTTATAAGCAACAGCTGAATAGTTTCTAAAATTGTACTCTAATAAATATATATAATCACACTAAAATTAATAAGTATTAAACTGCTATTCATCCAAGGCAGGTTCTACTACACGATACTAGGTAATTATTGAGCGGTGTTGCACAGAAGTGGACTAAGGTAATTTTTTGTGTAAAAAAATATTGTTATTTTTTCCATAGTTTTCTCCTTGTCCTTACCGCACTCATTCAAATATTAAATGAATGACTGATTTCGAAGGAAGTGATTTCATAAATAGTATACTCAGTCTATATATTCATACTAGCCGTGCCCGCGGCTCCGCTCGCGTGGACTTGATTCACTACTATCGTCACGGCTTATTC
>CM032453.1:100289760-100399902 GCA_019049505.1 Pachyrhynchus sulphureomaculatus | reverse complement strand
CACCCGATTTTTCCGAAAATATTTGACACATGAAGTTGAATTGATGGCCTCATCATAGCCGTGTGGTTTTGAAAGTTATATTTTGACTTCAGAGGTTATTTTTGGGGGGTGAAATCGGAAGTGAAAATTTTTTTTACCAGGCGGTAAAAAGTGGGGTATCAAATTTAAGCTTGTAAAACCACGAGTTCAAAAATATATATAATATAATACTTGCGCACACTTTTCTTCGTGTTCTTTTTAAAAAATCGCGAAAAATCGCTGTTCCCCCCCTTATCTCCAAAAGTACTTATCAAAAAATTTGGAAAAAATTCTGGAATATTCTCCAGAGGGTGTAGATTGAACGAAAATTATCGCGAGTCCATTACCTTTAATACTTTAGCTGGTCTATAAAAAAAAACAAAAATTCATCAGGTTTCAGTAAAGATCGGAAACAAACTTTGTTGAAAACTCATTTGGGGTGTGTTTTGTGAAGTCACTGATCATGATATACCTCCGTAACAAAATTTTTTATTTTAACGTACGGAACACTAACTGCGCAAGTTCGACTTGTGGTTGACTGTATTTTTATATATATATATATATATATATATATATATATATATATATATATATATATATATATATATATATATATATATATATATATATATATATATATATATATATATATATATATATATATATATATATACATATATATATATATATATATATATATATATATATATATATATATATATATATATATATATATATATATTTATCTAGCAAGATAACATAATATCTGGTCGGTTCACTAATAGGGTTTTGGCGGTAAATATGGTCGTGTCCCTGTACAACTGGTATTTTTCATTTTCTAAGGTGATTTCAGATGAGTAGTGGTAATATGGACAGATGTGTTGTGTAAACTTTTGAAGCTGTTTAGGTTTAAATGAATTATCTTTCCAACACAGTTATAACGGTGTACGGCGGTAGGTGTTAATGATGAGCAGCCTGCCTTTTGTTAGATACCTCCAGGTCGATGAACTCAGCGGTCATCTCAAAGAAATGTCTTCTGCGGAGGACTTTCTCCTCGCCACGAGTTGGTTTTTGCGGGAAGGCGCTCCAATGTTAATCATTGTAATCTTGTAGACTAGCTGTACTCAAGCTTAGGGGCGTGTATTCGTCATCAGTTAAACTGAAAGCTACAAAGCTCCGCCCGCCCCGAACTCTTGATATTGTAAGTTTTTCCGTGACTGACTTGAGGTGGAGGGCTCGACACTGTGTTACAATAATTCATGTTCTTCTTTCGACGTTCTCAATATCCGTCTTCGTCCATTTGATCACTCCGAAAGTGTATATTAGGACAGTAATTTCATACATATTTATAACCTTCAATGTGTTCTTAACTTTTAGTTTAGTCTTAAAAATAGCTTTAAAACGCGTTATATATGTATTTTAAATGATTTTCATATTCTGTTCTCACTGACTGGTGTATTCCTAAATGTTTGTAGGTTTCATCCCTGGGTTCAATACGGTTGTCGTGTTGCAATTGGAATACCGTGGCATCGAGTTTACCTCTTATAATCATTTGAGTTTGTACTTGTCGAGACTAAAACTCATGTCTATGTCTTATGAAAATACTTCTATAGATTTTAGTTATGAGTTACATTATATACATGCGTGCTGGGTTAGCCTTTAATGTCATCCCTGTAAATTAGATGGGCCATCTTGTTTAGAACTTGTCCACGGTTTTTCAGAGCAAACCCATTCTTATTTAAGTTTAGAAAATTGGAGAGTGGATTTAAACATAGAGGAAACCAAAGAAGCTTAAAGAATCTCTCTGATGAAATTAAAAAGGAACGGTTCTAATCATACCTTCTTCATAATTGAGCATTAGTTGACTTGACATTACATGCTTGACTAAACCAATCAGCCCCTTTATATATCTCAAGAACTTTCATCATCCAGGAATGTGCTGCTTTTTGATAACCTATATATGCTGTATACAGGTTTCTTTGTTTAATCATTGCTTATTCCATTATGTCTGAATAGATCAGGAGTTACTTCTTCTGTTCAGAAATAATTATATTATGTAATTATTAATGTAATTATTATGCATGTTGACAGATATTTTTCTTATTAATTTGTAAACTGTCGGGAGATACGTAATCGGTCGGTATTTGGCAGGATTCTCTACGCTAGTTTCTATAGGAAGTAAACGTACTCTGTGAGAGGTAACTTGACATTTTACTTCTGTATTCCAAAAATGGGTAGAAATGATGGGTTATGTATTATATTTTGAATATTTTTTACCAAATATCATGAATGCTATTAGTTCCAGCTGCCTTTCAGTTAAACGAGTTAGTTATTGCCTGTTCTACTTTCCCATCAGGAATGATGGTGTTATCCATTTGTCTAATTTGTTGTATGCTTTTTTCGTCGTCAATAATCCATGGAGCATATGCATTATTAGCGGTGGGGTTGGACCATATGGATTCCCAAAACTGTTTAAACTGACATTCGTTCGGAGGTTTCCTATTGACGGGATAAAATAATTTATTGGATACTTTTCTTAGACTGGGCTCCCTATATCTTTACAATTTTTCAGAAATTACACTTAAGTTTTGTTTTAATGTATGGGCGACTTCAGTAACTATCCAATTATTTGGGTTATGTGCTGCATGCGTTTTTTATTTTCTTTGATGGTCTCGACTTGACGTCGAAATTTTTTACTCTGCTGTCATTTTTCATGGTAGTGAGAGCCCCCTGCTTAGATATTTTCTCAGTCTTGTAGTTTTATCATTTGATCATTTTTGCGTAGGCAGTATAGAATTTTTCTTTTCCTATTTTCTTTGATCTTACTTGACGTCATATTCACTCCGTGGAGGAGCAGCACAGACTATCACCCCCGGTCCATTTTGCCTGTCGTAGAAGCTGGCTAAAAGAATAAATTAGATGGTGGCTGCCCAGATGGTACCAGGTATAGCACCGTGTGATATCATCGCATAGGCTTAAGCTGCGTGAAGTTGCTTAACGTTTCGTGGCTGTGCCCATGTCCCTGGCCTGTGGAAAGAGAATAGCATGATAAAGCTCCTAGAATCAAAAAATTCCGGAGGTAAAATAGCCACCCGTTTTTATCTCCGAGTGAGGGCGGGTTCGAGAGCAGAGATTACAATTTTAAAATAGATTTTTGTAAAATACGAGTTTTAAACTCGAACATAAATTCGGTGTAAGCCTCATGTACTCGCTCTCTATGAACTGAACTCTCTCTATCTGGTTGAAAATAACGACTCAACTAACCACAAAGTTTATCTGCTGCCTCTGTCGACCATAGTGATACTAACTTTAGATCACTGTTTGTTTTTCTCCACCACACCATAGATTATTTACAGATTAATTATCCAGTTACCGAAATTATCATCCTAGGCGACTTTAATGTCCACAACATCAACTGGCTTAAGTATTTAAATACGATCGATGAAGAAGGTCGTGACGCTGAATCATTCTTCATAGGTTGTGGTTTTACTGAGCTTATCGATGAACCAACACGAATTCCTGATCGAGACTGATAGTCTTCTTGGCCTGTACGCTAGAAAGACCCAAATTTTTATAGAAACGTTTCTGATTTACTCAATTTGCTTGAGCTATTCCTTACTAATTCGATAACGTTTCAGTTTACTGGCTAAAGTCGAGAGCTTTTGCTTGAGTAGATCTAGCATTTCTATTACAGTAAAGTCATCATTTGATCTTTCTCGTTCAATAGTGGCTGCAGTCGCTTTAAAAGTTCCGGTATATTGGTTAAGCAAGTATTGTGATCTCTCTTCTAAGTTTGGCTATTCAGTTTTCGGGCCTTCTTTACCATGATGATGGGACGTTGGGTGCATAGCCTTGTCTTGTTTCGATCTATGCAATATCTTGCCCATTTACGGTCGATACTGTAAACACACAGGAATATATGAAGCTGTGTGAAGATTTCCTCGCACTGATTAACTGTTGAGTCTTAGATCTAAAAATTATATAGTAGTTTTATTTTTTTAGCTTTACTTCTTCTCTAATAGTTCGGATCGTTATCATACTCAATTTTAAAGACTCTTCTCTCTAATTCTATGGCTTCTGCTTGGGTTCACAGAAAACATGGTCTCTGAATTCTTCCAGCATTACCCTACGGAGTTCCTTAGCAAACGTGTACTTTCAAGTTTTTAGTCTTGTTATTGTGTAATAACATCGAATTATAAATTTATTCATATCAGTTGTCCAATTGACTCTCTGCCTTATCCTTCTTGTGATGCACATCACTGTTGGAAGAGGACAGTGTTGGTGTATTTGCGTCTTCCAATATACGTGGCGTTTGTTTTGTGCCATGGTCAGTAATCCTTTCGACGGTTCTGATCCAGAACTTGCAGCCCTGGCCAGCCTGAATATATCTCATGCTTTGTATTTACAGCACTCTCAAAGGGGCTGCTAACCCACAGTGCGGTTGTACTAGTCCTTGTTCTACGGGGAGTATTTTATTTCCTCCCTACGCTTCAAGAATGCTGGAGGCAGTGCCGATAAGTATGCTGTAGTCGCAGGAGGCCGCGGCCGATAGGGGAATCAGCAAACCTCTACGGGTTATTATTATTATTTTCATTCCTGTGAGAAGAGGAAAATTCACTTTATTTTATCGTAAATAATTTCCTGTCTAGGTATCATGTCTGGAGTATAAAAACTTTCCGCATCTTCTTAAAGTGCCTATTCGGTTCGAATGTTAGCAATAAGTCTGGCTATTATTACTTTATCCACTGCACCTCTGAAAAAACCGGTAGTATTTGTTGAGAACCAATTTCGCAGATTGTTTTGCCAGGAAATCCATGTGCGTCCTGGTCGCCTTTTTCCAAATATCTTTCCTTGGAGTATTAACTGTAGTAATCCATATCTGTGGTGAGTTCTCATTATAATACCATAGTCCAATTTTCCTACTTTAACAGTTTCCATAATTTCCAGTTTCTTGTTCATGCGACGTAAGACATCCTCGTTGGTAATATGGTCAGTATAAGATATTTTCAAGATTCGGCAATATAGCAATAATTCAAATGCCTCAAGTTTCTTAGAGGTGACTTCAGCCAGCGTCCAAGATTTCACACCATAAAGAATAGCATCTGAGGAGTATCATTTTTGTACTCAATTTTATTGCTGAGCGTTTGAAAAGTGATGTTATTTTGAAGAACACTGCTATAGCCTTTTCGATACGGCAACGAATTTCCTGCGAATGATCCCACTGTTCGTTTATCATGGTACCTAGATATGAATATTGTGGAGTTCTTTGTATTTGTTGATTGTTAGCCATGAACAAGGTAGCAGGAACCGGAGACTTGCTGATTACTATGTACTTTGTTTTGCTGATATTAAGTTCGAGGCCGTATCGACAACTGACTTCGTTTATTTTTTTCTTAAGATGTTGCAGAATCTCTAAGTTATCAGCCATAACCGCCGTATTGTTAGCATAACGAATGTTATTTATTCGCTCCCCATTAAGCAGTATTCCTTCATCAGCCTCTTCAAGTGCCTCTCTGAAGATTTGCTCAGAACATATATTAAACAATAGTGGAGACAAAACACAACCATTCCTTACTTCACGCTGAATTGATATTGCTTCTGAGCGCTCCCCTTCTGCTTGAATAAATGCCTTCTGGTTCCAGTAGAGGTTGCCAATAATCCACAGATCCTTTCCATATAGCTCAAGGTCTTTGGACCATTTTGTGACGTTGGACTCTATCAAAGGCCTTTTGGTAGTCGATCAGGCACAAATATACGTCACAATTGACGTCTCTACATAGGTGAATCAAACCCTACATAGAAAACAAGGCCTCTCTGATTCCCATGGCATCACGAAAACCGAATTGTGTAGCTGACATGTTTTCTTCACACAACTTGTATATTCTTTTGTGAATGATTTTCAGAAATGCTTTTAAAACATGGCTTATAAGGCTAATTGTTCGATATTCTCCATATTTTTTAAAGCCTTCGTTTTTTAGGATCGGTATAAACTCAGACTTTAATCAGCTTTCTGGTATTCTACCTAAATCATAGATTTTATTGTAGATCACCGTAAGCCACTTAATCCCATCCTCATCTAAGAGCTTAAGGAAGTCCCCAACGAGACTAGTGGCTTTTCCATTTTTAGTTGATTTATTGCAATGCGCACTTCATCTGTGATAATACAGGGCCCAAACAAGTCTATTGAGCATTCATCAGAAAACAAATCGGTAATATAGTCTTGCCATATCTTCAGTTTCTCTTTCTTATCGATAACAACGTTTTCTTGATGATCTGTTAAATGTCCATTTGATTTCGTTCTCCGTTCACCAGTTAAGTCTTTGATTTTTCCATAGATATTAAAGCTATCATACTTTTCCTGCAATTCCTCTATTTCCTTACATCTTTCCCCATTTCACCTATCTTTAGCTGTTCAAATTTCTTTCTGTATTTGTGTGTGTAGCCTGCTATATTCTTTTGTTACCTCTGTTTTTGTGCAACAGTCATCCTCCATTAGTCTTAGAATGTCATCTGTCATGCATTCCTTCCTTTTATGTGTTTGTCCCACAGTTAGATACTTATTCTTTAGCCCCCTTGTTATTTCATTTAACTTTTCTAATTCAGATTGTATGTCTTCGTTTAGATCTGTGTCTCGGAGTTTTTTATTAAGATCTTTTTTAGGTACGTTTGTTACATTTTCGTCTTTAAGTTGTCGCCTATAGTGTATGTTTTTCTGTTTTCTTTTTAACTTTTTCAAGTTAATTCTTAGAACCCCTATCAGGGCATTGTGATTCGAGTTTATATCAGCACTGGGATATGTGTTGACAGATACACTATTTCTAAAACGTTTATTCACTAGAATATAGTCTATTTGATTTCTGGTGGTATGGTCTGGTGAGTCTAGTGGGTATTTCCAAGTGTATACCATAATCTTCGTGGTGGTAGGTTGAAGAAGGTGTTAATGATAATATAACCTAATTCTTCAGCGAAAATGTTTAGTCGTTGTTTCTTTCACCTAGACCATAAGTTCCTGATCTACCTCTTCCAATCTTGGCGTTAAAGTCTCCCATTATGACTGCCAAGTCCCGTTTTGGTATTTTTTTAGGACTTGTGTTATTTGCTGGTGAAATTGCTCAACCTCTTCATCCTGTTTATCTGCAGTGGGAGCATATATTTGTATGACGTTAAGAGAAACAGGTTTCGTTCTTATTTGGAGAAGCATTATTCTGTCTGAAGGAGGCGCAAAATTTGTGACGCACTTGTCTGTAGTTTTGTCAACTATAACTTCCACTTCATACTCATGTTTATTTTCGGCCGATCCTGAATATATAGTTTGTAATTTGCCATCCTACAGTGACCTGAACCTGGCCATCTTACTTCGCTTATTCCCATTTCTAAGATCGCACTGTGAGCTTTTCCTACCTGGTAAAGAGTTTTAACGTTCAGGTGCATAATTTGATGTTTTTATTGAACAACACTGGTTTTATTTCCTGATTTAGCAGCGTTCAAAATTGTCCCTCCCAGAGATCCGATTGGGGGACTAGATACTCAGGAATTTTTCGCTCTAAACTTTGCCATCATGATTTTAACTAGCCATTTTCAATTTGAATCATTAACGCAGTGGTTTACCATTTCCTTCTGCATTCCTATGCCTTTGACGACTTGTGTAGTTCATCCGCATAATGTTGCTCAAATATTCAGGTAATTTCAGCTTCTTCAAATGTGATGGAAGTCCTTTTGAAACTGTTTTTTTCACTGACACTGTTAAGGGTATATTACATATATGGTCCAGTTTCCAGTTGATTTTTAGTTTGATAGCCAGATTTTGGTATTTGTCGATCTTCTGGATCTCGGGTTTTGCGAGATTCGTAGACACGAATGCAATGAAATCATTCCTGTGTATTAAGTATTCAGTTTATTAGCACCATGTCAAATCTATTACAATCGACTGTTTTATTTATTATTATGGGTATGTTTCAACATAGCGTGGCTCTTTTCTTTTCCAGGACAAGTTCTTTTTTTATTACTACCATTATTCTTATTTTAAAAGCATGACATAAAAAAAAAACTATTAAAATACTTTTAAAATGTGTCGTAACTATCAAAAAATAAATAAAACTCTCCTAAATTTTCAAAACTTACCACATTTTTCACGTTTATTTTAGAAAAATGTAAATTCTAATTTTTATGTTGACCCAAGTGTAATAAATTATTAAAAAAATAAAGCTATTATTCATGATACTTTGTATCTGTGCATTTTGTATAATAAAGTTGTTTATTATCACTTCGTTCAAACAGTTTTTATTTATTCTGATCCCATGGAAAATTGGACCAATTTAAAGACAATAGGCAAAATAATAGCCAAACAGAAACAATGTATTGTTAGATAACGTGAATAGGGTACGGTGAATCAGTTGGATAACCTAATTTTGGTTGTAATCGAGACAATAGCAAAAAATGATAATGGCTAATGAAATGTATAGCTGAAAACAAATTATCTCAGGTTTTTTCAACAATTTCCTCTTGTTCTGTATAGCTAATTGCAATTTTCAAGTTTAAAATGTTTCCTTTGTTTTGTTGGATATTTATTACATTTGAATATAAATATTCATATTTCATAGTTCTCTACCAAATTTATAGGTTTCAGAATATGACATAATGAATAAAAGCTAATAATTATAATAATTATATGTACCATATAATGCACAACCAAGATCGTAACACGCAAGAATAGTAGAAGATATTTTTAGTATTCCGTATAGAACACTTATAAGATCAGTTCGGTATCTGTCCGTCTATCAGTCTGTCCATCTGTCCGTCTGTCCTTCCGTCCGTCTGTCCGCCCGTTCGTCCGTCCATCCATCTGTCATATCCGATTTTCTCCGAAACTATTTGATATAGAAAGTTGAAATTTGGTGTTAATATACCGAGTAATTTTGAAAGTTCAATTTTGTCTTAAGGGGTTAGTTTTGGAGGGTGAAATCGAAAGTGAAAAACTATTTTATTTACTAGGTCATCGAGTGGCATGTCAAATGAAAACTTGTAAAAACACGAATTCAAAAATATGTATAATGTAATACTTGAGCGCACTTTTCTTTGTATTATTTTTAAAAAATCGCTGTCACCCTTCCCCCTTATCTCGAAAAGTATTGATCAAAAAATTTTAAAAAGATTCTGGAATATTCTCCATAGGGTGTAGATTGAACGAAAATTATTACGAGTGCATTACCTTTAATAATTTATCTAGTATATGTATGGTATATATATATAAAAATTCAAGGTCATCAGTTATCAATAAAAATCGGAAACAAACTTTGTTGGAAACTCATTTGGGGTGTGTTTTGTAAAGTCATTGACCATTTTATACTTCTATAACAAACATTTTTATTTTAAAAACAATTAACGTACGGAATACTAATTGCGCAAGTTCAACTTGCACTTCACCGGTTATTTGGAGGATATGATATAATAATACATATAACATAATTTTCGAAGATGTGTTACAAAGTAAGTAATTATTTCATAACTTCAATTTTAGTTGAATGTTCTTGCAAAGAAAAATGCTTCGCTTTTGCTTTTTTTGTGATTAGTATCATGCAATTATATGTCAACGTCTTTTTTATAGTTAGAGCCATTTTAAGTCTTACCTCCAATTTTTTTGCTTCTTCAATATATTCTTTATTTTCTACAAATTATGACTTGTTAGGAAGAGGCTTAGTTGCCAATTAAAATAATCCTTTTGGTGTTTGCATTAGATTGGTTACTCTTTGAAGGCTGGTTCTAGTAGTCAACCTTTTCAAAGTCCCACCCAAACCATCGCACGCACCCTTACCATGGGACGTTGGAAAAAAGTGTCACTTTGTAGCTAAACCAAAATCTTCCAGATGATGAGGGAGACTGATAATTTTTTTTTGCTTTTGTATTACCCAGAAAAATATGTAATTTTTTAAATTTTCATTTCAGCTGAGTTTGCCTCTGTTCCAGTATTCAATAATTAGAATTCTAAGTTTACGATGAGTGTGCATTGCTAATAACAACGATCACTACATAATTTTCATATAGAGGTACTGAAATAAAAGGATTACTTTTCAAAAGCAAGAAATGGGCATAAACGTGAACGAGACGCTGCTTGACGCGCGCAGGAAATTATTTAATATTTTCCGACCCAATAGAAACCCCACTTTTCAAAAATATGGATTTTTTAGACTAAAGCTTGGCTAATATAACGGACTTTTTTAGATTTTATAAATTGTGGAGGCAAGCATGAAAAAATTACTTAAGCAATTTCATTATTATTTTTTATAAATAAACGGTTAAAAAATTGCACGGTTATACTTTGCGAAAGCCAACATAAAGAGCAATAAAATGGCGAAAGAACGAAGATTACGCGTTAAATAGAACTGTTAGTGCTTTTTTAATGTGCTGCCGGTTAGTAGAATACGATAATTTTAAACATCTATATTTTGCAAAATGAACATTTGGAAAAAAATCTCGATATAGTTATGTGTAGGTAAAGGTAAAATAGATGTACGGTTTGTAAAAGAATGATCCATATGTCTTCAGGTAAGGTATATATACCTTATTGCAAATTAAGCACAGATTGAACATACCGTAGTATAAACAGCTGACACTGTTTAAAAACCCTATATATATATATATATATATACATATATATATATATATATATATATATATATATATATATATATATAGGGTGATGCACGGTGGATGGCTTATTGGATGTTTCTGGAAAATCACTAAACAAATCGATTCGAAGCTCTAGTGGTATATGTTAGCGAACATACTTTATCTTTCTTAAATATTTTCAACTATGCATTATTACCGCATCTATTGGAAAGTAGTAGCAAATTTTTAAATGGAATATGCTGGATCTTATATATTTGGATTTTTATAATTATTTTCTATCTTTTTATTCAGAGACCATTGCCTAATTAAATATTAAAATACCTAAGCTTCAAGAACTTCTAGAAACACAACTTCAGGTTATGATTAGCCAAGATCCAAAGGTATTACGTCCTGTAACCAAATGCTGTTTAGAGCATACAGGTTGGTTCAGAAAGAACTTTGCTAAAAGACCTGTTTTCTAAATAGAACACACTGTATATTATTTTCATTCCAAAAAGCTGCTGGAATTTGTTCTTTTCTCATATTTAATGTTCCTATGCCTAACTTATTTAATATTTTTGATGTATAATCATTTCTTTAATAAAAGCGTCAAATATTGTTTTAAAATAGACTTTTAATTAAGTAGCCTCTGGAATTATCATCACATGAATTTGACGTTATTTACTAGTTTTTGTTGGCGCTTTGTATTTCTCACTGTTAAGTATAAAGTGTAAAATAAAATATCTAATAAGGAGGAAGGAAATTCGAATACAGTTCTTAAGATTTTATTTATATTACATGAAGAGTGTACTTCCAGAAAATTCAACGAAATTTGTCCTGATTTACCAACAGTGACTAGTATGAAATTTCGATGAATCCAGAAAAATTTCGCAAACCCATCAGCACCCGGAAGTTTACCTAGGCATGTAAGGCAGTAGAAGAAACTGGTTTAAGCTACACCTCTATTCTGAGAATGTTGCATAAGCAGAATATGCACGACTACAAATTTATCAAAGCTCAGAAATATGAAGATTGTCCACAGAGAATGGAAGTTGTGAAAATTTATTAGTTCATATTCAAGAATATTCAATGTTTTTAAGAAAAAATTTGGACGAAATTTTCTCGTAAAGGAATTTTTAACCGGAAAAATAATCATTTTTTGGGTTAACGAAAATCCTCGTATTGTAGGAGACTCTTCTTTTAAAGAAATGTTTAGTTTTAGTGTATTTAGTTTAATGATGGACCATCAAATACTCATTTGATATATGATGAAAAATTAACATCCAGAAAATATTTAGAAAGAATCCACATTACTTGAGGATTTGACATATAATCCTACACAGACACAATACCAAAGTATTTGTTACCAACTTGACGGGCCCCCTACATGTTGTACGGCTGAGGAAGGTATGATTCAAAAATGATATAAAATACAGGGTGTTCTATTTAGAATATTGAAGTTGCTGCTACTTTTCGATAGAAACGGCTATACAGTATGGTTAAAAATATTTTAGATAGATAAAGCATGTTCGCAAACCTATACGATCACAATTTTAAGTCGATAAGTTTAGTGGTTCGTCCGAAACGTTTAATATATGTATATACATATATATATATATATATATATATATATATATATATATATATATATGTATGTATTTTTATATATATATATATATATATATATATATATATATATATATATATATATATATGTATGTATTTTTATATATATATATATATATATATATATATATATATATATATACATATATATATATATATATATATATATATATATATATATATATATATATATATATATTATATTATATAAATAAACTCCTGGACAAAATTAACGCAACAATCTGAAAATTAATTTATCTTTTTCTTATGTCAGTTTTAAAGTTTATGACCATAGAATAACTTATCAAATCAATAGCTTATCTGGTTTTCTTGTTTGAACTGTTAGGCAGGTTAGAAAGTAGCTTTAATCCAGATTTATCTATAAATTAAACAGTATTTTTTCCAAAATATTCTATTCTAGCCTGCAAAGCCAGCTCAGAATAAAATTCATGTCGTACGGAAATGGGCTTTAGGTTAAATTGTTCAGAAAATGGATATCTTATAGGTTTTGACCTCCTAATTAAAAGTTCTCATGGGACTAACGTTCAAAAATGAATAAATGACATGCACGTAAATATGCATGTATATATATATATATATATATATATATATATATATATATATATATATATATATATATATATATATATATATATACAGTCCCTGGCCAAATTATTAGACGCACTGCAAGATTTCATGTAAAATATTAATTACCGAGTGATATTGTACCGTTTTATTATTTTAAATTGATTTGTTTTTTATTTTTTATATTATCCAATCAATTACCTATTTATTTGACATAAATAAAACAGCATTAATTTAGAAAAGCATAAGTTTATTAAGTTTTAAAGAAAAGTGAAATTAACGTTAGTAAAAGTCAATATTTAGTTGAGCCACCTTTAGCCGCTATCAAAGCTTTAATTCTGCGCGGCATGCTATCAATGCAAGATTGTACTGTCTCCTGCATTTGAGGATGATGATTCCACACATGAATATATATATATAATATATTTTATATTACATGAAGAGTGTACTTCCAGAAAATTCAACGAAATTTGTCCTGATTTACCAACAGTGACTAGTATGAAATTTCGATGAATCCAGAAAAAATTTCGCAAATCCATCAGCACCCGGAAGTTTACCTAGGCATGTAAGGCAGTAGAAGAAACTGGTTTAAGCTACACCTCTATTCTGAGAATGTTGCATAAGCAGAATATGCACGACTACAAATTTATCAAAGCTCAGAAATATGAAGATTGTCCACAGAGAATGGAAGTTGTGAAAATTTATTAGTTCATATTCAAGAATATTCAATGTTTTTAAGAAAAAATTTGGACGAAATTTTCTCGTAAAGGAATTTTTAACCGGAAAAATAATCATTTTTGGGTTAACGAAAATCCTCGTATTGTAGGAGACTCTTCTTTTAAAGAAATGTTTAGTTTTAGTGTATTTAGTTTAATGATGGACCATCAAATACTCATTTGATATATGATGAAAAATTAACATCCAGAAAATATTTAGAAAGAATCCACATTACTTGAGGATTTGACATATAATCCTACACAGACACAATACCAAAGTATTTGTTACCAACTTGACGGGCCCCCTACATGTTGTACGGCTGAGGAAGGTATGATTCAAAAATGATATAAAATACAGGGTGTTCTATTTAGAATATTGAAGTTGCTGCTACTTTTCGATAGAAACGGCTATACAGTATGGTTAAAAATATTTTAGATAGATAAAGCATGTTCGCAAACCTATACGATCACAATTTTAAGTCGATAAGTTTAGTGGTTCGTCCGAAACGTTTAATATATGTATATACATATATATATATATATATATATATATATATATATATATATATATATATATATATATATATATATATATATATATGTATTTTTTATATATATATATATATATATATATATATATATATATATATATATATACAATATATATATATATATATATATATATATATATATATATATATATATATATATATATATATATATATATATATATATATATATATTATATTATATAAATAAACTCCTGGACAAAATTAACGCAACAATCTGAAAATTAATTTATCTTTTTCTTATGTCAGTTTTAAAGTTTATGACCATAGAATAACTTATCAAATCAATAGCTTATCTGGTTTTCTTGTTTGAACTGTTAGGCAGGTTGGAAAGTAGCTTTAATCCAGATTTATCTATAAATTAAACAGTATTTTTTTCCAAAATATTCTATTCTAGCCTGCAAAGCCAGCTCAGAATAAAATTCATGTCGTACGGAAATGGGCTTTAGGTTAAATTGTTCAGAAAATGGATATCTTATAGGTTTTGACCTCCTAATTAAAAGTTCTCATGGGACTAACGTTCAAAAATGAATAAATGACATGCACGTAAATATGCATGTATATATATATATATATATATATATATATATATATATATATATATATATATATATATATATATATACAGTCCCTGGCCAAATTATTAGACGCACTGCAAGATTTCATGTAAAATATTAATTACCGAGTGATATTGTACCGTTTTATTATTTTAAATTGATTTGTTTTTTATTTTTATATTATCCAATCAATTACCTATTTATTTGACATAAATAAAACAGCATTAATTTAGAAAAGCATAAGTTTATTAAGTTTTAAAGAAAAGTGAAATTAACGTTAGTAAAAGTCAATATTTAGTTGAGCCACCTTTAGCCGCTATCAAAGCTTTAATTCTGCGCGGCATGCTATCAATGCAAGATTGTACTGTCTCCTGCATTTGAGGATGATGATTCCACACATGAATAATCTTTACTAGGAGCTGGGTTTTGTTGGTAATCACATCTTTAGCCACTTCTCTTTTCATCAGCTCCCACACATTTTCAATGGGGTTCATATCAGGGCCAATCCAACAGAGGGATATTTTTTTCTGCCAAAAAAGCTTTAACAGACCGAGCAATGTGGCAGGGAGCTCCATCTTGCATGAAAGTGAATGGTTCTCCATTTGGAAACCATTCTCTGAGCTGCGGAATCAACCGATTTTGTAATACTTCTTTGTACTGATCTTGCCTCATTATTCCTTTGACGACGTACAGACGTCCAGTGCCCTTGCCGCTGATGACTGACCAAATCATCACTTTGGTGGGATGTTTAACAGTCGGGACGACACAATCAGGATGAAACTTTTCTCCATGACGACGACGCACATACTGAGCTTTATTCTGCAAAATTTCGAATGTGCTTTCGTCACTGAAGCAGACCTGTCAAAAATAGAAAAAATATATAAACTTCCATGTTTATTTGCTTTATTTAACTGAAAATGATAATAATGTATCAATTATTGATTAAATTGCTGTATCTTACCGATCTCCAGAAGTCCACATCTTTGTCTTGCCATTGTTTGGTCCACTTCAGGCGCCTTGCTTTCATTGCAGCTGTTAACTTGGGCTTCCTGGCGGGGCGACAGGTCTTAAAATCTAATTCTTTCAATTTTCTTCGAACAGTGCGCTCAAAAGCATTTACGCTAGCATCCTGGAGTTGTGATTTTATTACCTTTGTGGTAGCAAATCTGTTTTTTCTACACAAATTTTCTTCAAACATCTCTCTGACCGTGGAGTGAAAATTGGTTTTCTACCGCATCTTTTCTTTCTTTTCGGGCTTAATTCCTTCCCTGGCTCAATTTTCTTTTTTATGCGTCGTACACTAGCTTCAGAAACCTCCAATCTTCGTGATATTTCTCGGTTTGTAAATGTTGTCGCAATCACAAGCGCCTTCACTTCAGCTTTTTTACGTGGTGAAAGATCGCCTTTTCTACCCATAATGAAAATAGTCCAATTACTTTTTTAAAACACTGCATACAAAATAAACTAATAACTGAGTAGTATAAAACTGTTAAACAAACAATCACAGTCCATAAAGCCACAGAAACACGTCCGTACCTGGCTCGATTCCGATCGCGACTGATACAGGTTTGTACTTATTTACGTTCATGTATCACTTTGTCAACACAGTGTTGCCATATGTTAAAAATAAATACAAATATGTAGTCTACAACAATTCTTTTAAATAAAAATCAATAATATTGTAGTTTAAATATACCATTATTGCATAAAAACTCTTAAGAAACATAAAATTACTAAAAAAAATACAGTGCGTCTAATAATTTGGCCAGGGACTGTATATATATATATATATATATATATATATATATATATATATATATATATATACATGTTTATATATATATATATATGTATGTATATATATATATATATATATATATATATATATATATATATATATATATATATATATACATATATAGTAGTTATTATTTGTCTAACCTACCATATGTCTAAATTGAACTGTTTTTGAATTGCGATACTACGATAGTTCCCTGAAAGTCCCCAAAATATGTAGAAATCGAGGACGATGACTTTGAAGTTTTGGGTCGTGTTAGTTTTTTGAAAACAAATATTAAAATGGGTCTATAAAAGCTAACAATTAATTTGTATACTAGATATATATCCTCAATTTATCAGTTCCTTGGCGGGTGGAAACACTTTTAAAGCCTGAATAAATTATTTGAAGTTGAGTTTCAAGTAACAGATCAAATATACACCCAGCTCTATTTTAAAATATATTAGCTTAAAAAGATAAGGATCAAATAAAAAGATCAGTAAATTTAAAAAGAATTCCGAGAAAACATCGACCAATTTGCGCATGTCTCTTTTCGTCCCTGATTCTTTAAATCCAATGAAATTTACAGAGATACGGCTACGATTTACCGTTTCACTTATTTCTGAATTTTTTGTTTCCAATTGATCTATTCCACTTATGATTTGACGGCCTAGTTGTGTGGTTTTATCAGTAATTTTATGCTTATCACTTCTGTTCCAACCCCAATTATCTTTTTTTTTTAAATTTGTATGTCTAATTAACAAATTATAACTTTAAAGAACTATCTTGTGTACTAAAATAATGGGTAGATGTATATTAAATATTAAGAAAATAGTCCACAGAAGTTAGAAATTATATAATTTTTTACTTTCTTCATCTCAGAAACTAGCCTATAATGTCAAGATAACTTTGATAAAAATTTATCAAAATATATTTTCATGAAAATTTCTTTTGTATTATTTCTTGTAGATTGCTGATCGCATACGAACAATTTGGGACCTACAAAGTTGTTTTCCGTTGCATTTAACTTTGGAGAGAGTAGTGTCCCGGTTGATGTGGAAGGACCCATATATAAATATATATATATATATATATATATATATATATATATATATATATATATATATATATATATATATATATATATATATGTATATATATATAGAATAGAATAGTAGGCTATGCATATTTTGTTTTATTGTTCATGACAGAAATCAAAATAATTCGTTTAGATTTACAGTTTTAAAAGAATTTTTTAGAAGATAAACAATTTTCTTTAATAATGCGACAGATTTTCTTTAAAAGTAAGCTTATAAATTGTTCCCTTTTTCAAAGCAATACGTTTTTGTGGTAAACTGTTTTATTTTTGACCCAGAAGAATTAGAAAAATGAATCGAACAAGGAATTTAACTGAACACGTGGTAGTGCGAGCCTCAGTTTTATTGGACGAGGGATATTGTTATGTTGCCAATTTGTTAGGCAAACATCGTTCCACAATAAGTCGTATGGTAAGACACTTGAATGAAGTAAGAACTTATTCTAGAAGGATAGGGAAAGGTCGAAAACGATGCACTAGCGACCTAGATGAACGTTTTATAAGACAATATGCTTTAAGAAACAGGACTGTCATTAGTTCTAAAATAAGAAACGAACTCGAAGCTGTTCGCAATGTCACAATTTCTTCTAAAACAGTTAGAAGACGGTTAAATGAAGCTGGATTAAACAGTAGGAGACCAGCCACTGCGCCCTTGCTTACTAGAGAGAACAGAGTTGCCAGGTTACGTTTTGCTCGAAATCATGAAAACTGGTCTGTGGATGATTGGAAACAAGTTTTCTTCACAGATGAAACTAGGGTTAGTCTAAAACATCCAGATGGTCGTGAGCGAGTATGGCGAAGACCAGGAGAGTTGCAATATCTCTGCAAGGATTCCATTCGGCGGTGGCTCTGTTATGTTCTGGGGTGGCATCTGCTTTGATGCTCGCACAGAGTTAGTTCCTGTCCGTACGAAATCCATGAATGCTGTCTACTATCTTGAGAATATTGTAATAGAACATGTGATGCTTTTCGGTCATTTTGTGGGGCTCAATTTCCTGTTTATGCAAGACAACGCTTGACCTCACGTGGCTAGGGAGGTACTCGATTATCTTAATCAAGTTGATATACCGATTATGCAATGGCCACCAAAAAGTCCTGATCTGAATCCTATAGAACATGTATGGGATCACCTTAAGAAAAATGTGAAACGTCATATACCTGCACCTAGAAACTTGAGAGAACTTGAAAATGCAGTTATCACAGAATGGGAGCAAATCCTCAAGATTTTATTCAAAATTTAATTAGAAGCATGCCTGGGCGCATAAATGCTGTCATCCGAAGTAGAGGAGGCAACACACGCTACTAGTGTCCCAGTTACACCATTAATTTTGCTACTAGTGTCCCAGTTTATTTTTTTCATTATTACATAATTTCCACGATTTTGTTATTAGGTCTTAAGAATAATTTGAATTCGAATCTTATATAGAAATTTGGTAGCTAATTCACTTTTAAAGTATCCGAATAAGTTTTTTTCTAACTTTTAGTGTAACCAATGTTCATAAAATATTATTAAAATTAATTCATTATAGAGATTTGTATGATTTAATATATTGTTGCGTTAATTTTGTCAGGAGTGTATATATATATATGTATATATATATATATATATATATATATATATATATATATATATATATATATATATTTATATATGGGTCCTTCCACATCAACCGGGACACTACTTTCTCCAAAGTTAAATGCAACGGAAAACAACTTTGTAGGTCCCAAAATGTTCGTATGCGATCAGCGATCTACAAGAAATAATACAAAAGAAATTTTCATCAAAATATATTTTGATAAATTTTTATCAAAGTTATCTTGACATTATAGGCTAGTTTCTGAGATGAAGAAAGTAAAAAATTATATAATTTCTAACTTTTGTGGAATATTTTCTTAATATTTAATATACATCTACCCATTATTTTAGTACACAAATTTTAAAAAAAAGATAATAGGGGTTGGAACAGAAATGATAAGCATAAAATTACTGATAAAACCACACAACTAGGCCGTCAAATCATAAGTGGAATAGATCAATTGGAAACAAAAAATTCAGAAATAAGTGAAACGGTAAATCGTAGCAGTATCTCTGTAAATTTCATCGGATTTAAAGAATCAGGGACGAAAAGAGACATGCGCAAATTGGTCGATGTTTTCTCGGAATTTTTTTTTAATTTACTGATCTTTTTATTTGATCCTTATCTTTTTAAGCTAATATATTTTAAAATAAAGCTGGGTGTATATTTGATCTGTTACTTGAAACTCAACTTCAAATAATTTATTCAGGCTTTAAAAGTGTTTCCACCCGCCAAGGAACTGATAAATTGAGGATATATATCAAGTATACAAATTAATTGTTAGCTTTTATAGACCCATTTTAATATTTGTTTTCAAAAAACTAACACGACCCAAAACTTCAAAGTCATCGTCCTCGATTTCTACATATTTTGGGGACTTTCAGGGAACTATCGTAGTATCGTAATTCAAAAACAGTTCAATTTAGACATATGGTATGTTAGACAAATAATAACTACTATATATATATATATATATATATATATATATATATATATATATATATATATATATATATATATATATATATATATATATATATATATATATATATATATATATATATATATATACATGCATATTTACGTCCATGTCATTTATTCATTTTTGAACGTTAGTCTCATGAGAACTTTTAATTAGGAGGTCAAAACCCATAAGATATCCATTTTCTGAACAATTTAACCTAAAGCCCATTTCCGTAAGACATGAATTTTATTCTGAGCTGGCCTTGCAGGCTAGAATAGAATATTTTGGAAAAAATACTGTTTAATTTTAGATAAATCTGGATTAAAGCTACTTTCCAACCTGCCTAACAGTTCAAACAAGAAAACCAGATAAGCTATTGATTTGATAAGTTATTCTATGGTCAAGTATACCAAAATACTTATAAATATACATTTTCTTTGTAGTAATATACCTACTCAGATTCCCTAAAAATTGGGTAAACTTTATCAAACCTTGAGAGTAAATCTAAGATGTCAGAAATACAAGTATGTGAAAATTGGTGAAAGTATATGATTGATTGCCGTGAAAATGTGATATGGTGGGGATTACCTTAAGTTCTTTCTCTCTATCTACACGGTTGTGTTTACTGGAAAAATACTAGTTCTTCTATTCTATACAAACTGTACATTGTTTAAAAGATTAGACTAACACATGAGTCACAGTATGAAAGTTTACATTTACTAGAAATAAAAAATAAAAATGTAATCTTTTACCTAAAAAATATTTCTAATAACAATAGATCTTATGTGATATATGTGTTAGTATTTCTCTCCATCCCAAAAACTAAAATTTACCTAAATACTCTGTCTAGTGCTTCTAGATTCTTTCACCAGGCTCAAAATAAAAAATACACAATTAATAGTAAAATAAAAAAGTGAAGGCTTCCCCTTTAAAGTGAATCTGTTATCAAAAGGCTATACCCTTCTACTACTAAATTTAAACTAAGGGATTAAGCCCTCTTATGGTTGGCAACCTTTGAGGAGTAAAAAAATTATAAAATGTTACATTTCTACACTTATTTGCATCCTTTAAGGTCAATTTGGTTGTTGATCAAGAAGAAACTCCCCAAAATATTTCCAAGTGACCTTACATCAAACCAAGAAGAAGAGAAAACTTGTAGTCCTCTTTTGAACACTATACGTGGTCAAAATTTCTGTTTGAACTGGGACATGCTTCTTGCACATAGGAAGAGACAACATCAAAAATATTAACCCTTGAGTGTTAGAAAATCTCTCCCAAAACTCTTCCACATACAGAGAAGAAAATGGCCAATCATTCAGATCTTTGGTCTTTTATATTTTCCCCAATCCGGAAGTTCAATTTTCCGATGGAAATACAGTACATGTGCCTTTAAAATTAAAAATTTCTTTTACATTTATTAGCCATTCAGAACTAATCTAACGATCCCAGATCAATTAGATGAGCTCGGTCGCGACTCCAGCTCACTGCCGCGTCATTACCACTTAAAGATTATATTTCTTACACATAATTTAAAGACAAAAATCGATCTATTATGGTGTTTCAACCATCAAAACGGATTTATAAAACTTAAGACAACAAACCTACTTGTCTACAAAATAATCCCAACATCGTTATACTGGAATCTTCGCGAACCAAGAATTTTGACATATGTCATTTGCAATGTTTATTTAATTAATATTAATTATTTAATAAAATTAATATTGCCCATTTGCTAATCAAATGCAAACACCAAAGCAATCCATATTCTAAATTCCCAAAATAATTATTAAAGTCTCTAAAATTTAATATGAAGTAGTTTACATGCTTGTAAACAAAAAATGAATGCTTTTTTAAAAGACTATAAACATTTGAGTAGTACTATTTTTTCCAAGAGGTCAAATTTTGCCTATAAATTCCTGAAAATGTTAATAGGAACTAAAAAATTATGCTCACGTTTAGATATGTGGCCTTCCTAGTTAAAACTTCAAAAAAAAAAACAGTAAATACGTCAGTAATTGTCGGATTATTTATTGAATAAAGGAAAATGAAATTAATTAAACTTTATTATTAACTTGGAAGGCCACAGATTTAAGCGTGAGCATAATTTGTTAGTTTTTATTAACATTTCCAATTAATATTTTGCTCTGTATTTAAATTTAAACACACTTTCCTCTTCATTATAAATCATTATTTTTACCCTGTATACCATCAAATATTTTAAACTTTTGAGCTTGATTATGGATTTCTATGTGATGCCGAAATTTTTATCAAGAATAAATTTTTATTTAATATGTAAGATAAACTTTTTCTCCATTTGTATAAAACTTTTTAGGATATAGATATATTTATATATATATATATATATATATATATATATATATATATATATATATATATATATATATATATATGTAGTAATGGTTTTTCGGGTATCCCGTGTTAGCTTGAAGTCCCTTGATGGACGGTTTCGCTGACGTTTCGATGGAATCTCATCCATCTTTTTCAAAGCGTTGATCACTGGTCGGTGTCTTGGCGTTGAATGTCGAGACTGGCCCTGAGTGCGCCGGTTTTATGTACTCGGGGGTGTTTCTATTGGTCGGACGGACCTGGCCAATAGAGGCTCGGCTTTGGCTGCGCGTTGTCGGTCCTGTGGTTCTTTGTAATGTTTGTGTTGGTGAAGTAACATATGGTTGAATTATTGTTTCTCTTGGTTGGACTTGGTACTGGGATAGAATATGTTTCCAAGAGTTCGGTAAACGTTGGCTATCATCCCGATTATTTAAGTTGTTGGGCCTCTTTTCTATTTCTATGGCTTCTTTGATTACCCTAGTGGATAGGTTATTACTTTTTTGTAGGGTTCTGGTTTTGTCAAAATCGATTTTGTGGCCGGTATTGTGTGCATGTTGTGCTAGAGAAGAGGTGGTGGATTTTTGTTTTACGGCGTTTTTGTGCTCGTCTCTTCTGGCACTAATTTTCCTGTTTGTTTGGCCTATGTATGAAAGACCGCAGTCCTGACACGGAATTTCATATACGCCTTGGTCTTCTAAGGCTATAATATCTTTTGGTGTAGGTAGAATATCTTTAATTTTTTGGTTGGTTGTGTAAATGGTCTCAATTTGGTGTTTTCCTAGAAGTCTTCCTATTTTGTCTGTGATGCCTTTTACAAATGGGAGAAATGCTTTTGTGGTATATGTCTTTCTTTCCTGTTTGTGTTGTTTATTTAGGGCCCGCCGGATTGTGTTTTGACTCTATCCATTTGAAAGTAAAACGTTTCGAAGGAGCTTGGTTTCTTGTTGTAAATGTTCCTTGTCTGTTAGGGTTTCTGATCGGTGAGCTAAGGATTTGGCAACGGAGAAGAGTTGGGCTGGGTGATGATGTGAGCCGGCATTTAAGTATCTGTTTGTATGTGTCGGTTTTCTATATACTGAGTGAGACAAAGAACCATCTAATTTTCTTTGAAGCAAGACATCTAGGAATGGTAGTTGTTCTGCTGCTTCCCTTTCCATTGTAAATTTAATGTTTGGATGTATGTTGTTAAGGTGTTCCAGGAACTTGTTTAAGTTGTCTTCACAGTGTTGCCATACCACAAAAGTGTCATCTACGTATCGTAGCCATGTTTTCGGTTTATGTGGCGCAGTTTCTAGAGCTAGTGTTTCGAAATGCTCCATGTATAGATTAGCTAGTGCTGGTGACAATGGAGAGCCCTATTTGTTTGTATTTTTGGCCTGAATAGACGAAGTATGTATTAGCGAGGCAGTGTTTTGATAGACTGATGACGTATTCGGGCAGGTTGTATTTTCTCTCTATGATAGACAGTGCTTCGGTAACTGGTACTTGCGAATACAAACAAATAGAAGGTGCACCCATGGGCTCTCCATTGTCACCAGCACTAGCTAATCTATACATGGAGCATTTCGAAACACTAGCTCTAGAAACTGCGCCACATAAACCGAAAACATGGCTACGATACGTAGATGACACTTTTGTGGTATGGCAACACGGTGAAGACAACTTAAACAAGTTCCTGGAACACCTTAACAACATACATCCAAACATTAAATTTACAATGGAAAGGGAAGCAGCAGAACAACTACCATTCCTAGATGTCTTGCTTCAAAGAAAATTAGATGGTTCTTTGTCTCACTCAGTATATAGAAAACCGACACATACAAACAGATACTTAAATGCCGGCTCACATCATCACCCAGCCCAACTCTTCTCCGTTGCCAAATCCTTAGCTCACCGATCAGAAACCCTAACAGACAAGGAACATTTACAACAAGAAACCAAGCTCCTTCGAAACGTTTTTTACTTTCAAATGGATATAGTCAAAACACAATCCGGCGGGCCCTAAATAAACAACACAAACAGGAAAGAAAGACATATACCACAAAAGCATTTCTCCCATTTGTAAAAGGCATCACAGACAAAATAGGAAGACTTCTAGGAAAACACCAAATTGAGACCATTTACACAACCAACCAAAAAAATTAAAGATATTCTACCTACACCAAAAGATATTATAGCCTTAGAAGACCCAGGCGTATATGAAATTCCGTGTCAGGACTGCGGTCTTTCATACATAGGCCAAACAAACAGGAAAATTAGTGCCAGAAGAGACGAGCACAAAAACGCCGTAAAACAAAAATCCACCACCTCTTCTCTAGCACAACATGCACACAATACCGGCCACAAAATCGATTTTGACAAAACCAGAACCCTACAAAAAAGTAATAACCTATCCACTAGGGTAATCAAAGAAGCCATAGAAATAGAAAAGAGGCCCAACAACTTAAATAATCGGGATGATAGCCAACGTTTACCGAACTCTTGGAAACATATTCTATCCCAGTACCAAGTCCAACCAAGAGAAACAATAATTCAACCATATGTTACTTCACCAACACAAACATTACAAAGAACCACAGGACCGACAACGCGCAGCCAAAGCCGAGCCTCTATTGGCCAGGTCCGTCCGACCAATAGAAACACCCCCGAGTACATAAAACCGGCGCACTCAGGGCCAGTCTCGACATTCAACGCCAAGACACCGACCAGTGATCAACGCTTTGAAAAAGATGGATGAGATTCCATCGAAACGTCAGCGAAACCGTCCATCAAGGGACTTCAAGCTAACACGGGATACCCGAAAAACCATTACTACATTTCACACCTGTGAGAACATTCGTCAAAACATATATATATATATATATATATATATATATATATATATATATATATATATATATATATATATATATATATATATATATATGTATATATATATATATATATATATATATATATATATATATATATATATGTATATATATATATATATATATATATATATATATATATATATATGTATATATATATATATATATATATATATATATATATATATATATATATATATATATATATATATATATATATATATATATATATATGTATATATATATATATATATATATATATATATATATATATATATATATATATATATATATATATATATATATATATATATGTATATATATATATATATATATATATATATATATATATGTATATATATATATATATATATATATATATATATATATATATATATATATATATATGTATATATATATATATATATATATATATATATATATATATATATATATATATATATGTATATATATATATATATATATATATATATATATGTATATATATATATATATATATATGTATATATATATATATATATATATATATATATATATATATATATATATATATGTATATATATATATATATATATATATATATATATATGTATATATATATATATATGTATATATATATATATATGTATATATATATATATATATATATATATATATATATATATATATATATATATATATATATATATATATATATATATATATGTATATATATATATATATATATATATATATGTATATATATATATATATATATATATATATATATATATATATACATATATATTATGGATGTAGCCCACGTGCTGCAGGGCGACACGTGTGCGTGCGGAAAAAGCGACTTACGTTGTTCTTGAATCGATGTAAATTGTACTCGGTGGGAAACACAGTCATGGGCAAATTATTCCAAAGGGATGATGTTCTCCATATAAAAGACTGCTTGAAAAGCGTACGGGGAGTAATAAGCTGAAGCTCATGCGGATGTGAAGTATTAGCGCGTCGTGTATTTTTAACATGCACCGCTCTGGGAGGAATCAAGAGGGCCACATCCTTCAAACACTTTCCATGCAAATACTTGTAGAATAGGCTCAAGTCGCCAACCGTTCTTCGATGTTCCAGCGTATCAAGGCCGCCGCGCCGGTCAGTTCCGCGTCTCCAATCAGACGAATGAACGATGAATAGCTCTTCTCTGAATAGAATCCAACACATGCAGTGTATGTTTGAGAGCGGAGCCCCAAACTTGGGAGCAATATTCCATAGTTGGTCGAATTTGAGCTTTGTAAAGAATTAACAGTTGTTGTGGAGTGTAAATCTTTTTGGTTCGAAATAATACTCCCGATTTTTGAGAAGCTCTCCATGCTATCCCTGCGACATGTTCATGCCAGGAGATATTTGCTCCCAAATTAATGCTCAACAAATTGAGTGACGATGTTAGAGGAATGGAATGCCCCGCCATAACTATGTCGGGTTTAGCAAAGTTAACTTTTTTAGAAAAAACTGCCGCCTTGGTTTTTGTAGCGTCAAATGCCACTTAGTTACTGTCACCCAAAGATAGAATTTCTTCCAGGTCTTTGTTAAGTTGAACGACTTCCCTCTGTCTGCGGAGTCTGAGTAGCTGATGTCCGAGCGTTCAAAGTGAATGAAGAAATAAGCGTACTGTCATCTGCAAAGCTGCAGATTGAGTTTCTGATCTTTTCGAGCAGATCGTTAATGTAAATGAGAAAGAGAGTAGGACATAGTATGGAGCCTTGGGGCACACCGGCGTTGATAGTGAAGGTGTTAGAAAGAAATCCGTCGACAGCCACTCGGAAAGAACGCTTTCTGAGGAAACCTGAGAGCCATGTGTGTGAGAGTGTGTAACAGTGTGTGTGTGAGTGTGTGTGAGAGTGTGTATGAGAGTGTGTATGAGAGTGTGTGTGAGAATGTGAGTGAGAGTGTGAGTGAGAGTGTGTGTTTCAGAGTGTGTTTGAGAGTGCCAGTGAGATTGTGTGTGACTGTGTGTGTGAGACTGTATGGGAGAGTGTTTGTGAGGGTGTGTGAGAGAGTGTGTTTGAGAGTCTGTGTGTGTGTGTGTGTGTGTGTTTGAGTATGTTTGAGAGTGTGTGTTTGCGAGTGTGTGTTTGCGAGTGTGTGTTAGTGTGAGATTGTGAGAATGTGTAAGAGTGTGTGAGAATGTGTGAGAGTATGTGAGAGTGTGAGGGAGAGTGACAGTGAGTGTAAGAGTGCGGATAAATGTGAGATTGAGAGTGTGTGTGTGTCTGAGAGTGAGATTGAGATTGACAGTAAGAGTGAGAGAGCTTGAGTCTGAGAGTGAGTGTGATTTAGAGTGGTAGTTAAAGTGAGTATGAGGGTGTGAAGAACTGAGAGAGTGTGAAGTAGTGAGAGAGTTCGGGAACTGAGTGAGTGTGAATGAGTGTGAGGGAGTGCGTGTGTGTTAGTGTGAGAGTGGTGTGGGAGTGTAAGTAAGAGTGTGTGTGACATTGTGTCTGTGAGTGTGTGTGTGTATGTGAGTGTGTGTGTGTGTGTGTGTGTGTGTATGTGTGTGAGTGAGTGAGTGTGTGAGAGTGTGAGAATATGAGAGTGAGAAAGTGTGATAGTGTGCTAGTGTGAGTATGTGAGTTTGTGTGTGTGTGTGTGTGTGCAAGAGTGTGAGAGTATGAGAGTGAGAGTGTGAGAGTGAGAGTGTGAGAGTGAGAGACTGAGAGTGGGTGTGAAGTGTAACAGTGTGAGTGTGGGTGAGTGTTTGAGAGTATGAGCTTAACATTGTGAGAATGTGGGTGTGAGTGTGCGATTGTGAGTGTATGTGAGAGTGTGTGTGAGAGCTTGAGTGAGGTTGTATGAGTGTGTTTGAGAATGTGTATGAGAGTGTGAGTGAGAGTTTGCATGAGAGTGTGTGTGAGAGTGTGTGTGAGAGTGGGTGTGAGAGTGTATATGAGAGTGTGTGCGAAAGTGTGTGTGTGAAAGTGTGTGTGAGAGTGTGTATGAGAGTGTATGAGAGTGTGTGTGAGAGTGTGAGGAGAGTGTCTGTGAGTGTGTGTGAGAGAGTGTGTTTGAGAGTGTGTGTGAGAGTTTGTGTGTGAGTGTGTTTAAGAGTTTGTGTTTGAGTGTGTTTGAGACTATGTGTGAGAGTGTGAAAGTGTGTGATTGTTTGAGAGTGCGTGAGAGTGTGAAAGTGTGTGATTGTTTGAGAGTGCGTGAGAGTGAGTGAGTGTGAGTTAGTGTGTGTGAGGGTGTATGTAAGAGTGTGCGCTAGTATGAATGTGTGTGTGTGTGTGTGTATGTAAGAGTGTGAGAGAATGAGTGTGAGTGTGAGAGTGTGGCAGTGTGAGAGAATGAGTGTGAGTGTGAGAGTGTGACAGTGTGAGTATGTAAAAGTGTGTGAGTGTTTGAGAGTGTGGGCGTGAAATTGTGAAAAATTGTTAGTGAGTGTGTGATTGTGAGTATATGTGAGAGTGTGTATGAGAGGATGTTTGAGAGTGTGTGTGAGAGTCTCTGTGTGAGAATGTAGGTGAGAGTGTGTGCAAGAGTGTGTGTGTGTGTGTTTGAGAATGTATGTGGGAGTGTGTGTGCAGTGAGTGTGTGTGAGAGTGTGTGTGAGTGTGTGTGAGAGTGTGTATGAGAGTCTGCGTGAGTGGGTGTGAGAGTGTGTATGAGGGTGTGTGTGAGAGTGTGTGAGAGTTTTGTGTGTAAGTGTGTTTGAGTGTGTGTTTAAGTGTGTTTAGAGTGTGTGTGTGAGTGTGTGTGAATGTTTGTGAGTGTGAGAGTGTGAGAATGTGTGAGAGTGTGAGAATGTGTGAGAGTGTTTGAGAGTATGTGAGAGTGTGTAAGTTTGTGTGAGAGTGTGTGAGAATGTGTGAGATTGTGTGAGAGTGTGTGAGAGTGTCTGAGAGTGTGTGAGAGTATGTGAGAATGTGTGAGAGTATGTGAGAGTCTGTGAGATTGTGTGAGAGTGTGTGAAAATATGTGAGATTGTGTGAGAGTGTGTGAGAGTGGGTGAAGTTGGGTGAAAGTGGATGAGAGTGGGTGAGAATGGCTGAGAGTGGGTGAGAGTGGGTGAGAGTGGGTGAGAGTGTGTGAGAATGTTTGAGAGTGTGTCAGAGTGTGTAAGATTGTGTGAGAGCGTATGTGAGAGTGTATATGAGAGTGTGTGAGAGTGTGTGTGTGAGAGTTTGTGTGTGTGTGTTTAAGAGTGTGTGTTTGAGTGTGTTTGAGAGTGTGTTTGAGAGTGTGTCTGAGTATGTGTGAGTGTGTGAGATTGTCTGAGAGTGTGTGAGATTGTGTGAGAATGTGTGAGAGTTTGTGAGAGTGTGTGAGAATGTGTGAGAGTATGTGAGATTGTGTGAAAGAGTGTGAGAGTAAGTGAGATTCGGTGAGAGTGGATGAGATTGGGTGAGAATGGCTGAGAGTGGTGAGATTGTGTGAGAGTGTGTAAGATCGTCTGAGAATGTGTGAGAGTGTGTGAGATTGTGTGAGAATGTGTGAGAGTTTGTGAGAGTGTATAAGAGTGTGTGAGAATATGTGAGAGTGTTTAAGAGTGTGTGAGATTGTGTGAGAATGTATGAGATTGTGTTAAAATGTGTGAGAGTGTGTGAGATTTTATGAGAGTGTGTGAGAGTGGGTGAGATTGGGTGAGAGTGGATGAGAGTGGATGAGAGTGGATGAGAGTTTTTTTTTTTTTTTTTTATTGGTCTAGCACACGTGCTGCAGGGAAGTCCCTAAAGCGCGCTCCAGGAGTGGCACGAGTGCGGAAAAAAAGCGATTCACGTTGTTCTGGAATCGCTGTAGATTGTACTCGGTGGGAAACACAGAGTGGCTGAGAATGGCTGAGAGTGGGTGAAAGAATGTGAGAGTTTGTGAGATTGTGTGAGAGTTTGTGAGAGTGTGTGAGAGTATGTGTGTGTGTAAGTGAGTGTGAGTGTGTATGAGTGAGAATGTGAGTGAGCGTGAGAGTGAGACTGAGAGTGAGAGTAATAGTGGAAGTGAAAGTGAGATTGAGATTGAGAGTGTGAGTGTAGGAGAGAGTGAGAGTAAGAGTGAGGGTGAAATTGAGAGTGAGAGTGTGTGTGTGTGTGTGTTTGTGAGAATGAGAGTGGGATTGAGAGTGAGAGCGTGAGTGTGAGTGTGAGTGAGGTTGAGATTGAGAGTGATAGTGAAAGTGTGAGTATGATATTGTGAAGTAGTGAAATAGTGAGAGAAAGAGAGAGAGTGAGAAAGTGAGATAGTGAAGGAGTGGGAGAATGGGAGAGTGAATAAAAGAGTGAGAGAGGGAGAGAGTGAGAGAGGGAGAGAGTGAGAGAGGGAGAGAGTGAGAGAGGGAGAGAGTGAGAGAGAGGAGGAGAGAGTGAGAGAGGGAGAGAGTGAGAGAGGGAGAGAGTGAGAGAGTGAGGGAGCGAGGGAGCGAGGGAGCGAGGGAGCGCGGGAGCGCGGGAGCGAGGGAGCGAGGGAGCGAGGGAGCGAAGGAGCGAGTGTCCAAGTGTGCGAGAGAAGTTGTAGTACAATCAATTTCTGTAAAAAGTACCACGCAGTGAAAGCAGCTGCGTATACATTAGATAGAGCGACTATTTTGCATCAGTTAAATTGTATGATTAAAAGATTATGATTAGTAGTTGTTTGTAGTCTTAGGTAGCAACTACAAATATAAACTAATAACGATTTCAATGAGTGTAGTAAAATTTATATCAGTGAAAAATACCTCGCCATGTGTATATTAGATTATGTTCGAGTAGAAGTGTATAATTCGTAATTTATGGTTAGTTATTCAGTTTCAGTGAAAAATACGACTCACGCACGCATGCACACATACAACTACAAACACGCGCGCATGTGCTCACACACGTACGCGTTCACCCACACACATACTCATGCACACGAACACGCACATTTACACCAACGCAAACGCACCCCCACACACATACACACGGACCTATGCACACAACTACGAGAAACAATTGTAATAGAGTAGTGTAAACTTCGGTGAGTGGTAGGTTTTTTAGTGCCAGAGTTTTAAAAGTGTATTTATCTAGTAAACAATTGTTTAGCAAATAATAAGCAAGCTCCTACCGTTAATAAAATTTTACAAAAATGTTAGTTTTAAAAACGACTTTTTTTGGTAGCTGAAGAATTAACCAGATTTGGTTGCAGAGGCATACAACTGTTTTTAAAATTATTTTAAAGTTAAAGTTTTTTTTAAGTAGAATGTAAGTAGTAGTTAGTAAATGGTATTTAATTTGTAATTTCAAACAAATATACCCTTAATCGACGCATATATTACTTCTGTTTGTATTCATAGTCAATAATGATTGATTAACTGTATTTTAAACTAAAACTGTTCTCAAACTATATTGATCCCAATCCCCTAACTTATACTATAAAGTCTATTTCGAGCCCTGTAAATCCCTCCAAAGCCGAATAATTGCAAACACAAAACATAATAATTAACTTATCTGTCAGGAAGACCCTTTATCAAATATCTTACAAAATAGCCAGTTAAAGATTAGGACTAATCGTTTTGGTTATATTGAAGCACATCGAGATCTCTATAAATTTTAGGCTTAAAGTAATGGAGTAGAAAGTATCTCGTTGAGAAACAGTACAAAATATCCTAATAACGAGTAATTAGTTTTATTCACGTGAGCCCGGAACTTAAACGCAAGGTAATAGTTTTTATTTCTTTTATATTTATATACAGGTAACTAAACTCTTCACTATTCCTTGTGAAAAATTAAATATCTCGATATAGCTCTACTTCATGTCTCTTAGGAAAATAACAAAACTGAGAAAAATATTTGTCGTTTTAAACTACATTTTTAAGTATAGAGTTTATACGGCACCATTAATTAGTTTGTGTTTGGCTCAGTTTTAAATAAATAAATAAAATATAGGGTTATGTTAATTAAGCCAAATTCCGCCAAAACTCCGGTATTTACGGGCTGGTGTTAAAACAAAAGTAGACCTGAGAGAATGTTGAAGAGTTTACTTTCAAAAGGGAACATGTCCATTCTGTTTACTGATCGATTTTTTTTCCATTTTCTTTTCTTTATTTAAGCCAAAACCACAGGCATGATCATTTCTATTCAAATCGGAACATATGTCTGTTAAAAACCAAACCAAATATCGTTGTTGTTTTGTCCATCTCGTTCATTCAATGTAGTTGTTTTACATCAAGAAGAAACATGTCACTGTGCTGTTAAGAAAACCGTCACCTGCTTACTTCATAACGGCTCACGTCTACAACACCATTCATGTCGGTTGAATAAAATATAATCCTATATGCGGTCGCTTGGTTGCAGCACCTACTGGACAAGTCAGTGTATAGGAAATACCCGACAAACTTGAAAGGTGGCAACAGCGACGCTCTTAAGCACGTTGGTCACCACTAGGAAGATTGATATCACTAATGTTTGGTTACTCTTGTGCAAATGCTGCAAATCGCACTATGGAACTTTTCGTCAACAATATTTTTATCAACTAACTGAATTTTCAAGTTAAAAAAAATCAAAAAATCTAAAAACGGTTATTAGTATAACAATAATAATTAATATTTACCACATGCATATTTATGTTTAAACCAAATATGTGTAACAAGTATTTAAAATTACTTTATTTTGGCTAAGTTTAATAAGTAATTTTTTATAAGTATAAAAAAAAACCTAGAAAAAAGACCATTGTACCCAAAGCATATTTTTTATAGTATCTTGTGATATGAATTCCTCATAAAACGATTTAAAGTAGAACAAACTTAGGATGCTTATAATTTCTAATTTGTAATACCGTATGATTTGTTTACTTTTTCGGGGTTGATGTGTGCTTAAGTATAGTATATATATATATATATATATATATATATATATATATATATATATATATACATATATATATATATATATATATATATATATATATATATATATATATATATATACATATATATATATTTATATATATATATATATATATATATATATATATATATATATATATATACATATATATATATATATATATATACATATATATATATATATATATATATATATATATATATATATATATATATATATATATATATATAGGAACATGTCCATTTTAAAAATTTTCCAGAAAACGGATTTTTTTCAAAATGTGAAACAAAGTCATGAGATGTCTCTAAAAAAATTACGATGTTCTTCTCCAGGCTAATAATGACCATCCAAAATTTTGCAACTCTTTTACTGAAAGATATCGCCATTTTTGTTTTGGATATATTCTGTTTTGTGGAAAAATTGTTGACATGTTCCGTTTTAACATAAGCAGGATGTTTACGCTTCAAAAATATCAATTTTCAGTAAACAATTTTATTGAAAACAACAGGGGATATTGACAACATCTTTGTTCTTATTTTTTTTTAAATAAATGGATACTTGTGAACAACATTAAGAGGTATAGGCTAATATTTTATCAAAACAGGTATATAATTTTCATCAAAAACGAACATTTGACTGAAAAATAAAGTAGGTACAAAAAGTCTACCATAAACAGTTTAAAAATATTTTTACAAAAAGCTGGTAATCTCAAACAACTTAAAAATGGCAAAGAAAAATTTTTCATACTACACTGTAGAGTGTAGTGTGACCTACCACAGACTGAGAGTTATAAAACGTAAGTATTTTACCAACATATGTACGTAATTTTTACAAAAAATGAATATAAACATAATAAATACTTTATAAAATATTTTTATCAAAAACTGGTTAATCTAAAATCACTTCAAAATAGTAAAAAAAGTTATTTTTGATGAAAACGAACACTCTATAACCCCGTATTAAAAAATGAAGAAACGCAGCCTACAAAGTTCCAATGACACAAGCCTGGTATTTAGCACCCTCAGATGTGAGCATCAGTCTCTTCATGCTCTAAGCAGTCACATCTTCTGGTTATTTCTCATCATCCAGTACTAATCGGTATTACTGAAGTTTTGTATTGTTCCGTCAGTCTTTCCCAAA
Organism: Pachyrhynchus sulphureomaculatus; assembly: GCA_019049505.1. Classification (NCBI taxonomy): domain Eukaryota; kingdom Metazoa; phylum Arthropoda; class Insecta; order Coleoptera; family Curculionidae; genus Pachyrhynchus; species Pachyrhynchus sulphureomaculatus. The sequence continues at coordinate 100,365,591 of CM032453.1, read as the reverse complement.
TGTTTCCAGATGAGACAGGATGATGGACTAGCGGATGGACGGCTACTCAGGCGAGTATCCGCAGACAGCAGGAGGTCGTTCAACTTAACAAAAACCTGGAAGAAAATTCTATCTTGGGGTGACAGTAACCAAGTGAAATTTAACGCTACAAAAACCCAGGCGGCAGTTTTTTCTAAAAAGTCAACTTTGCTGAACCCGACATAGTTATGTTGGGGCACTCCATTCCCCTAGCATCGTCACTCAATTTGTTGGGCGTTAATTTGGGAGCAAATATGTCCTGGCATGAACATGTTGTAGACATAGCAAGGAGAGCTTGTCAAAAGTTGGGAATATTATTTCGAACAAGAAAGCTTTACACTCCATAACAACTGTCAATTCTTTACAACGCTCAAATGTGACCAACTATGGAATACTGCTCCCATGTTTGGGGCTCCGCTTCCAAACACACACTGCATTTGTTGGGTTCTGTTCAGAGAAGAGCTATTCGTCTGATTGGGGACCCGGACCTGACACTGGAACGCTGGAACATCAAAGAACGGTTGGCGACTTGAGAGTGTTCTACAAGTATTTTCATCGAAAGTGTTCGAAGAATCATCTCTTTGGAATAATTTGCTCAGGGCTGTGTTCCCCACCGAGTACAATTTGCAGCGATTCAAGAACAACGTGAATCTCTTTTTCCGCATACATGCCGCTCCTGGAGCACTTTAAGGAGTTCCCTGTAGCACGTGTGCTAGACCCATAAAAAAAAGTCATGTCGTCTTCCGTTTTTTTCTTTTTTTTTCACGATTGATTTAAAATCTTTAAAGGCAGATTCGAATTGATGGTGAGTCTGACATTTAACTCTCGTCGCTATTCCTTTTGTACGCATCATATTGTTACTTTTTTAGCTTTCTGATTCCTCCCATTTGTTATAAGTTCCCTCAAGTTCCTTGATATTCAGCACATCCCAGTCACTTCTTAGTTTCCTCACGATGCCCACTTCAGAATAAACGGTTTCGTTTTGTTTACATGTTTTTATTTCCACCTTTCTTTTCAAAATTTTTATAGCTCTTCCGAAAACCCAATCCCCGAACAAGGAAAGTTAAGTAAAGTGACTGCATATGGGGCGGAGATACTTTTTTCAACCAGTATGATAGAATATGTAAACTATTCTAGTATTTAATAAGGTAGGCCTCACCTTAGTCTATAAGTCATCAGACAATCTGGATCCCAAAGATAAGATTCCTAATTGTGAGAAAAGTGGAATTTATGAAATTAGTTGTAATGATTGTAGGCAAACTCAAAGGTCAATTAAAACGCGATTTAAAGAACATTTAGCACATTTCAAATACAGTAGAACAGAAAAGTCTAGCATTGCCGAACATGCCCTTGAAGCTGATCGTATTGTAACATTAGATAATCTAAGATTAATAAAAAGTGTATCTGATAGGAGATTGCTGAATGCATACGAAAGTATGGAAATTATAAAATGTAAAAATAGTTTAAATAAGTTGATTCTGTGGTCCTGATTGGTAAAATGATTAGAAAGAGCACAAGATTGGATATTCCGATGACAGTCACTCTTATGTGAAGTAATTCTGCCTTTCAGGGACCTGAAAGTTTGTCCGATGTATGCCATGTTACAGTCTAGGCAAGGAATCTTATAAACTAGACCGGATTTTTGAAGCAGGGGAACTGGGTATTTGAGTTTAGAAAAGAGAGCTTTGGTGGTATTACAAATGCGTGTGGAAAATTTGATATTTTGGTCTTTGAAGATATTAATCAGTTTAGGAGTTAGGCCACTAATATGGGGAAGAGTTCTGAATAAAGTTTGGGACGGATCAGGAAAAACTCTCTGTTCGGGATCCTGAGTTCGGAATTGATTCTGGATGTCTGCTATTGACTGATTTATAGCGTTGTTCTGGAATAAGAGGCGTTGAAGAATCGATTTCAGATAGGAATTTTCTTCTAAAAGGGACTCTGTGCCTATTTCTTATAGTCCCCTCTACTGGTTACTTGACCGGAACTGACGGCCTTGCCTATGCCATTCGTTTCGCCTGAGTAATTCTAGGGTTAGGCTAAGTATAAATAGGGTAGATTTGTAGTTTAGCTTTAGTCAATCATCGCTCCTGATGAAGCTAACATAGTTGGCGAAACGCGCGTCGAGTGCAAAAATAAAGTGTTTGATATAGAGGTGATATATACTGGGTAGTATGTAAAATATGTGAATTTCTGTTCTGACCCGTGCATCCATCACAAAACAAAAAAATCTTTTGAATTGAAGAATCTGGTTTCAAGCTTCTCAAGCAATAGAGTACGGCAGAACCTATCTCATTAGATCCTCGGCCGCTCTCAAGTTCCCTACAGGTGTAGAAATTTTTAAAATTAATTTGCACACAGCAAAAAGTTTAATATGCTATTTACCGTCTGTAAAAAGAATCCCTTACTGGGGTTTTTGGTAGAGGATAAACTTCCTGCAAATCCAACGGAAAGGCAGCACTGTTTTCAACATTTTTAGCTCTTCTTATTAATGTGTAAAATGCATTTACTCGTAGTTTGTAAATTCCAAACTATATAATCTGGTTTTGTTTATTAGTTCAGATTAGTTAGGACTAATGCTTACTCCTCGTATAATCTTTTTCAAGTAGTCTTTTATATGGAGAACCTCATAATTTGCCCAGGACGCTTTTTCCGCACACGTATCGCTCCTGTAGCACCTTTGGGATTTTCACGCAGCACGTGTGCTGGTCCTATAAAAAGAAGTTACATTTTTAGCAATTTTAATTTCGGTTTTCAATCTGGTGGAAGTGCTACATACTTCTTGGGCAGTCCAACGTTGAAGATTTTCTTAAAAAAAAACAAATACGCACAGTACGGATCAGGTGAGACTGATTCATTATACATTCTACGTAATTTTCTAATGTTCAGGCCAGCAGGAATACTCTTACACATTTACCCCTTCCATAATATGATTTGCAGCATTGCTGGAGGGAACTTCAGAGCGGCCGAGGATCTAATGACATAAGTTCTGCCGAGTAGTTTACCTGAGGCGGTTCTGGGCTCATTGACGTAACGACAAATGGGTCCGCTATTACGTTACTTTTTGCGTCGAGTTCAGGAAAAATCTGCGAATCGTAGAAGTTGCCTGGCTTTTGAAAAACGGTGTTTAGCGTCCGCATAAGTTGTCTCTAACGTCATTTTCCTATACAGGGTGTGTCAAAAAGGTCCTTATAATAAGATTTACTGCAAAATGTAGTAAAAAAATCCTAATTATAGAAAAAGGTGTCCAAAAGGTCCTTATAGGTGTGAATGTGGTTGTTTTTCCTGAAATCGGGGCGAAAAAGGTAGTCCAAAAGGTCCTTATTAGTTGAAAAATGTGTCCAAAAGGTCCTTATTCGTAATTATGGGGGTGTTTTTGTTGAAAACGTGGTGAAAAGTATGTTGCCAAAAGGTCCTTATAGTCGACGAAAGGGTGAGAGCGCTGTTTATCGTTGGGTGTGCACAAGCTTAGATGAGCTTTGATTGGTGTAGCCTGTAAGTTATGTGACAATAGGACGCGTAATTAGATAAGAAAATCGTGTATTTGATTGGTCGAGATAAAGTATGTGTATTTGATTGGTTTGTAGTATAAAAGTTGATAAGAAAAGCTGTAATTTGATTGGTTGAAGGGGTAAAATGGCTGTTAGCTGGTCGAAAATTCATGTGTTTGATAGGTTGAAGTGTAAACGCTATGGTGTAATGTTTTAAAAATAGAAATGGCACAATGTAAAAATCTTGTAATTTGAGCGAAAATAGTAAACAATTGGAGCCGTTTAGTCTATAAAAATGTTGAAAAAGAGTAAACAAAATGGTTGAAAAACAGTTTAATTCGTCAAATATTTGTAAAAAACAATAACAAGTATAGGTCATAAAATTTGATAAGAAAGGTCAAAAATTGGTGACAAGTTGTTGAGTAAAATACATTGTAGAGTGTAAAATTTGGTATATTTTCAGTAAAGTGTTTAACTGCGTAATATTCTAAAAATAGAAATGGCGTGATGCAATTGGTCATTGTCTAAAAAAACACGAGTTTGAACTCGTTGAAAATGCTCTTGTAACTCGTTGGTTTCTATATGAGGATGAGAGAGGTCGTAAATAAAACACAAATATGAGCAGAGAGATTTAAGAAATATATTAACAAAAATTTTCCCAACGTTACAACAAATTTCTAGTCGCAAAACTTGCAAAATGTATAGCACAAGCAGCTGCTAGAATTAATAAGTTCTTCCAAAAAAACCAAAAAAATAATTGCTTTTGTTGGGTTAATCTTATAGTTTTGACTAGCCTGTATGAAAGAGAATGAACGAGCCTAGCCTAGCCTAGCCTAGTTTGGACTCGTTGAAAATGATCTCGTTGGATGACGATGAGAGGTTGTAAAAATAAAACACACAAGTATGATTTAAGAAATCTATTAACAACAACAAAAATTTTCCCAACAACAACACCTTTAGCGTTTTGTTTGCCTATATATATGAAATGAGGATGATGATATAAGAAACACATAATAAAGTTTAAAAATATTTTTTAATAACAAAACTATCATCAATTTTTCTACAAATTATTTGTTTTTTAACTTTAGTTACAAATTTTTTCTTAAATCTAAGTTTATTATTAAATTGTTTCAACGACGACGAAGACGAAAGATTGAATATAGTATTAGAATCTTCTTGATTGGTAGAGGACGACATTATGGGATGAATATTGTGAGTCATGTCAATAGTGCAAAACAATTTGTGCTACTACACTGAACCTTATCGTTGTAGACTATATGATGATGATCGAAACATGAAGGTTTTTTCGGTTTGAATGATGGCATTTCCCATACACTTAGAGTATCTATATCTACCATTTTGAAATTGGGATTAGTCGGATAAGTAGTAGCAGAAATATTGTTTTGAACGAGTCGAAATATATATTTTCCTTTCACATACAATACATCACAATCGGACAGTGCTGTATCCAAAATTTCTCCAATTAGATTATAGTTTATGTATCCGGTTGAATATCTTAAACCATGCTCCTATTCAGCCTTACGAACTTATTTGTATTTGGGTCGAGTTAATCCTTCAAATGAAATTTTCGGTTTCAACAAGTAATGACTTGTCTGTAAACCATTTGATATCGTAATTTCTTTAGCATGGAGTTCTTCCACATAAACCTCAACATTAGTATCATCGGCAGAAGTAAAAAGTTACATCCCTGAATATCAAGAACAGCCAACTTCATCGTGCTACAGTTACTTTACAACTAAATATTTATAAAGTACCTCTAAACTAATATAGAACGTTGTGGATAATGCAATAATGTCTATTGACCCTTTTGGGTTTTTAGTCGTAGTATTAGTAGTAGTAGTATTAGTAGTAGTACTAGTAGTTTGTATTGATTAGAATAAAAATAGGTAGATACCTAGAGACCTTAAGTTTAAAATTATACACAAATGGATCTAGGTGGGTTAATAAAATTCTTATGTAAAATAGTAACTAATATTTATTCTAGTTAAAAAAAAAACGTTACAAAAAACTAAATAGTTTAAACTTTTCCAAAAACCTTAACAATAAAAACTGTGAACTTTATAAAATTGTATACCTTAATTTAACAAAACATTCTCCCAACTCATGTATTTATCCTCATCATCATTAGCATCATCATCATCATCCGCAAAGTATTCTTCTTCATCACATTCTGACGACTCTGAGTTGTTCTTCATCCATTTTTTGCGCAATATCTCCAGAGGAACATTATCCTCGTCTTCTTCTTCGTTCTCTTGTTGTTGTTGTTGTTTTTGTTGTTCTCCAACAACCATCTCTGTCTGAGTACCTCGAACGGTAAATTTTCTTCTTCTTCTTCCTGGATTTCTCTTTCTCGCATTTCCAATAATTGTACCAATTCTTTTTTTGGTAATACAATCATCAGTTGTCTTCACAAATAGTTCTTTGTGCATTCGTTGTTGTGTAATTGAAATTCAAACAACAATCTCAGGTGAGTACTTTTGATTGAAGGGATCATATAATCTTGATGTATTGAGAAACATGTTCAAGACATAAATAATTCGAGTTGTTTGTTTCTCAGTATGTTGTCCTCATCATCATCGTCGCTATTGAACGAATCTAATACAAATCCTTTAACGAGTAAGATTATGATGATTGACATGCAAGATGATTCAACAGAACAACTTTCTAATCAATAGCAGCATGAAACCAAAGAAAAATTTGCAATTTGCAAAAATATATTTCTGGATGGATATGATTATGCCAAACGGGAATATAGTAGTAGTAGTAGTAGTAGTAGTAGCAGTAATAGAGAAAAACCAAATTCTTTTAGTCAAAATCTTTACACTTTAACAGTTCTGAATAAAATACAAAAAGAAACAGATAAATCCATTTTTGAACGTTCACCACTTTCTGAATTATATTTCTCCATAATATTTGAGTCGTTTGAAAATTTTGATGAAAGGCATATAATCTCTAAAATAAAGAAAATTCCCATAGATCTTTTTAACAATCTGTAATTATTATCCCTAATAATTTAAATATTAAAGACATTGTTATGAAAATGAAAGAACAAGATAACCAAATAGATTTAAGTTCTAAAACGAAATATGTAAAAGCTCCAATGGAATTTTTCAGATTATTGTCAAACTACAACTTTTCCAACGAATATATATTTTTACCATATTATCCAAAAATTTATAATAAAACTTATTTTTCCGACTTCCAATTACGTATAGAAATAGCCTTTCAATCAGTCGACCTTAATTCAAAAGCAGAAATAATTATTCCTGGAAATAATTCTTGTTGGAAAGCTTTCTCATCAGATGCAGGTTTCGATCTTTGTGTTAAAAAGGATACATTTTGTCCCGCAGGGAAAGCCACAAAGATTGAACTGATTGAAAAATAAATATTCCTACAGGATTCTATGGACAAATTGTTGGAAGATCCTCTACGAATGCTATAGGAACTATACGGAATTGTAGATGCAACCTATAATGGAAAACTTGTTATTTATGTTAACTCGGATTTAAGCTAATTTTTTATCAGTATAAATATAAACAAATTTTACATTTTAATAATATTTTTTGCAACTATTGCAACATAACAGATTAATTTGGAAAACTACAAGTTATCTAACCTCTACATATATTTTAAGTAAATAATTCAAAATAATTAGTTTAAAAGTAATCAAATTATTTGTTGTTGTCCATCTAAAAAAATCATCAAAGTGTGTGTATGTGCTAATAATAATAAATTAGTTCAGGCAAATTAACAAACAGACAAACATGTCTCGTGAAACTGAAATCATGGAAATTATCCTAAGAAAATAGTGTTAGTATCTATTCAAAGAAAATACTAAGCAGCCTGTTTACCAACTTCACTACTGGTTTTCGAAATCGCTCAGAAATTTAATATTCCTGTGGCGATAGAATGTGGATCGTTATTATATGATGATCAGTAGAAGGAGGAAGGTAAAGCAAAAGTAAAAGTTACTCCACATTTTTGGAACGTTTATTGGGACAAAAACTATGATTCAACATTGAAACTAATTAAAAACTACTTACCCCAAACAGACTTGGCAAAATGTAGACATATTAAGCATTTTACCATCGATAATGAAGAAGCAGTTACTATGTTTAAAAACTTTTTACACATTAAAAAACTAAAACTACTGGATATTATTTTGACATAGCTCCAATCGATTTTTTACAAATGAGAAGGCTTATTCACAAAAAGATCAATCAAGTTGCTTAACAAAATTCCTTCGGGAAAATTTCTATTTCTTAAATGCTTATAAACTTTTGGAAAAAAGTACAAGTTAATCAATAAGTATTTTCTTAATTGTAACAAATATGTGTTTTCTAACACAGTAGTACTATTTATAATCATATTTATATAAAAAAAGTTGGTAAAATTCTTAATTTATTTAAGTATATACGTTAAATGTTTAACGTAACGACAACAATGATATATTTAGGTAGCAGAGAAAATATTATTCATTATACATAACAATTATTACTTTATCCAATATATTTATTCAACCACTTATCACCAAAAATTTGATCTTTCAAGTTGTCTATTTATTACACATATATCTTAGTAAAAAACAACTAAGTCAAGTTTTACGTAACGGCAACGATATACGTTAAATTTTTGGTGTTAAAATTATTACATTCTCCATGCATTTGAGTCAACTCCTTATCAACTAATTTTGACCTTTCTTATCTGTTTTTGCTGAACTATCTCGTAATATATTTATTAGTAAAGAAAATTATACAAAGCAATTATTACTTTGTCCAATACATTTATTCAATACCTTATCCAAAAAAATTTGATCTATTTTTGTAGGTTGTGTAATTTCGTACCAGGCAAAATATTATTTATTTATTTGCAAATTTGCATCTTAGGATTAAGGAATTATTTAGTACTTTTAAGTAAAATATATTGTTTTTTATGTTTGAAAATGTTGTACTTTTAAGTTCGTTTTCAAGTTTTTTAGTAAATTATTATTATTTAAGATATATTCATACGATGAAAATTTTGTACTTTTAAGTACTAGGCTAGGCTCATTTCATATATATAGGCAAACAAAACGATAAAGGTGTTGTTAGGAAAATTTTTGTAATGTTGTGTGAAAATTTTTGTTGTTTTTATTAGATTTCTTAAATCATACTTGTGTGTTTTATTTCTACAACCTCTCATCATCATCCAACGAGTTCATTTTCAACGAGTTCATTTTCAACGAGTCCAAACTAGGCTAGGCTAGGCTAGGCTCGTTCATTCTCATTAGTACAGGCTAGTCAAAACTCTAAGATTAAACCAACAAAAGTTGTTAGGAACATTATTATTTTTTGGTTATTAATTCTAGCAGCTGCTCATACTTGTTGTATACATTTTTGGCAAGTTTTGAGAGTAGAAATTCGTTGTAATGTTGGGTCAATTTTTTGTTAATATATTTCTTAAATATCTCTGCTCATACTTGTGTTTTATTTACAACCTCTCTCTCATCTTCATATAGAAACCAACGAGTTACAAGAGCTTTTTCAACGAGTCCAAACTCGTGTATTTTTAGACAAAGACCAATTGCATCACGTCATTTCTATTTTTAGAATATTGCGCAGTTAAACACTTTACTGGAAATATACCAAATTTTACACTCTACAATGCAGTTTGCTCGACAACTTATCACCGGTTTTTGACCTTTTTTTATCAAATTTTATGACCTATCTTGTTGTGTTTTACAAATATTTGACTAATTAAGCTGTTTTTCTCAACTTTATCACCATTTTGTTTACTGTTTTTTTCAACATTTTTATAGACTAAACGGATCCAGTTGTTTACTTTTTCGCACAAATTACAAGCTTTTAAATTATGTCATTTCTATTTTTAAAATATTACACCATAGCGTTTACATTTCAACCTATCAAACACATGCATTTTCGACCAGCTAACACCCATTTTACCCCTTCAACCAATCAAATTACAGCTTTTCTTATCAACTTTTATACTACAAACCAATCAAATACACATACTTTATCTCAACCAATCGAATACTCAATTTTCTTATCTAGTTACGCCTCCTATTGTCACATGACTTACAGGCTACACCAATCAAAGCTCATCTAAGCTTGTGCAACTTCCCCTCAAATTAAAGTTTACGGAAGTTTTACGAAGGCTAGGTTCCCTGCCAAAATCAGCTCTATTGCAAAGTTTATACAAATAACTTCACGTTAAATAATTAACGGTACGGTAAACACAACGATAAACAGCGCTCTCACCATTTCGCCGACTATAAGGACCTTTTGACAACATACTTTTTACCCCGTTTTCAACAAAAATACCCCTATAATTACGAATAACATATTTTTCAACTAATAAGGGCTTTTTGGACTGCCTTTCTCACCCCGTTTTCAGGAAAAACAACCACATTTACACTTATGGACATCTTTTTCTATAATGAGGCTTTTTTGACTACATTTTGAAGCAAATCTTTTTGACACCCCATATAGGAAAATGACATCAGAGACAACTTACGCGGACGCTAAACACCGTTTTTCAAATGCCAGGCAACTTCCACGATTCGCAGATTTTTCCTGAATTCAACGCAAAAAATAACGTAATAGCGGACCCATTTGTCGTTACGACAATGGATCCAGAACCGCCTCAGGTAAACTACTCTGCCGTACTCTATCACTTGAAAAGCTTGAAACTAGATTCTCCTATTTAAAGGATTTTTTGTTTTGTGATGGATGCACGGGTCGGAACCGAAATTCACATATTTTACATATTCTGTCATACTGGTTGAAAAAAGAATCTCCAACCCATATGCAGTCACTTTACTTGATTTTTCCCTATTCGGGGATTCCCACCAACTGGGTTTTCGGAAGAACTATAAAAATGTTGAAAAGGAAGGTGGAAATAAAAACATGTAAAGAAAAGGAAACCGTTTATTCTGAAGTGGGCATCGTGAGGAAACTAAGAAGTGACTGGGATGTGCTGAATATCAAGGAACTTATAACAAATATCAGGCTCACCATCAAGTCGAATCTGCCCTTAAAGATTTTAAATCAATCGTGAAAAAAAAGAAAACGGAAGACTTGTTTTTATGGGTCTAGCACACGTGCTACAAGGAAGTCCTTAAAGCGCTTCAGGAGCGGCATGTGTGCCGAAAAAGCGATTCACGTTATTCTTAAATCGCTGTAAATTGTACTCGGTGGGGAACACAGTCCTGGGCTAATTATTCCAAAGGGATGATGTTCTCCATATAAAAGACTGCTTGAAAAGCTTTGTAGGCGGAGTAACAAGCTGATCCTCATACGCATGTAATGTGTTGGCGCGACGTGTATTTCTAACATGCACCGCTTTGGGAGGAATTAAACGGGCTACATCCTTCGAACACTTTCCATGAAAATACTTGTAGAACACACTCAAGTCGCCAATCGTTCTTCGATGTTCAAGCGAATCATGGCCGTCGGTCAGTTCCGGGTCTCCAATCAGATGAATAGCTCTTCTCTGAACAGAATCCAACAAATGCAGTGTGTGTTTGGGAGCTGAGCCCCAAACATGGGAGTAGTATTCCATAGTTGGTCACATTTGAGAGATTATTCCCAACTTTTGAGAAGTTCTCCTTGCTATGCCTGCAACATGTTCATGCCAGGACATATTTGCATGCTAGGGGAATGGAGTGCCCCGACATGACTATGTCAGGTTCAGAAACGTTAACTTGTTTAGAAAAAACTGCCGCCTGGGTTTTTGTAGCGTTAAATTTCAGTTGGTTACTGGGGTCTCTTGCTGTCTGCGGATATTCGCCTGAGTAGCCGTCCATCCACTAGTCCATCTATCCTACTTACGAGAAGTACTTTGATGAACGAGAAGAAAAAAGACGTACTGTATCAACTGGAAACATTTTGGGAAAGGCTGGTAGAACAATACAAAACTTCGGTAATACCGATTAGTAGTGGATGATGAGAAATAATCAGAAGATGTGACTGCTTAGAGCGTGAAAAGACTGATGCTATCATCTCAGGGTGCCGAATATCAGGCTTGTGTCACTGGAACTTTGCAGGCTGCGTTCTTTCTTCATTTAGAGTGTTCGTCTTCTTCAAAAATAACTTTTGTTGCCATTTTGATGTGATTCTAGATTAACCAGTTTTTGGGTAAAAATATTTTATAAAGTATTTATAGTAGACCTTTTGTCTCACTTGTTTTTCAGTATTATGTTTATAATCGTTTTTTGTAAAAATTACGTTACACTACACTCTATAGTGTTGTATGAAAAATTTTTTTGCCATTTTTAAGTTGTTTGAGAATACTAGCTTTTGGCAAAAATATTTTTAAAGTGTTTATGGTAGACTTTTTGCACCTACTTTATTTTTGAGTCAAATGTTCGTTTTTGATGATAATTATATACCTGTTTTAATAAAATATTAGCCTATAGCTCTTAATATTGTTTACAAGTATCCACACAAAAATAATAAGAACAAAGATGATGTCAATATCGCCTATTGTTTTCAATAAAATTGTTTACTGAAAAAAAAAGGAACATGTTTTCCTCAAAACGGAATATATCCAAAACAAAAATGGCGATATCTTTCAGTAAATATGAGAAAAGAGTTGCAAAATTTTGGATGGTCATTATTAGACTGGAGAAGAATATCGTAATTTTTTTAGAAACATCTCACCATATCGTTTCACATTTTGAAAAAATCCATTTTCTGGAAAATTTTTAAAATGGACATGTTCCCTTTCGTCTTTTCTCTTCTTGAATTTGTAATACCGTATGATTTGGTTACTTTTTCGGGTTTGATGTGTGCTTAAGACCAACAATTTTTTTACATACATTCACTATTTAGTAATAAAGTGTGGGAATCCATATGCACTTTGTGTTTCTCAATGGTTTCATAAGGCAACGTTTTTTTTATTAGAAATTATAAGCATCCTAAGCTTGTGCTATATTAAATCGTTTTGTGAGGAATACATACCCCAAGATACTATAAAAAATATGCTTTGGGTACAATGATTTTATTTCTAGGTATGTTTTTTATACTTTCAAGAAATTACTTATTAAACTTAGCCAAAATAAAGTAATTTTAAATACTTATTACATATATTTGGTTTAAACATAAATATGCATTGGGTAAATATTAATTATTATTGTTATACTAATAACCGTTTTTAGATTTTTTGATTTTTTTAACTTGAAAATTCAGTTAGTGGATAAAAATATTTTTAATGAAAAGTTAGGTCACTTTAAGGAAGAAATTTATATGTTGCCACATTAATCATAGGTGGAGTAAATGGAAATTTTACTAAAGTGTAAGCATGGTTAAATTGAGAAGAAAACAGTATTGAATGTGTATATGTGAGCCAAGGAATTACCTATTTACCCAAAATAGATGCAAAGAAATTATCAATGAAACCAAGGAGTCACACAAACAAATAATTAAAAACAAATTTCTTGCCGGCCCCAACAATTTCAGGTCCAAAAAATTTCACTTAATCCACTATATCACCACTCATACGGCCAAATAATACTATTGCAACAACACAGTTGAGAGAGTCAACTTGTTAGATGAACTTTTTGCTTCATATTCTTGTGTCAATTTTCAAGGAAAAACACCACTGTGCCCGATGTTTTCCTGAGAGTATCCAAAAATGTATTTGAATGAAGTTAGATACCAAAAAAGTTTCTGTTGCTACCGTTGTACTCAAAAAATGTGCAAAAGAACTGACATCAGTTTTCTATACACTTTTCAATCTATACTACAGAAATAGAATATTTCTATCCTGTTGGAAATGCGCTGTAGTTCAGCCGATATCTAAGAAAGGCCATAAGACCTTGTCAAACAACTACCGACCAGTTACACTGTTTTCAATAACATCGAAATTCATGGAAAGGACTATCAATTAGCATCTCCTAAAATGTCTTGAAAGATTGTATACTATTAGTGATTATTAATATTTATAAGCAAAGATTAGTCTGAACTAACCTATTTAACACATATTTGGAACAACGCAATTGAACACATTGAAGAATCTCGAGTGGTTGCACTTGATATATCCAAGGTATTGGACCGTATGATCTATGATCAATTGTTGGCTAAGCTACGCTCTCCCTCGTGTTTCCTCAGAGAGAGTCCTCTACGAGTGGCAGTTGACGGTTTTAGTTTTAACACCTTCAGTATCAACGCCGGTATGTCCCAAGACTCCTACTCTCTTTCTCATGCACCTTTACGATCTGCTGGCAAGGACCAGGAATCCAATCTACAGCTTTGCAGATGACTGTACACTTATTTCTTCATTCATTTTGAATGCTCGAACATCGGCTACTCATGCAAATATCCGCTGACAGCTGTTCAACTTAACAAAGATCTGGAATAAGTTCGATCTCAGGGAGAGAGTAACCAAGTAGAATCTAACGCTGCAAAAACCCTACGGCAGTTTTTTCTAAAAAGGTTAACGTTGCTGAACCCAACACAGTTATGTGGGGTACTCCATTCCTCTAGTATCGTCACGTAATTTGTTGAACGTTAATTTGGGAGCAAATATGTCTTCGCCGCATGGACCCTTTGCAAGCGTATTAAAGAGAGCTCCTCAAAATCTGAGAATATTATTCCAAACTAGAAAGCTTTGCATTTTATAACGGCTGTTAATTCTGTACAAAACTCAAAGTTGACCAACGAAGGAATACAGCTGCCATGTTTGGGGTTTTGCTCCCAAACATATATTACGTTAATTGGATTTTATTTAGAAGGGAGCTGTTCGCCTGATTGGAGACCCAGCTAGATGATCAACCAATTTTAAGAGCCTTAACACCAAAATGTGTATATTACTCAAAGTCGCCTTCTCTTGGTGCATCATCAAATGTACTTTTATGTATAATTCCTTTTATGATTTAATAAAATATTTGGAACATATTTTATATTGTTTTATTTAATTTTCAACCCAATTACATTTTAGTAATATAAATAATGTACATATTTTGAACAGTATCTAATTAAAACAACATTTTCATTTAATTTCAATAATTTAAACTCAAATAATAAATTTGCCAATTTTTTACACGCTTGTGTCGATTTTTGTCATAGCAATCTGGTCTGGTAATTCAAAATATAAGGACTAACGGTGAGCTTCAGTTTTTTCACCAGCAAATGAATAGAATATGGAACACTATTCTAACATAATAAACTCTTCACACATTTCTGTCACTATTTCGCGCATTGAAAGTTCTAAAAGTTAAGCCTTACCGTCATGGTTTTTGGTACGGAAGCAGTTCTAAAGTTCTTATTTAGTGACATTGTTAAATTTTAGCACAATGAGATCTGAAGTAAAGCTTTCCAAGCGTACAACTTTTGCAAAAAAAATCATTCTGTTTAATTCCTTCACAAATTCCAATATGTTCTGTATGAGTTTCAAAATACCGCACATAAAATTCTGAACACTCTGATAGTAAATTTTCCATACCATTGTATGACCCAGTCTGGTCTACAATGTATATTTTGTTTTATTATTTTATGGAATTTTTTGTCTTCTTGGTTCAAATCCTTAATAGACTGATTAGAAGTTGAAATTGTGTTCTTATGTTCCTGAATGTATACAACACATTGGTGACAATCCATATAATTCCTAACTCTCCTGCCTGCTTTTCAAACTGGTACATAAATATTTACCTGTAATATACTTATATGTTTAAGAATATTATGCGAAAATATTTCAGGTGAAGGAGGCGAAGACTATAATTTGGGAGAGGACGGTGGTGGAGATATATGTTATGTGGGGCTGAAAATCAAACTATTTTTAATTTCTGAAACAATAACTTTTATTAATAAATTGCAACCGAAGTCTAACAAACCTGGCCGTCGTGTAACTGGCTAAGCAAAAATTGCATAAAATGGAATTCTGAGCAAAAAATAGGACTGTATATTAACAAGATTAAGATCAGCTCGGATGATCACGCCATCCGAGAAGGTAAATTACATCAACCAGAAACAGTGAAGCAAGTATAATTAAATTTACGTAATGTAAATAATCAAGCCTAAAAATAATCAGTAATCTACCCCATTCTAACACAGCCACCTTACTATTGTGCGTCCTCGCATAAGACAAAATATGATAAATCTAATAAACAAAATTCCACTAAACTAAAATGTTTCCAGTTCCATCCTTAGCTAATTAAAACACATTTGTATTAATACCACTAAAGGTTCAAAAAGAACTGCTATTATTCTTAACGTTACAAAATAGAACAATCATAAATTTAAGGTTCAACAAGAAAAGAAATTAGTCCACAATCTGAAGTTCAAAAAGAAAATACTCAACTATTTAAGGTACAAAAATATAATATTCAACCATTTAAGGTACAAAAATATAATATTCAACTATATAAGGTACAAAAATATAAGATTCTATCATTTAAAGTACCAAAATATAATATTAAACCATTTAAGGCACGAAAATATAACATTCAACCACTTAAGTTACAACAATATAATATTCAACCATTTAAGGCACAAAAATATAATATTCAATCAATTAAGGTACAAAAATATAATATTCAACTACTTAGGGTACAAAAATATAATATTCAACCATTTAAGGCACAAAAATACAATATTCAACCATTTTTAGGTACAAAAATATAATTTTTTAACCATTTTAGGTACAAATATATAATATTTAACCATCTAAGGAACACAAAAATATAATATTCAACAGTTTAAGGTAAAAAAAAAAAATAATATTTAATCATTTAAGGTTCAAAGTCCAACCATTTAAAGTTTAACAATCATGTATCAGGTTATTTTCGGGAGTGCTCATGAGCAGTTGTTCCATTTGTCCTTCAGACTTCAGATTGTTCATTACCAAGCAGCTGCAGCTGCAGACGTATGGCCCATCAAATTTGGATTTCAATTTTCCTTCGTTGCTTGAGTACTTACTATTACAACTTTATTGCCAACATTATACAATCTAACCTTCACTCTCTTCAAGTTAAATCTAACCTCTTGAGTTCTTTTATCTTTCTCCGTGCAATTAAGAATTTCTTCTCCTCTAGGCAAGTGTTCTTTTTTGCCAAACATTAACAAATTGGAAGTAAAACCCAGTACTTTTACGATCAGTTTCATTTAACTGAGGACAGCTTTTATCATTTAAAATGCTTCTAATTAACTTAAAAAGTGTCTTTATGATTATTTCTAATTGTCTGTTTCGTCTAGGCATGCCTGCGGCAATTAAATGTAATGTAAATCTACATCATTTTCAGACAAAAAAACTTTGAACTTGGTAGACACAAATGCTCAGTCAGCAACAATTCGTTCTGGCTTTCCAAGTCGCTTTCCTAATGCTATAATATCCTTAAATTCTGTTTTTTTTTTGATGGAACAAAACATGGGGTATATGGAAGAAGCATCAACAATTACCAAAATTTGAGTACAACAGCATGATCCAGAGGTTTAGTTGCCCTTTCACCTAGCCGATACAATCTACTCTTTTTAATATATGGTTTCGGTTTAATGTACAAGTACGGCAGTTGTTAAAATATTTTTTGAATCATTGACCCATTCGTGGTAAATAAAGCTCCTGTTTAAGACGTGCTATTGACCTCGCCCAGTCTATGTGAGCTATGTCATCATGATAAGTTTTCATTATTAATACTCTTCCAGCTATTGGTACAAAACATCGCAAACTGTCGTCAATTTTTATTATTTTACTGACCGAATAATAAATCTTTGATCTCAAATCCATCTTGCAGTTTCTGTCACAGCTGTTGAAGAAAAGAATCCTCTTTTTGAAATTGTTTTGCAGTTTTCGATTTATTTCTTTGCTGGTTGTTTGTTTTTGCTAGCAAAACAGTTAGATTTCTGCACATATAGTCTACATGACCCATTTTACTTACTTGTCAATATTCAGTATTAAAATCTTACCCACCATCGGGCCACTCTAAGATATAAATTCTTTCTAGGGCTGTTGCTTTTACTGAGTTACAGTCAGTATAAACAGTAGAATGAAGGCCATAGAAAAGCACTCTAAAATGTTCAGCCCCTTCCACAATAACATGAGTTTCCAAACCATAAGAATGATATTTTGATTCATTGTCTGTAGTTCTTCTGCTGAACTAAGCAACAGAATAAACAGCACTATATTCTTTTTGCATCAGAGCCACAGCAACTCTTAGTGAATTTGCATCCGTGCGTAATTCTGTTTTTAAATCTAGTTTAAAAGTTTCAATTTTTGGATTATTTTTTTCGAATATTCTCTTGTACATCTGGCCATTTAGTTGGTGCATTTTTGCACAATAAATGGCTAATAGGAGCAGTTAACAAAGAAAATCTTTTAATGAATATCCTAAAGTATCTGGTTAGGCCCATAAACTGTCTGGCACCTTTTTCATCTTTTGGAGCAAATGTTTTGATTAAGGCTTCAACTTTCCGAAGACTAGGTTGAATGGTACCATTTCCAACAATCGTTTCCAAATATTCGGTTTCAGGTGCTAAGAAAACATATTTTTCCCAGTTGAGAGCAAATCCTGCCTTGGATAAGGCTTCATCTCTGAGTTGAGCTAGTTCTTCATCAATGGGTTTTGAAGCAATCGTCACATCGTTCAAATATACCTGTGCGACGTTATGTTTTAGATTACCTTTAATGATGGGTCATTGATAACAAGCTGGGATATTGGCAAAACCAATTTGCAGGCTATTATATCCATAGTGGACATCTGGTGTCACGAAAGCAGTATATTTACGTGACCATTCATCTACTACTATCTGATTAAAACCAGATTTTATATCTACACTCCTGGACAAAATTAACGCAACAATATATTAAATCTAGAAATCTCTATAATGAATTAATTTTAATAATTTTTAATGAATATTGGTTACATTAAAAGTTATAAAAAACTTATTCGGATACTTTAAAAGTGAATTAGCTACCAAATTTCTCTGTAAGATTCGAATTAAAATTATTCTTAAGACCTAATAACAAAATCGTTGAAATTATGTAATAATGAAAAAAATAAGCTGGGACACTAGTAGCAAAATTAATGGTGTAAGTGGGACATTAGTAGTGTGTGTTGCCTCCTCTACCTCGTATGACAGCGTTTATGCGCCTAGGCATGCTTCTAATTAAATTTTGGATAAAATCTTGAGGAATGTGCTCCCATTCTGTGATAACTGCATTTTCAAGTTCCCTTAGGTTTCTAGGTGCAGGTATATGACGTTTCACATTTTTCTTAAGGTGATCCCATACATGTTCTATCGAATTCAGATCCGGCCTTTTTGGTGGCCATTGCATAATCGGTTTATCAACTTGATTAAGATAATCGAGTACCTCCTTAGCCACGTGAGGTCAAGCGTTGTCTTGCATAAACAGGATGCCACCCCAGAACATAACAGAGCCACCGCCGAATGGAATCCTTGCAGAGATATTCCAAGGAGCAAACCTCTCTCCTGGTCTTCGTCATACTCGTTCACGACCATCTGGATGTTTTAGACTAACCCTAGTTTCATCTGTGAAGAAAATTTGTTTCCAGTCATCCACAGATCAGTTTTCGTGATTTCGAGCAAAACGTAACCTGGCAACTCTGTTCTCTCTAGTAAGCAAGGGCTCAGTGGCTGGTCTCCTACTCTTTAATTCAGCTTCATTTAACCGTCTTCTAACTGTTTTAGAAGAAATTGTGACATTGCGAACCGCTTCGAGTTCGTTTCTTATTATAGAACTAGTGACAGTCCTGTTACTTAAAGCATATTGTCTTATAAAACGTTCATCTAGGTCGCTAGTGCATCGTTTTCGCCCTTGCCCTAGCCTTCTAGAATAAGTTCCTACTTCATTCAAGCGTCTTACCATACGACTTATTGTGGAACGATGTTTGCCTAACAAATTGGCAACATAACTCTGACAATATCCCTCGTCCAATAAAACTGAGGCTCGTACTACCTCGTGTTCAGTTAAATTCCTTGTTCGATTCATTTTTCTAATTCTTCGGGGTCAAAAATAAAACAGTCTACCACAAAAACGTATTACTTTGAAAAGGGGAACAATTTATAAGCTTACTTTTAAAGAAAATCTGTTGCATTATTACAGAAAATTGTTTATCTTCTAAAAAATTCTTTAAAACTGTAAATCTAAACAAATTGTTTTGATTTCGGTCATGAACAATGAAACAAAATATGCATAGCCTACTATTCAAATAGTCGACAAACTTTAAAACTGACATAAGAAAAAGATAAATTAATTTTCAGATTGTTGCGTTAATTTTGTCTAGGAGTGTAGTAATGTAATATATTATTATATATAATCTATAATAATATTAAAGATTTTCCTAGTGCATTTAGTTGATCATGTAAATGTGGCAAAGGAAAACGGTTCTTGATGGAATTTATGGTTAAAAAATCCACATTCATTCTTAACGAACCATTTTTTTTGTATTAAAACAATGAGACTGGCATACGAGGATGAACTTTCCCGAATAATTCCCTCATCAAGTAAGTCTTAGACAACCTCCTTTACTTGAATACGCTCCGAATAAGCTAAGCAACGTGTCCAAGATGCTACAGGAATATTATCAGTTAGCTTAATACGCAACTGTCCATCAGCTGCTTGTCTAATCCTGACACATTAACTTTTGGAAATGAAAACACTCGATTTTTAATGGTTGAATTAAGACGAAGGTTGATACCGTGATCTCAACGTACAATTTCTAAACCAGGGCGATTTATGGTTTCTGAACCTATCAGAGCATCTACTTTCGGTATAGTGAAATTAGGCACAACAAGAAAATCAATCTCAATAGTCACTTCGTCTAAAGCCACCACCAAAAGGTATTTTCCCAGTATTTTAGCTGATCCATTTCCAAGTCCAGATACTTATAAATTTTGAGGCATGAAATGTTTATTTATTTTAACAATTACATGTTCATGAATAAGCCCCAACTATCCAACAAATAAGAACACGATTTGTTATCATCATCTTTGCCTGCAATAGGAGTAGTAGGCATAATAGCGTACCGGCAAATATTTGCACACAAAACTTGAGGTTTTCCATTCTTCTTCTAGCAACTAGTCTCATCATGACCTATTCTTTTACAAAAGCCCGATTGGATAGTTGACCTTTTGAAAGCATTGGCGTTTTGTCGTTCTTCCTTTTATTATTAGAAGATTATAAAAATCGGCACTTCTCCTTTTTGTGGCCAGTCTTCCCACAATAAAAACATTTATCAGTAAACTTATTTTCAGTCCGGCCGAGCTTAAATGATCTTAAATCGCCATCTTTCATATTATTCACTTTACGTTTAAAAATCTCATGACGCCTTTAAATTGACATTAATTCTGCAACTGGATAGATAAAATTAGAATTAATTCCCTCCACAACAATGAATAATATTTCTTCTCAAGTAAAAACGATAAAGATGTCGAATTTTAATGCGAGCATACTCACTAAACGTATCAACCTGAGAGCCTTTTACTTCATAAGCTCTTCTAAATTTTCTTCCACACGATTTATAATATAAAAAAGCGAGTTAAGGAGCCCACTCATCACAAAAACCCCGTAGAGCTTCATCTGCATTTAATACTACCAGACAATCATCAATTTTGTATTTTATTTTAATGCGATTAATTTCATAGAGCCATTCATCAGCTGTATAATTAGTTTTATTCGGATCAAAACTAGAAAAACGAAATACTAAAGGTTCTCTTACCCCAGTAGTAACAAGAGTTTGTATTGGATTTGATGTACTTGCGATGGGTGGATCTCTGGCGCACTATTTGACTTCAAATTGGCATTTTAGCAACTAAGCTTTTTAAATTTGTCTGCATAGTCAACAACGTAGAATCCAATACACTAACATTATCGTGCAACTGTTCCCCATCTGGAAATACTACGCTGATATCAGCATCTTGAGGTACATTCCCCCGTCTTCAAATATTGTGTGTTAGCCACCAGCACATACACGAAACAACAATTTCTCTTTAATACTCAGTTATTAATACTCATTTTTTGGAAGTCGGAGTATATTTATTTATTTATTTATTTATTTATGGGCAGACCCATTTTATACAAAGTTTCTACAGAAATTATAATAATACAACAACAATTAGAGCACAACACCAGCAAATATCCTCACATAACTCAGTGGACTGTCAACAGTTCTTTTTTTACAAGTTTTAAAGAGAGATTAAAAAATCAAGTTCCGTTTCATCAGCGCAATTAGTGTTTCTAGTGATCGGCGAGAATAGACCATAGTTACATCTATGGTACTTCGAGGCGAAGAGTGAGTAGTCTCTTGTTGATCTTGGTGGAACACGGAAATTTACTAACTCAGAAGATCGGAGCAGTCTATATGATCATTTATATGTTCGCAGCTGGTCCCCACAGGCAGTGATGTTCCACTTAAATTTGTAAGAAACATATCTAGCATACTTCTTCTGAACCCTTTCAATATGTATAGCATATGAAGGCGACCATACACAATACAGATACTCCACAGAAGATCTTACCAAGGCCTTATATAAAGTATTCATGCTACCTACAGTCTGGAAATCCCTAGTATTTCTACAGACGAAGCCAAGGAGTTTTAAACATTTGTTAGCAATAAAGTCATAGTGAATATGAAAATCGAGTCTAAATAAATACCTAAGTTACAAAATGAAGAGACTTTTCCCAGAAGGCGATTATTGATACTGTAGTCATTTAAAAGCGGAGTTTTCACCCGAAAGAATGACATGAACTTGCAGTTTTTAATATTAAGATTTATTTTGTTTCTTCTGCACCACTCACTCACCCTAGGCAACTCGCCCTGTAGTCTCATAGCATCATCAACAGAATGAATTACTATAAACAATTTCAAATTATCTGCAAAAAACAGGGGCCTTGAAAGTAGAATCACCTCACGGAGGTCAATAATAAATACATTAAACAGAAACGGGCCTAGGTGGCTACCTTGTGGTACACCCGATGTAACAGATACCTCACTCGACACAAAGCCCTTTACTTTAACAAAAGGTAACAGGTTAACGAATTCAGTAGTGATCCACAAAAGCCATAACTTCTTAATTTTCTTATCAAGATATAGTGGTTGACAGTGTCGAAGGTCTTGCTGAAATCTGTATAAACCACGTCAACCTGACTACCTGCTCCATTGCATCTTGAACCAACAAGATCAAGTTTGTAGCTGTCTATCAGCTTCCAACAAGATCATGCTGTTACTGACCTAAAAGAGGTTTTATGAAGTGTTTTAATTTATCAGAAACAATTTTTTCGAACAATTTTGGAATAGAACTTAGAATAGGAATAGGTCTATAATTTTTAGCGTCTGACTGGTCGCCGGATTTGCATATTGGAATAATAAAACTATATTTCCACTGATCAGGAAAAACGCCGCTCCCCAGGGACAATTTAAAAAGCATATATAGCGGTTTGACCAAAGCATAGGTACAGTTAACTAAAAATCTGGGAGATATACCATTAGGACCTGGCCCCTTATTTATGTCAAGTTTGGATATATGGTCAAATACTTCCTCTAGGGAGACTTCAACAGAGGAGAATAACTCACCACCATCCCCAACATTCCCCAGCTCAGACTCACCAGCGTCAGACCTATAAACACCCCAAAAATAATAGTTAAAAATTTCCACAACAGTCTGTCCATCCATCCTGGTTTATTCGTCTGGATTTATTAAGGTAGGGATGGACTTGCCCCCCTTTTTACTGATAATGAAGTTCCAAAATTGTTTGGTGTCATACTTTTAACGTACTGCAAATAGCAGTAGCTCTTTAGAATATTAGATTGGGATTTTAACTCTGAAAACTTTTGATAAGTTCCCACTGACGGGTTCTTTTGTATTCTTTGGATGGTACTGGTCGCAGGACACCAGACTCGCCAGTGCCACCTGAGCAGTTGTTCTACGGTCTCGTGTTACCACTAAATCCAATTTTACATCATTTGCATTACTGATTTTATTCACTTGAAATAGCGGATTATAAGAAAATCAGTCACTAAGTAGACTCACAACGTCCCCACCATGGCCAATAGCTGAACTTCCAAAACTGTCACTAGTTCATTCTACATAAGGCAGGCTATAGTCTCCTAGGACACATATATTATCGCTGGGATAATCCTGAATGATCTCCTCAAGCGCACAGCAGTGAGTCTGAACAGTGTCTACTTTAATGGGTAGCGGCAAGTACACAGCACCTACAACCAGTCTCGCCGCACCACTTCGAATTAAAACAAAGAAGTGTTCTGCACTATTGAGGTTGTTTGGCACTATACAGGACTGATAACAGTTACGTACTGCAATAAGCACCCCACCTTCACTTTTTTTATTACTAGTCTGGTTGGACCGATCTATTCGATATAATACATGCTCAGACATACTAATCTCAGTATTACAGACATCTTCACTAAGCCAGGTTTCTGAGAATACCGCAACGTCAAATTCATAATTTAACATACTGAGTGTCAAATCTTTCATTTTGGTTTTAGTACCTCTGACGTTTTGGTAATAAATTGTTAAATTCGGCCTGCCCTTATTAAGTTTATTCTGTGCCGTGTAGAGTCATGTCGTGGACTATCTATATGCACAATCTTAGGCACACCCCCGAAATAATTTATGCTCAGTTTAGTTTCACCATTATGAAGACGCTGCTGTAACTGAGCCCTCAGCTCCCTGAACTGATGCCTTTACCTCAGAGTTTGATCATGACTAATGCTCGTTCCCTGTTTTCTAAATCTTAACTTATTTCTTAGGATGGTTTGTGCTGATTGCTCATCGCGCATAAGACCTTTATTGGTCTTATTTTCTCAGAACGTTTCCCAACCCTTAATACTTGAAATTCAATGTTAGTAGTATGTTCTATACGTGCTTTGGGATCATCAGACAAGGATTCTGGAATACTGTAGATCATTACATTAATGGCTCTTCGTTTTCGCTCTTGTACCTCATCAATGACCAATTATGGAGCCGTGCCCGAAGCTGGCGAATTCGAATTCTTCAGTTGAATAAACTCGCTTCTCAATTGAGCTACTTCCCCTTCTAAAAATTCAATCTTCTGGTCTGGTACTCTTTTAAAACGCGGTATACCCCACTTCTGATCGTTATCTGGGGCTTTAAAATCAAACTATTTTAATTCCTCAAACAATCACTTTCATTAATAAATTGCAACTGAAGTCTAACAAATCTGGTGGTCATCTACCTTGCTAAACAAAAATAGCTCGTACCAAAAAAATATCGGTTACATAAAACAGCACTCTAAGCAAAAAATAGGACCGTATATTAACAATATTAAAATAAGGTCGGATGGCCACGTCATCCAGTAAAAACAGCGACACAAATATAATTAAATCTACATAATCCAGCCTAAATGTAAGCATAATATAGTTCACTCTAACTTGTATATATATATATATATATATATATATATATATATATATATATATATATATATATATATATATATATATATATATATATATATATATATATATATATATATATATATATATATATATATATATATATATATATATATATAATACATTAAAATTCCAAATTTCAATCCGTTCGTCCAACAATGAATTTGCAAGACGTTGGATTGGTGGCTAAGCTACGCTCTCCTGGTATGTCTGAAAAATTCTGTTTATGGCTCACAAGTTTCCTCAAAAAGCGTTTTTTACGAGTGGCAAACGACGAGTTGCTTTATAACCCCCTCACTATGAACGCCGGTGTGCCCCAGGGCTCCATACTGTCTCATACTCTCTTTCTGATTTACATTAACGATCTGCTGGAAAAGACCAGGAATCCAATCCACAGCTTTGCACATAACAGTACGCTTATCTCATCATTCACTTTAAACACTCGAACATCAACTACTCATGCAAATATCCGCAGACAGCAGGAGGTTGTTCAATTTAACAAAGACCTGGAAGAAATTCTATCTTGTAGTGGCAGTAACCAAGTAGAATTTAACGCTACAAAGATAGAGGCGGCATTTTTTTTCTAAAAAAGTTAACGTTGCTGAATCTGACATTGTTATGTCGGAGCACTCCATTCCTCTAGCCTCAACACTCTGCTGGGCGTTAATTTGGGAGCAAATATGTATGTCCTGGCATGAACATGTTGCAAGCATAGCAAAGAGATCTTCTTAAAAGCTGGGAATATTATTTTGAGCTAGAAAGATTTACATTCCACAATTCTGTATAAAGCTCAAATTCGACCAACGATGGAATATTGCTTCCATGTTTGGGGCTCTGCTCCCAAACATACAGTGCATTTGTTGGATTCTGTTTAGAAGAGAGCTGTTCGCCTCATTGGAGATCCGGAACTGACCAGCAACCTTGATTCGGTGGACCATCAAAGAACAGTTGGCGACTTGAGTTTAATCTATAAGTATTTTTATGGAAAGTGTTCGATGGATGTAACCCGCTTAATTCCTCCCAGAGCGGTGCGTGCTAGAAATACACGTCGAGTTATTACTTCACATGCCTGTGAGGTTCAGCTTGTTACTTCTCGTCCAACTCTTTTCAAGCAGTCTTTTATATGGAGAACCTTATCCCTTTGGAATAATTTGCCCAGGACTGTGTTTCCGACCGAGTACAATTTACAGCGAATCAAAAACAACGTGAACCGCTTTTTCCGCACACGTGTCGCTCCTGTAGCGCTTTAAGGATTTGTCTGCAGCACGTGTGCTAGCTCATAATATATATATATATATATATATATATATATATATATATATATATATATATATATATATATATATATATATATATATATATATGTATATATATATATATATATATATATATATATATATATATATATATATATATATATATATATATATATATATATATATATATATATATATATATATATATATATAACTTCAACCTGAAAAAATGTATGTTCAGTTTGTAAAATCATTTTGAGCCAGTCTGTATTTCTTCGATGTAATATTTTGTATTGTAAATATCATTAAATAAATATTTTTATTAGACAATTTTAAAGATCTTGGAAAAGGTGGAAAAGCAACAGGTTATAAAATTTTAATTCGTCATTTAATTTTTAGCCGCCTATTCATAAATAAAAATCAATTTTTAGGTCTTAAACTGTACAGCTTTATAACTATAACCGGTTTTGTGGTGTCGTTGTCAACTCAAACCTCTATTTGGGTAATGAGACCGTTTTTAAAATGTATACTTTGGAGTTAATGTATTTTCCCCTCATTATTTTCCCATTTAAAATTAAATATACTAATTTTTTTTAATTACTACTGGTATATAAATATTTCCTGGTACGGAAAAATATTCACTCAGTATCTATAGAAGAGCGCGTAACTTCAACCTGAAAAAAATATATGTTCAGTTTGTAAAATCATTTTGAGCCAGTCTGTATTTCTTCGATGTAATATTTTTTATCGTAAATATGATTAAATAAATATTTTTATTAGACAATTTTAAAGATCTTGGAAAAGGTGGAAAAGCAACAGGTTATAGAATTTTAATTCATCATTTAATTTTTAGCCGCCTATTCATAAATAAAAATCAATTTTCAGGTTTTAAACTGTACAGCTTTATAACTATAACCGGTTTTCTGGTGTCGTTGTCAACTCAAACCTCTATTTGGGTAATGAGACCGTTTTTAAAATGTATACTTTGGAGTTAACGTATTTTCCCCTCATTATTTTCCCATTTAAAATTAAATATACTAATTTTTTTTAATTACTATTGGTATATAAATATTTCCTGGTACGGAAAAATATTCACTCAGTATCTATAGAAGAGCGCGTAAAGTAAAAATACCCTGTAATTTACATAATGGCACAAAACCCTTTTGCAAACCAAACAATTCGGCACATAATTCTAGACATTTTTCATGTAAACATATTTTGTGACAATTCTTGAGGGCTTAGAATCCATATTAAAATCTAAGGACAAACAGAATTAATTGAAGCGTACTGTTTACTTAACTGACCACTACCTTACCTTTAAAATTTGAGTATTTACATTTTGTTCAAATATTTATATAGTGCACTGTATAATTTGCTTTCTCTATAAGAGACTGGTCCCGAATTTGCCAACTTTCCAGAACAGATAATATAGCAGATGTTCGAAGTTGCAGCATTTCGTAATAGTTTACATTAAGTTGCTTAGAAATTATTTGCTGTTGTAGTTAAATATTTACTGATTTTATCGAAAATGTATTAATTACTACATTATTGGCTTGGTGGTAATTTAGAGTAATAAAGCAAACAACAATTAGAGCAAAATTTCTTCGCGGAGAAGCAAAGAGAAAATCACATATCGAAAATAATTATTTCCTCCTCTTAAACAACGCCCATAATGCAGTACTTATTAGCATCAAAAGATGTCATATTTCATTTTATGTCGCGATATCAATCAAATATTGAGTTAGGTACTTATTTCAATAACCATAAATAAACTTCATGTACATAAAAACCCATCTCTTTTTTGGATCATCTATTAGTAATTTTACTCTATTGATGACTAAACAAAATTATAAAAATAACGATAGACTTATTTGTCAAGGTATTTAGAGAGAGATTCTTAAGTTTTGGGTTACCTACCATAAAAATATTTCGTAAGTTCATCTTTTCGATTAAACAGCATAGAGTGATAATACATTCACATGATTAATTTGCCCATTTTTCTTCCTTGCACTTTCATTGTTTGCAAATTGTTCAAGAACACGATAAACATAGTTATCCATTTCCGTCTGTTGGCACAATAACTCTAGAATAAAATGAGACATTGATTTGAAATTTAGTATATATATTTATATATATATATATATATATATATATATATATATATATATATATATATATATATATATATATATATATATACATACACAATACATTAAAATTTCGGGTTCAATCAGTTCCTCCAACAATGAATTTGCACGACGCACCCCACCAAAATCTCACCCGACACCCGCAAGAGCACTTGAGAATGCCAAATGGGACTTTGGTGAAACGTCTTGCAAATTCGTTGTTGGCCGAACGGATTAAAATTTGGAATTTTAATGTATTTTATATATATATATATATATATATATATATATATATATATATATATATATATATATATACATATATATATATATATATATATATATATATATATATATATATATATATATATATACATATATATATATATATATATATATATATATATATATATATATATATATATATATATATATATATATATACATATATATATATATATATATATATATATATATATATATATATATGTATATATATATATATATATATATATATATATATATATATATATATATATATATATATATATATATATATATATATTATATATATTTATATATATATATATATATATATATATATATATATATATATATATATCTATATATATATATATATATATATATATATATATATATATATATATATATATATATATATACATATATATTTATTTATTTATATAGTGTAACATTCATTTTTTCTTAGATTTTAAGATCATGTTACAACACTGTTTTTCTTCCTATAATTTATATTTCATTACACCTTTATATTTGATTAGGCAGTGAGTTCAATTTTTGAGCAGTGTAACTTAAAACAGTGATTTAAATTTTTGAACAGTGTAACTCAACCGTTTATAACGTGTTGCCGACCTAACTGATTTAGTTTGCACTGATTTTGCTTCCCGGAAGTGAGCCATTTTAAAGACGTTACTTTGAAGAAAGTTCAAAAGATATATAAACGGCCATATGAAATTTTCAAGGGCTTCTTTCCGCCAGTATGCTCTAGTGGCTTTCTTCTCCAGCACGCTGTAGTGGCTTTTTTCTCCGAGATGCAGTAACGCCTTTTTCCTCCAGGATGCCGCAGTGAAGTAACGGCTATTTTTTTCGCAGTGAGAGAGTTGTGTTTTATATTCGTCAAGCCGTAGTAGGCTTAGTCCTCCATCCTGCCGTAGTGCAGTGGCCTTTTTCCGTTCTAAAAATGTTCTGCTCATCCTAAGACATTTCGGGTCAAAAAGTGATTAGCTACCTAAATGAGATTAGGAGAGTGGCAGGTGAGACAATATCTGGATGAGAATCTCAGCAGGAGAGGTCAAGCAGCTTATGGAAAACCCACGAGGAGAAGCCAATCAATAAGTCAAGCACACGAGTTTAAATATCTCACTTCCTATCTGCATATATACATATATATATATATATATATATATATATATATATATATATATATATATATATATATATATATATATATATATATATATATATATATATATATATATATATATATATATATATATATATATATATATATATATATATATATATATATATATATATATATATATGTATATATATATATATGTATATATATATATTATATTTTCTTCAGCCGCTCTCTACCCACTGTCGGGTATAGGCCTCTCTCAAATCTTTCCATTTTTCTCTATGTTAGGCTTGTTGATACCAGTTAAGCCCTCCGATTCTCTTCAGATCGTCGCTCCATCTCTGTTGGGGTCTTCCTATGCTTCGTTTTCACCCCATGGTCTCCACGTAGTGATCTTGCCACTCCACTTATACGTCGCTGTCGCTACATGGCCGGCCCAGCTCCATTTCAGAGATGTTATCCGTTTGGTGATATCATGTTATCCGTTTTTTGGTTGATATCATCCACCTTTGTTTGTTGTCTAATCCATTTATTGGTTTTCTTATCCTTCAAAGTAACACTCAACATCTTCCTCTCCGTTGTTCGTTGGTGAACTTGTAGTTTTTCTATTGTTCTTTTAGTTAAAACCCATGTCTCGGCTCCATACGTTGTAGCTGGTAAGATACATTGATTATAAATTTGGGTTTTTGATCTTTGAGGAATGTTCATATTCAGTACATATTTCAATTTTCCATATGCTGCCCATCCCATATATATCCTTCTTTCGATTTCAAGCTGCTGGTTTTCCTTTTCTATCGTTATTATTTGGCCCAGGTAGATGTACGTGTTTACTTTTTCTATTGTTGAATGTCCAATCACTATATTTTCATCATTGGTCTCTTCATTACTCATGTACTTTGTCTTGGAGAAATTTATGTCAAGTCCCACTTTTCTTGCTTGGTGGTGGAAATCTATGATCATCTGGATCATTTCATTCTTATTGTTTGCTATAATTACAATGTCATCTGCGAATCTCAGGTTGTTTAGCCGATCGCCAGCTATCAGAAGGCCATTCTCGTCCCAATTCAGTTCTTTGAATATATTTCTAAGATAATTGTAAACAACTTAGGCGATATTACATCGCCCTGCCTTACTCCTCTGGAATCTTGTTTGTCAGTTCTTGGTTTACCATAACTTTGAGTGTTGCTCGTTCATATATTCTGGCTATCAGTTTGTTGTATCTGTGGTCTATACGAGCATTTCTAAGAGCTCTTATAAGCACCCATTTTTACACTGTTTCGAAAGCCTTCCGAAAATCTACAAATGTTGGCCACATTGATATATTATATTCGGTGGCCTTCTCGATTAGTATTCTCAATGTGTGCAAGTGCTCAATCGTACTGAAGCCTGATCTGAATCCAGCCTGTTCTATCGGTTGATATAATTCCATTTTCTGTTCCAGTTTGTTTGTTATGATTCGTGAGAACAGCTTGTAAACTTGGGAAAGTAAACTAATTGGCCGGTAGTTTTCTAGGTTTTCGGGGTAACCTTTTTTGTATATTAAGATGACTATGGCGTTTTCCCAGTCTTCCGGTAGATTTCCACATTTGAGGCATTCATTAAAAAGATCTTTTAATTTATTCATTAGGGCTTCACCTCCGCATTTTAGCATTTCAAGTATAATATCATCCTCTCCAGACGCTTTTCCACTTTTCAACTGTTGTAAGGCTTTTTTAATTTCATCCATTTGTATGTCAGGAATTTCTTCTGAGTTGATATTAATTACTCTTTTGTCTGTTGATGAATTGTCCTTTTCAACTATAACATTTTGGATTTTTGAACTGTAGAGGTCTTGATAGAAAGTTGTAATTCTGTTCTGGATATTTTTCTTGTCATTGATTATGTTTCGTTTTTGGTCATTCAATTTAATTACCTCACTTTTACAGGCGTTTGTTCTTCTTAAAACTTCTAATCCTTTGTTTTTTTCTATAGGATCTTTAACCATGTTTTCTTTGTTTTTGTTTATGTCTTCTTTAGCCGCTTTTCCTACTGTCTTATTCAATTCTGCATATTCGACAGTTAACTCTTTCCTTTGTGTATAAGTTGTCTTCGTTGTTCCAACATTCTTTTTGTTTTTTCACTGAGCTTGTTATTCTTTCGCCTAGTAGGTTGGAGAGCTATTATTATACATGAAGTGGGAAAGGAGCCTATAGTTTCTGACTATCATGGCTTTAGGGAAAGTGGGTAAAAATCGGTAGAAGTCGTTCAATTTTTTTATAGTTTCAATAGTACTGCAAGAATTTTTGCTGGTTTTTGGCTGCGATAACGAAAAAACTTTAAGTATAAATATTTAGAGTTAAACATAGAAGGGGTTGAAATAATGGGAGAAGGGGTTAGTGATATTGTCTTATACGCCCTTTTCGATATTCTTGTAATCCAGGAATCTACAAGTTGTGTTATTTTTAATTATTTTCATTTATTTTTGGTCAAAGGAAAAAAAAAAATGCAGGGAGAGAAAAAATGAGTGTATCGTACTGCACATATAATATTTTCATGGTTCTTTGAGTCGAAGGATCTGAAAATTGTGTTTTTTTTTATTATTTTCAATTTTAGCAGAACTATTGATAAATTGAAAAATGTCCGGTTTTAGTTCTAAATATCTTTAAGGATTTTGCTATACGCGATTTTTTTGTGAATAATATCGCACAATAAATTGGCTGAAATAAATTATGTAGTGGAAAAACGTCAAATTTAGTATTTATATTATATTTTCTCTCTAAACACAAACCGCAGGTACCCTGTTGAGCAAAAGAACCCTTGAATTTAATTTTCAAACAGTGGTATTATTTTTGGTATCATTAGAATGCTGATTTTCTACTCTTTCCAATAATGCCAAAACATTTGGTATTATGGTCTTTACACGGAGACCAGGATCAGGAAGAAGAAGGTGTACCTCGGAGCTAGACCACCGCTTAATTGTCAACACGATTCTAAGAAATCGTCAGTGTCAGTCATTGATTAGTCAGAAGAAGATTTAAAGAAGCTGTTATGGTGTGGGTATGCGAAAATCGGATTTCGTGACTGATGAGACTCGTAGCGGTGGATTAACTGCTCACCGATACATCGAGGAGATCCTGCAATACATCGAGGAGATCCTGCAGGAAAACGTCGTTCCTTACACTGAGTTTGTTGGTGACCGTTTCGTGCTAACTCACGACAATGCGAGGCCACATGCTGCTGCACCGGTGCAGCAATACCTGGCGGAAATGGGAATACCCATGTTAGACTAGCCTGCACGGAGTCCTGACTTCAATGCAGTAAACCACATGTAGGATGACCTCAAAAGAAAGATTTAAACCAGAAATCCAGCCCCCGCATCGCTGAGGGATTTAAAGGTGGCAGTGGCGGAAGAGTGTGGAAGAATCTCACAGACAATGGTGAAAAAGCTCACTAGTTCCATGAAAAACCGGCTGGAAGTAGTAATAAGGGCTGGGGGGGATATAAAATATTGATTTTGGTTCTTATCAATAAATTTAATTGATAAGCTTAAGATTTATTTAATTTTTCCTTTCTCTTACCATTATTTTCAGTCTTTGTTCTCATTGTTTCCCCTTTCAATCATTTAAATCAGTAAAAAGCATGAAGTATGCTATGGAATTTGGTATCATTAGAAAGAGAATAGAATGTGCTTTCAAATGATACTAAAATCTGTAAAAAACACTAAATTCTAGGCTCCGTGTTAAATGAAGTCAAATAGTTTGTGTCGATTTTTTTGCTCGCAAGTGTATATCAGTAAAAATAGAGTTTCTTATTTTCTTCTTCCGAACGAATTGAGATATAGAATTAAATTTGGTACTACTTGTGGTAGGAAAATAATCTAGTGCTTTTTAGTAACATTGCTGTCGGTAAAAGTTGATAAAATTAGTAAATTTGGATTTATAGGTATTTTGGTTAATGGGTATTTTCCCTTGCATTTGTTTGAAAAATGAAGAAATCTGGAGAACAAATATTTATAGCTAGATATATTAGGGAGAAGTAGGGGTTTGAGAGATGCATCTTGAATATATCGTGTTATATCTCCTTGCCACTGTTCTCAAAGTCAAGCAATTCGGAAATCGCATAATTGTTTTATCTACAATCCTGAAAAAATAGTATATAGCGGTATCTAGGATATGATTAGAACTGATCTAAAATGCTTTTTACCTGTTTTTAATTTAAAAATGTGAATATTTTGAGTAACTATTTTTAGTCGTATAGATAAAAGATTCAATGGCTCTTCATAAAATATCTATTATTTAGAATACCGAGTATTCTTTCGTTTAATTTATTTCTTAATGTAGCTGGTATGGAAGCTTACATCCCTTTTTCAAAAAACGTCCTTCCAACCGTAAGTCTTGGTGCGACCGAAAATGAAAGATAGATATTGCTAACATCTTACCTACCGACAATGGAGTGACAATTCTAATGTCATAAATATAAACATCTTTGTTCGTACCCGCAACAGATGCAAATAAATTATCGATGAAACCAAGAGGTAACACAATCAAAAAATTAAAAACAAACTTCTAGCCTGCGCCAAAAATTCCAGGTTTTCTTGGTCAGTCCCTAAGGCCATTAGTCAAAATTTTACCAAATCCAATATACCATCACTCACATGGCCACATAATACTGTTGCAATAACACCAGTTAAGAAAGCCTGTTAACTGAACTTTTTGTTTCAGATTCTACTTTAGTTTTCCAAGGAAAACACCACCAATTATTTTCATAGTGCAGTAAAGGATGCCTAATATTGTATTCAGCCAGCGTATCGTAAAACGTATTTTAATGAAGCTAGACACCAAAAAAGCTTCGGGCGTTAACGGAATACCTGCCACAGTACCCAAAAAATGCACAGGAGAACTAACACCAGCTTTCTGTAGACTTTTCAACCTATCCTACAGAAACTGAATATTTTTTTTTCTGCGGAAAAAGCTTTTAATAATATCGAAAGTCATGTCATCTTCTAAATTTTCTTAAAGAAGTGATTATTATTAGCGACCATCAATATGGCTTTCGTAAGTAAAAAAGCATCAATGTAGCTTTCGTAAGCAAAAAGCATCAATGCGGTTTTGTACGCAAAGATCAACAGGAGATCTTCTAATTGACTTAACATATATTTAGAACAACGCAATTGAACTCTTTAGAGAATTTCGAGCGGTTACACTCCATATATTCAAGGCATTCGACTGTGTTTCCCATGTTGGATTGTTGGTTAAGCTTCGATGTTATCTAAAAAATTCCTTATACGGTACTCTTTTGTTCTCAGAGAGCGTTTTTCACGAATTGGAGTTGACGACATTTTTTCTAACACCTTCACTATTAATGCCAATATAACCCAACACTCTATACTGTCTCCTATTCTCTTTCTCATTTACATTAACGATTTGCTGGAAAGGACCAGGAATTTTCAGTTTTTTTCCAAAAACATTAACGTTGGTGAACCCGACATATGTATGTCGAGGCACTAGCATTGTCACTAAATTTGCTAGTAGCTACAGCAGCAGCCTAAATAGATTTCCTGCAGCAAGTGTGCTATGCCCAAACAAAAATGTGAGAAAGTCAAATTTCGTATTTGTCTTAGAACCATATATTTGTAATGGGTAAAGCACTTTAACAATTTTTCTCTAAATTTGATAGTATATTTATATTTAAAAAAAAACCGGTCAAGTGCAAGATGAACTTGCACAATTAGTGTTCCGTACGTTGATTGTTTTTCAAATAAAAATTTTTGTTAGGGTGGTATAAAATGATTAGTGACTTCACAAAACACACCCCAATTGAGTTTTCAACAAAGTTTGTTTCCAATCTTTACTGAAAACTGGTGATCTTGAAATTTTGTTTTTTTTTATATACCAAATAAATTATTAAAGGTAATGCACTCGTGATAATTTTCGTTCAATCTATACCCCGTGGAGAATATTCCAGAATTTTTTCAAAATTTTTTGATCAGTACTTTTCGAGATAAGGTAGGGGACAGCGATATTTTAAAAGTAATACGAAGAAAAGTGTGCGCAAGTATTACATTATATATATATTTTTTACTCGTGTTTTTACAAGCTTTCATTTGACACCACACTCGATGACCTAGTAAAAAAAAATTTTTTCACTTCCGATTTCACCCCCTCAAAACGAACCCCTTAAGTTAAAATTTATGTTACGGTGGTATAAAACGATCAGTGACTTCACAAAACACACCCCAAATGAGTTTTCAACAAAGTTTGTTTCTAATCTTTACTGAAATTTGATAACCTTGAAATTTTTGTTTTTTTTATATACCATATAAATTATTAAAGGTAATGCACTCGTGATAATTTTCGTTCAATCTACACCCCGTGGAGAATATTCCAGAATTTTTTCGAAATTTTTTGGTAAGTACTTTTCGAGATAACGCCCGGGACAGCGATTTTTCGCGAATTTTTAAAAATAATACAAAGAAAAGTGCGCGTAAGTATAATATTATATATATTTTTTACTCGTGTTTTCACAAGCTTTCATTTGACACCACACTCGATGACCTAGTAAAATTTTTTTTTTTCACTTCCGACTTCACCCCCCAAAACTAACCCCTTAAGTCAAAATTTAATTCTCAAAACTACATGGCTCTGATGAGGCCATGAATTCCTATATTATTACCAAATTTCACCTTTCTATGTCAAGTAGTTTCGGAGAAAATCGGGTGTGACAGACAGACAGACAGACAGACACCGAAGTGATCTTATAGGTGTTCCGTACGGAACACTAACAAATGATACTTTTATAAAAATATTACATAATTATTAAATATCGGCGAATTTTTTTGGAACGTAATAAGAACAGTTTTAGAAACTTAAAATATCTTGTTTTTGTAGAAAAAATCAACAAATAGCTATTACAAGGTAGTACGATGTGAAAATAATCCAGTTACTGATATTAATTGTATACAGTTATGTGAACGCTATAATAGTGTAAATATTTTCTCTCAATATTTGAGTCATTATTGATATTATTTGTATGTAGATGTGTTATGTTAATGCCACAAATATTGTAAGGGTTTTCTTTCAGAATTAAAATATAGTTACGCTGTAAATTAATATTCGGATAATTTAATTTCCGTAATGATAAATATATTATCGTCGCCATAGAAATCTGGTGTAAGCTGCAATTTATATTTTTCAGGAGAAGCAAGAAACAGTTACCTGAAACGTTATATTTCGGGTATAATTAAATAAATATATATATTTTAAAAACTTAATACAGAGACCAAACTGTTTTAGGGATTTATTTTCATTGTTTAAGAAAAATCTTGAACAAATTATAATTCGTAAGATGATATTTCGTTACTTAAGCCTAAATTTACAATGTTTGGATGGAAAATCAACCTATAATACCATAATACTAACCAGAAAGTTTACAAATAACAAGATAAATAATTCTATTGAAATAAGAGACACTCAGACATCCTTCAAAAATAAGCTGACGTATTTGGATGTCATTATTGATACAAGATTATGATTTCATTTACATGTAAGTCACATATTAAAAAAAGCATTCGTGGCAATGCAAAATCTACATGGTTCCAAGAAATAAATTTTTGATCTATAAACAAATAACACAGGCCAACGATGAAAAACTTTTTTAATGATTTTACCTGATTCCTATGTTTTTTGGTGTACTAAGTCCGAAAATAATAATAAAAAAGTCGTAGCATCTACCAAATTTTCACATTTTGAAAATTAAAATGTGAAAAGTTTTTATTTTTTATCATTCGAATGTTATTAGGTAGGCAATAAAATCAGAATTTTTTAAGGTTGGCAGTAAAATCAAATGTTATTAGGTTGGCAGTTCCGATAAATGTCACAGCTGTTTGTTTTCTTCTAGTTAATATAACTTCACATTGCAGTGTTTAACCCATGTGCTTTAATTCACATTCAAAGTACGGCTAATCGTTTTTGTAAAAACTCTCCCAACACTTTTTGTCATATATGTGGTGAGTTTGTAGTTAAAAACCATCAAAGAAACATTACTGACTTTGTAAAAAAAGTATACTTTGCATATTTTGGTGTAGAAATCGGTAATCAAGAAAAATGTTGGGTTCCTCACAAAGTATGTTTGTATCGAGGATCTTAGGAAATGGTATAAGAAAAAAAAGAAAGCTTTTAGATGTGCAGTACCCATGGTAGGAAGAGAGCAAGAAAATCATTTAGATGATTGTTATTTTTGCAACGTTGATGTTTCTGGATATAACTCCAAAAATAAGAAAGTAATTGTCTATCCTAACTTTACTTCAGCTAATCGGCCGGTAGGACATGGACCGTGACTTCCTGTCCCTTAGCTACCTCAGCATAATGATGACGTTTTACAGTCCAGCCCCGAATTTAATGAAAGTCGACCGGATGATGATGAGTTTCAATGTTCTCTAGAAAATTTAAAACCACAGTTGTTTACACAAGCTGAGTTAAATGATTTAGTGAGAGATTTGGGTTTGACTAAGGAAAAAGCAGAATTACTTGATTCTAGGCTGAAAGAAAAACATTTATTGGAATCTGGAACATCTATTTACCATTATAAAACAAGAGATCAACAGATTGCTCAGTTTTTCAAGTAGGAAGAGCATTTGGTTTACTGCCATGATATTGGTAGTCTAATGAACGAATTTGGCATTGAGTACAAGAAGGAAGATCAGAGGCTTTTTATAGATTCATCAAAAAATTAGTTTAAAAGGTGTTTTGTTACACAACGGAAATACTTATGCTTCACTGCCTGTTGCTCATTCAGTCCATATGAAGGAAACTTACGAAAATCCTAACCTGATTTTAGAGAAAATTAACTATCCAGCTCACAATTGAATGCTATGTGGAGATTTACAAGTTGTCTCCATGATCCTTGGTCAACAAAAGGGATTTACAAAGTTTCCATGTTTTATATGTGATTGGGACAGCAGAGCAAAGGATCAACATTTGTCAAAAAAACAATGGTCCGTAAGAAAAACAACACCTGGCGAGAAGAAGATTTTGCATAAAACTTTAGTAGACCCAAAAAAGATTCTTCTACCACCACTACACATCAAGTTAGGCTTAATGAAACAATTTGTGAAAGCCTTGCCTAAAGATGGTGAATGTTTTAGTTATTTGTGTAAAAGATTTCCTCATTTATCAGAAGCCAAACTGAAAGAAAGGGTTTTCGTTGGGCCTGATATTCGTAAAATGATGTTCGATTCCAACTTTGAAGCAAGGATGATTACAAAGGAAAAGGAGGCTTGGATATCATTTAAATAAGTTGTGACTGAGTTTTTGGGCAATGTGGAAGACCCTAGCTATGAACTTATCGTAGCTAATATGATAGACAAGTTCAAAAATCTGGGTTGTCTGATGAGCCTTAAAGTCCACTTTTTGCACAACCATCTTGATTTTTTTCCTAAAAATTTAGGCGATGTGAAGAGCAGGGGGAATGGTTCTATTAGGACATAAAGAAACATGATGGATGATTATTGTTGGTAACTTCATAGAGAATAATAAAATGCATCACATCGGAGAAAAAGCTATACAAGAAACTTCACAGAGAGAAGGGGAAGAAAATACAAAAAAATAAGCACCTAAAATATTAGCATTGAAGTGAAATATGTTATCGTGAGTAAAAATTGTAGCCTAATCAAATAAAAGTAAGGTTTAAGTTTTTATTTTATATGTATTAAATTTTCCCTATTTTGAAATTTAATTAATGCATATTATGAGAGAACTGTGGGTGATACAAAAAAACTGATACGAAATACGGTTTCAGCTCCCAAAAATACATAACACTTAGATGGATTGGTTTAAAAAGTTTTTACAAATATTTTTTTTTTTTGTTGGCTTGTATAAGACCGGTACTAATGTATGCCGCACTTGTATGATGCAGTATATCTGATACACAAACGAGACGACTACAATGCACACAAAACAGAATAATAAGATGTGTAACATCAACTGGACGTTACATAAGAATCAACGAACTACACCAAATGACTAACATGCAAACCATAAGACAGCACAGAGAAGAAATATCAAACGAATTTTATAAATACAAAACACAAATATCCACCCTAACACGTAATATTACACAAAATAGACGACTAGATCATCCTAAACATAACCCTTTGTATCAAAGATTACTAATTTATTTCGAGGGTCCATAACATGTAAATACAAATATAAACATCTAAATAAGATTAATAAGTGGTCAGTAACAATTATATAAATTGAACAATTCATCAAGGTAAAATTAGGTTTAGGTTTAAACATAATCTATTGTAAATTGTTAATAAATTATTAAGTGTTAAACATATTCTAAATTAAATAAATAGTGAAGTGCAGTATACAGTGCAAATAAATAGTAAACGAAAATAACAATAATAATAATAATAATAAAGGGCTTAAGACCGCCAGAAAAATGGGATCAGATTGACCGAATATGAAAAAGAAGAACCTTAACAATAATAACGATAACATACAAATATCTAGGCTTCCATCAAAGCACCAAACTCAACCACACTCACATCAAAATAGAACTTAAAATCGAATTCAAAAACAGACTCGCGAAACTTATACAAACGAAGCTCAGCTCTTAAAATCTCACTAAAGCCATCAACACGTTCGCTATTTCTATACTCACATATTTATTTGGTATCATCAAATGGTCACATACAGACACAGGAAACATTCACTTCCTTATATGTTCTCAATTCACCAAATATAGGAAATTACACCCCAACGCATGCAAAGAAAGACTTACCATCGAGAAGAAGGCAGGAGGAAGGGGAATCATAAGATCACTACACACAAAAAAAATATAAGCACTCAGGAAATTCTTTCACACAAAGCAAACCAGCCTCCATACAGCTACAGTGAGAGCAGGCAAAAACTACACACCTCTCGACTTATTCCAAGCCGACCAACCTGCAGATACACACAGTCACATCCAATTACAATAGAAAAAGATGAAAACGTGGTCAGAAAAACACTCCACGGAAAATACAGATACCACATAGAACAAGATCACGTAAATAAAAAACAATCATACATCTGGTTACAGGATTGGCAGCTATTCCCTGAAACTTGCCATCCAGGATAAAGCCACATTAACCAGAAACTACAAAAAACATATCATCAAAGACCCAATTATTACAGAAGATAGATGCAGGAAATGCCACCAGCATAAAGAAACGATCGAACACATAACAAGTGGATGTAAAATATTTGTCGGAACGGAATACACAGCCAGACATGATTCAGTGGCAAAAGTTGTTCATCAAGCACTAGCCACATCACACAAACTCATAGAAAATACAGATCCCTACTACAAATACACACCAACATCCATACTTGAAAATAAAGATTACAAGCTCTACTGGGACATCAACATCCTTATAGATAAAACATTCCCCGCCAATAAACCCGATACTACTTTTGGATACAAAAAATGAAAAATCACCTGTCTAATTGACATAGCTGTCCCCAACGACACAAACTTCCAAAGGAAATATACAGAAAAAATCTCCAAATACACAGACCTTGCAAAAGGCTATGAAAACAAGAAAAAGTTATCATTGTCCCCTCATCATATCAGCCACAGGCCTTACACCAACAACATTCACACCACAGTTAGTACAATTAGGAGTCAACACAAACATACACAAAAACATTCAAAAGGCACTGATTTTGAAAACATGTAATATTGTCCGGTCATTCTTTAATACACAATGGTAATAGCGTTTTTGCTGACGTGACTTAGGGCCGTCAGCTAAAAATGGAACTACATTGACCAAATGTGAGGAAGAAGAACAATAATAATAAAAAGTAAATAACATAATAATAACAACTAAATAATAAAGTTAGTAATATCTAAATACAAAATACCTATAGCATGATGCTATACACTATAAATAATGCAAACAACAAAATGAGTGACTGGTTGTGCATAGGAATGAGAGAGAAAGGAATGAATGCCAAAGATAGAATGAAAGAGATTATAATATAGATAAGCTACTAATAAAGTCAAATCAACTGACTAGATCTTGTACCTGGCAAAATCAAACTGATTCTTTGTTTATACAATTTTTTCCCAACAAAAACAAATAAACAAAATATCAAATACGAATAAAAAATTAACATACTCTTTTTCAAGCAACAAATATACAAATACTGCGGCTGCGAAATGGTGAAACTAACCTCAAAATTAAGTATATCAGTGGTATCCCAAAGATTGTTAATTTAAACTAAATAATCTTTCTAACAGTGGCTCGTCAACAGCTTCTCATGGTCTGAGTTGTATGTATCAGAACGTCAGAGGACTTAACACAAAGATGGATTCTTTTCATCGTTCACTATGTGGAAGTGAATATGACATCATCGCTATCACCGAGAGTTGGATTCAAGATAACATATCTTCAAGTGAACTTTTCGACGATATATGTGATATTTCGTTGTGATAGAAACCGTAATGGGATGGGCGTTTCATGGGGTGATGGTGTGATACTGGCTATTAAGAGAGAATTGAAATCAATACAGGTTGATCTCCAGGTTGTTCGCGACAGTGTAGTGAAAGTCGACATGGTATGTAGCAAACTATGTTTAAATTATAATACATTATATGTTTTAGTATTTTACATACCTCCGCATATAACAAATGCGGAATTTTCCTTCTTATTGGAGTGTGTTGAGGCGCTCTCATTTATGTATGGTAATAACATGTTTATTATAGGTGACTTTAACGATCCAAATTTCACTAAGGGTGCAGTTGGGGATCAGAAAGCTGAGATGTTGGGACATTTTATGAACTTGCTAGCTCTGGAACACTTTAATAATATACTGAATGGAAATGATTCAGTTTTGGACTTAGTTTTTTCTAACATCAATTGCACGGTACATAGGGAACAATTTTCACTGGTGGATGAGGACCGCCATCATCCACTCTTAGATATTTCATTATCTCTCAAAGTTAAATCCCATAATGTTCCTGTAAACTTATCACAAACTAAATACAATTTCAGGAAGGCTAACTTTCCGAAGCTTTATGAAATGATATTAAATATCGACTGGTTAGATCTTTATATTCTGAAGGATGTTGATGAGGCGTTTGGTTTACTCAATCGGAATTTGTTTGGTATATTTGATGTGTGTGTAAATAAATCGGTCATTCGTAAAAGAACATTTCCTGTCTGGTTCAAAGCTGATATCATTAAAGGCATAAAGCGTAAACACAGAATTTTTAGGAAGCTCAAATATTCTCATTCAGATTGTCATCGTAGAGAGTTTAATGAACTACGACGTAATGTTAAATTATCGATCGATTTGTCGTATAAAAACTATATCTTTAAAGTAGAGGATTCCATCACTGGTGATCCAACTACGTTTTGGTCGTTTATTAAAGCAAAAAAAATCAGCAACTTATTTGCCTGATGTGCTTAAATTGGGCAATCTTCAATTCTCTGAGCCGGATAAAATTGCTAATGCATTTGCCTACTTCTTTGGGAGTGTATATAGTGCGCCGTCAGATCGCGTCCCCAAAAACGATGTCTTCACCTCTAATTTATGTATCGCTCTTGATTGTTTGCCAGAGCAAACTATACTAACGGCATTGAAAGGATTGAGAGATACACTTACTTGTGGCCCTAATAATATTCCCAGCTTTATTGTGAAGGATTGTGCTCATGCTTTGTTGTTACCTTTATTTATATATTCAATTTGTCTCTAAAAACGAACAGATTTCCTGACGTATGGAATAAGGCCAAAATCATTCCCGTATTTAAAAAGGGTGACGCAAATGATATATCTAATTATAGACCGGTATCTTTATTACCGATATTCGCCAAAGTTTTTGAGATGTCAGTATATCAGTGTATTTTTGCACAGGTTAAAGCCTGATTTCTGTAAATCGACATGGTTTTTTTAGCAAACGTAGTACAATAGGTAATTTGGCTTGTTTTGCTCAATTTACAGGCAATGCTTTATATAAACAAATGCAAGTTGATGCTGCGTACAATGATTTCTCGAAGGCCTTTGATAGAGTTGACTATTTCATATTTCTACATAAGCTGGATAGACTGGGTTTCAGCAATAACCTAATTACTTTTTTCGAGTCCTATTGGTGTAACCGCTTACAGTACGTCGAAATTTGTGGACATAAATCCTCAACGTTTAGTGCCACAAGTGGTGCACCACAGGATAGCAACCTTGCACCTTTAATTTTTTCACTCTTCATTAACGACATTGGTGATAACATAACTAGTAATTTTCTTTTGTTTGCTGACGACCTAAAGCTGCAACATGATATGAAGTTGTTGCAGCAATGGTGTGAGTTGAATAGGCTGCCATTAAATGCCGGTAAGTGCTTCTTTTTGACTTACTCGAATAAATTAAGCACCATTGAGTTCCAGTATAAGTTAGATAATGAAGATATTACACGTTGTAACATCTTCAAGGACCTTGGAATTATTTTTGATCCTAAACTTTCAATTGCCCATCATATTAATTGGATCTGCACTACTGCGATGAGGACGTTGGGTTTCATAATACGTAATTCGAGTGGTTTTCATAACAGTAAAACATTAGAAACTTTATATTCCAGCTATGTGCTTTCACGGCATGAATATGGTGCAATTGTTTGGAATCCAATACACGCTAAGTATATTAAACAGGTAGAGAAAGTTCAAAGAAAGTTTGCCAAATTTCTTATATTAAAATATGATGGTGTGTACTCTGATAGGGGTGTCGATGAGGTCATTATAACTGAACGTTTTCAGCTACCTTCATTGACGAATCGAAGAAATTACCATCTGGTCTGTTTTCTTATAAAATTATGTAAATCTCTTAGTGACTCTTCTGACTTTCTATTTCAAGTAAACTTTCACGTTCCTGATAGATTGGTTAGAACCTCTCCTGTTTTCTATTTACCTACTGCATCAACTAATTTTCTCCTCAAAATACCATTGTTTCAAGCTATGAGCGTTTTCAACAGTACTTGTAACGACATTGACGTGAACAACCTGTCATTTGCGCAATTTGCGAAATGATTAAAAAATAAATTGTTGCATGTATAGGTATTTATTCCAAGTGTATCATTTTAATTTTAATTTTCCAGTTTTAT
This sequence comes from Pachyrhynchus sulphureomaculatus, assembly GCA_019049505.1. NCBI lineage: Eukaryota > Metazoa > Arthropoda > Insecta > Coleoptera > Curculionidae > Pachyrhynchus > Pachyrhynchus sulphureomaculatus. Next base: position 100,320,769 of record CM032453.1, on the reverse strand, counting down.
TTAATTTCTATGTTAGTTTCATGTTATCTGTCTCTTTTGTTCTATACTAGTCATTTACTTTTCTTTTTTATCTCTATCTCCTTTGTATTATGTTATTTATGCTTAATTGGCACATCTGTTAGACAATAGAGATTACTATTATTATTATTATTATTAAAAACCATTGAAGATACGATACACTAGGTAAACTTACTAAAAATGACCGAACATTCAAGCCTGCTGAAAGATTAAAAGCAACAAATGGATATGAATGTAATTGTATATTGTATTTGCCATACACTAAGGTGCTAAGTATTATTGTACTAATTTATAAATAATAAAGAAATATTTGATTTTGATTTTGGATTTAAACCAGCGGCCATCGGGTCACGTCTCAGGCTTTATACCCACGGTGCTATCGATGTCGGCTTTTGAAATCTAAAGGAGCTTTTTATAATATTAAATGATCTAGACTTGCGAATTCGTTAAAAATATTTTAGAATTTAAATAGAAAAATTTTAGATTTTTACTTTGTGGTAAATTCTAAATACTCGAAGATGTGTAATCATGAGCTGGCTTAGGAAAGTCAGTTGAGACTGTGAACGGGTCATCTTGTATTAATCTTAGGAAATATTTTTATGCCATTTTGAGTCTATAAAAGATCTTGTTGAGCCACAATCGATTAAAACTTTTGAAACGTATTTAGGGAATATTATATATGAAACTACTGGTGTCAATATTGTTTAGTGAAATAATATCAGGCATAGTTTTTGATAATAGGTTTTGTCTTTGTTTATAAGAACCTCGTAAAAATTTTAGCCTTTACTTTAGTCATTGTTTTGTTACTCAGTAACGAATAATTGATCAGAATATGATTCCTCTAATAACATATTCACTGACTTGATCAATGTGACAATTGTAGGGTTGTTACTCGTTTTGCGGAAAATATAAATATTGTTGACATAGAGCATAGTTATAATATTCTGGGTGTAATTAATCTGCTTGAATATAAAATACATTTTGTTGTGGTTGTGGTTGGAACGTTGTCTTAGACCGTTTTTTTTTTTTGAAAGTTTATTGTATTTCGCGAAGTAAGAGTCATTGGTTTAGATCTATGAAATTTTTTATTTGGATTGGATCTAAGACATTTTTATTTTGATTAAATTATTGTAATTTCCAATTGTATTTCGTCGGTTGTTTAAAACCTTAGGAAAGGTCAAAAACTTTGTTGCTACGTGATTTTTGTTTTTTTTTTCTTTTTTGGGTCTAGCACATATGCTACAGGGAAGTTCCTAAAGTGGTTCAGGAGCAGCATGTGCATTCACGTTGTTCTTGAATCGCTGTAAATTGTATTCGGTGGGAAACACAGCCCCGGGCAAATTATTCCAAAGGGATGATGTTCTCCATATAAAAGACTGCTTAAAAAGCGTTGTACGTGGAGTAACAAGCTGAACTTACGAATGTAAAGTATTAGCGCGACCTGTATTTCTAACATGCACCGCTCTGGGAGGAATTAAGCGATCCTTCGATCACTTTCCATGAAAATACTTGTAGAACAGAACAGGTTTTATCAGTACTCGTTGTGATGGGAATTGGTTTCGTGTACTAAATAAATTATTTGGAATATTGAACTAAGTAGTTGCATTGTACTATTTTTTGATTTAAAAATGATCGTAATAGATTTGACAACATTTTATTCCCAGAATTTTAAAAATTATATACGTTATCTTCTTTTAACATAATTTGTAAACCTTTACTCAAATATTTTGGTTTCATACATTTTATTGTTATGCTTAAGGGTTGACAGAATCTAGATAAAAATGTAGTAAAAATTTAAAAAAAAATTAAAATTTGATAAAATGTTTTTTTAGTGTTCCGTACGGAACACTGATAAGATCACTTTGGTGTCTGTCCATCTGTTCGTCAGTCTGTCCTTCCGTCTGCCTGTTTGTCACATCTGATTTTCTCAGAAACTATTTGACATAGAAAGTTAAAATTTGGTATTAATATAGGAATTGATGGCCTCATCAGAGCCATGTAGTTCTGAAAGTTAAATTTTTCCTAAAGGGATTAGTTTTGGGGGGTGAAATCGGAAGTGAAAAAAAAAAATCAGGTCATCGAATGAAAGCTTGAAAATATATATAACGTAATACTTGCGCACACTTTTCCCTCTTATCTCGAAAAGTACTGATCAAAAAATTTTGAAAGAATCCTGGAGTATTCTCCACAGGGTGTAGATTGAACGAAAGTTATAATTATTATAATAAAGTTATAATTTATCTGGTATATAAAAAAAAACTAAAATTTCAGGGTCATCAATTTTCAGTAAAAATCGAAAAAAAAAACTTTGTTAAAAACTCATTTGGAGTATGTTTTGTGAAGTCATTGATTATTTTATACCTCCGTAACAAACATTTTTATTTTAAATGCAATGAACGTACGGAACACGTATTGGCAAGTTTAACTTGCACTTGACCGGTTCTTTTGTTTTAATTTTTACCCGTTGCGAACTTTGCATGTATTCGATTAATATACTTAAAGCGCGGCCATAGAATTTTTATGGTTTTTAGTCTGCATTTTGTTGCGACATAACCAAATCTTTATTAAAAGATATTTCGTCTCTTTGGTCAGTAAAGCAGCGTGTTGGTGTATCACGTACATCTTGATACGATTTGACATTTTGAATGTGAACAACTCATTTTTCATTTCCTGATAATCTTGAGATGAATGAAGTAAGCAAATCTGTATTTATAAAATTGTTTGGATTAGCTTGATTATAAAATATATTTATTATCGAATCACGAATTGATAAATATTGATTTAGGTCTATTAGATTTCCATTAAATTCTCGAACATACTTCAAATATTCTGATTCAAATGATAAATTGATAATGTTTGGAAATACTGAAATTTCATTTTGTCCGGTATTTATTGTCTCGCTGATATTATCGATGGAAGGTTGTCTAGGTATATTTCAGTTTCGAATATGATTACTAAAACTAAAACGAAAAATTGTTACAATTTAAAGAAACGTGATTTTCTGATGAATTAAGGGTCGGCTGAGGAGTATTGTTAATGTCGGAATTCTTTAGAAAATTCAATTTAAATTAATATTGAATGAGCGAATTGCATTTACATTGTTAGGATGATGTAGGCTTGAAGCCTTTTCCTTAAATGGTTTATTGCAAAACAACTGAAAATAGGCAAAGTCCATATTTCAGCAGTCTACCTACTGTTTCCATCTCGAGACGCGTTTCGCCGTATCACGGCTCAACAGTCGGGCTAGGATCGACAAGGTATGCGTATTTGGTACAATTCGTTGTATCGTACCTTTTCCTTAACTTGAACTATGCAAATTTGCTTCTGATAAGGTTATCTAGAGGTCATAAATTTCGCAACATTGGACAATGCTTATAACAATCTTCTTCGAATTTCTCGGACGGTATTCAACCGATTTCTTGAATTATGCTACATTTCTACATTAACATTATTTCGATGATGCTGAATGATTCGCAAGCTTTCGATACACGATCCGTGTTTCGATTAGTTTCCCAAATATCGATTGTCTCTCCGCCAATACCTCTACTCATTAACTGTTTAAATGAAAAATCTGCCTCACGATACTTTCGATTTCGGATATTCTGATCAATATCGTGAAACACACTATTATACCGACTGGGCAAATTATAATTCGTAAGATGAAATTGTTACGTTTTAAAATAATTACTTCCTGACACCATATATTAATTAAACAAGTTTTCTATTTCAATAATTTTTCATAATAAGTAAAATTTTTAACACATGTATTCTGCTAATATTTTATTTGCTTCATAGAGCGAAATAAATAAATTATTGAGGTAGGTTACTCTAAAAACCTCGTCACCTTGTTCGGCTTTTTTCTCGACTCTATAAAGGATCTTTTGTCAAATGCGGAAAATGAATTCTTGGCGGCAGATGCCGGCCTCAAAGGGTTTTGTTTAGACGTCGGCTGACGATCCATAGCTTTTTAGTTTAAGTTGGTACAGAGTTGGGTAAATTGTATTATTTTTGTTACTGGCGTTTTTCTTTTTTGATTCCATCTTTTGTTTGTTGATACTTTTATCTTTTTTAGTTGTATTTTTCCTCGGTTTGGTTGATGATGACTCATTTAATATATTTTTGTTAGGATTTGATGTAATTTCTACAGTTTTTTGTGCAGTATTTTTTGTAGTATTGAGCATAAAGACTTTTAAAAAGATTTTAAAGCTTTAGTGTAAAATCCCGGAGTAGACGGCTCACTATTTAAATGAAGCCATCTATTCGAAGACATCAGGTGGCTGAGTAATTTGCTTGTATTCATTATTGATAATAATAGAAGCGTGTCGTAAGATGGATGTGCTTTTGTTAATTGAATTTGTTTGAGAGAAAGAGCTTTTATATTCTTAGCTGCTTTAAACAAATGTTCGGAAAAGACGTTTTTGTCCATGGGCCAAATTCCAGCCGCTTTAAATCCGTTCACAATGGTGCCAATGATACCAGCTCTTTGGTAAGCTTCTGTAAATAAATTTGCAACTTGATATTGCATTACTTGACGACCTAGACTTGTCCTCAAACATTTTTCTGTTGCTTGAATATAATAACTGCGCATAGGTTTAAAAAAAAAAGAGACGTCCAGGGGCTGAAGCCAGTGAGTAGTAAGGCTTGGCAGTTGTAACATTATTAGGCTATGTTCAACACTTCCAGGTTCTTCGAATGCGTTGCCGTTCCATCAAGCAGAAGTAACACATTATTTTCAGGGGTTGGCTTTACGACGCTTATAAAATATTTCATCCATTTTACAAATAAGTTTGAGTTAATATAGCCAGTAGCTGGAATGATGACAACACTCTCAGAAGGTGTGCCATCCCCCAATTCAAGGATTTTGTCTCATTCTTTTGAATACAAGCATTGGTGGCACAAATTGTCCAGCTACACTGGCATAACACAATGCCTCTTTCTCTGCTTGTGATTGCGCCGATTTGTTCTTTCTCTTTAATCCTAAAACTTTTTGTGTTTTTTTTTTTTTTTGAACGGTGGAAAATCCACTTTAATCAACGTTAAATATTATTGTAGACAATGTGTTTTTATCTAAGATATTTTCCAGCTGAGGGTCGATTTTCCCTACTCTCCCTACTTGAAAATCAGTTGTTAAGGGAAAATGATCCAGTTGTTTTCGGACGTTCCAAGGAATTATTTCTTTTCAATGTCGGCCTTTTATGGATGAGTTGATTTTGTAAATGATTTGGAAAAAAAAACAATTTTTCGAATTTGAAAAGAAAAGTATGGAATGTGCTTCTACATGACCTCACGAGACAGCCGTTTCAATAGATGTAGTGAAATTTATAATACCCTGTATACACGGAAGACATTTCGTACCAGTCACCTACTAAACGCCGACTTCACGGTCTTCATTACCACTACGAACAGACTCAAGTGACCCCTAAACAGGATACATGACTGGTGCGAATGTTGGACAATCTAGATAAATCTAGTCAAAACAGAATGTTTCCTATTCGCCAAATCAAACAGGCCTACAGAAACTTGCCTCTAGTTGGGCGCTACTATTCTCAATTGGGAAATCAAAGCGAGGTACCACAAAGTTGTAGCAGCTACCGAGAAGCCAACAGACTAGCCACCGCTTTCTATCCACTACTCAACAGAAAAAATAAATAGCAAATCATGAACAAATTGACCGTTTATAAAACTATTATCAGATTAGCCTTCGTCCATGGGTACTAGGCCTGGGCTCATATCTGCCAAACCAATAAAATAAAACTACAATCTATCCAGGGCAGAATTCTTAGAAATACTGAAAACACACTATGATACATGCGCAACTTTCCAATCCTTTCGGCGCTGCAAATGCAGCCACTTCATGGAGCCCCCAGGTCAAGTTCCTAGACTCAGAAATCCACGCGAATCCCCTGATTAGAGAAACCCAGATCCTAGATACGCCAGGCAACCATACCTTTATAACACCGATCAAATGGAAAGTTCTACTTGCCTGAAGCGATCTTTTATCAGGCGATAATACTATAATTAATTGTATACATTGTAACTCAAATTAATATATAATTAAGCATTATACCATCATAATGTAAAAAATGTACCAGACATGGCCTTCTATAAAATATAATAAACCAACTAGCAACTAGCTTGATCAGTCAGTATCAGCTAACCTTCCTAGCCAAAACAGCCTAGGCGACCAAGAGATGAGCAGCCACCACCAAGCAGCCAACCTAATTCAACGTTACCAGCAATTGTAGATATCCTTTCCTTATTAGAGGTATATGCTTGTAGGTATGCCGGACTGACAGGGAAGAAATTACTTTTTTTCTTCCTCTGATAAAGACACAGGCGCCGAAAGGGCACTAGCTGTGGACCCTTTATGACCACCAGTTTGTCTCTCTTTAGTGCGTAACGAGGAGAGAGTTGTAGCTCCGTTATGACCAGCATCCGCCTCATTGCGGAGCATGCCACACCCACATCCGCTCGACCAGTATGCGTCTTTCTGTGAACCAACACAGACTCACCATTATTTGTCTTATGCATTCTGTTATAGAATACAGCACCCTGGCATTTATCTGTTTTGTAGACTTACAGAAAGCTTTCGACCAGATACCACTGAATGACGTCATCGAAACCCTAAAAATTGAAGGGGACTCCCAGCGGATACGTAAAGCTAATAAGAGACTTGAACACAAGAAACACAACAGGGTTAAGGGTAAACGGATCACTAACAAACCAAATTCCTTTCACCTCCGGAATAAGACAGGGAGACAGCCTTAGCCCACTCTTATTTAACACGATAATGAACGAGATTATAAATGAAGTAAAGGAGGTTGGCTCAGGATATCGACTAGGACCACACAAAATAAAGATTATGTGCTATGCAGATGATGGTACAATATTATCAGAAAGCGAAGATGACCTCCAACGCATCCTACACATCTTCGAAATTCACGCAGAAAAATATAACCTAAAGATCTCCACGGAAAAAAACAAAACCAATGGTAATATCGAAAGACCCGATCCGATGCAAACTTATAATAGACAACACTAGCATTGAACAAGTTATGCACTTTAATTACCTCGGTTGCAAAATTACATATTATGGAAGTCTTGCAGGTGAGGTTAGGACACAAACCAATAAAGCAGCGTTAATCTCAGGACATCTCAAACAAAGCATATGGAGAAACAAATTGCAAGACCAGAATTTACAAAACATGTGTTAGATCTGTGATTGGTGCAGAAACGTCTCTATCAAAGAGGACACTACGAACTAATGAAATGAGGATTCTGCGAACAATAACAGGGTACAGTTTATATGACAGGAAAAGAAACACTGAGATCAGAGAGAAATGCAAGGTGAATGACATAGTACGCTGAATAAGATTTCGCCCAGAAGAGAGTGGAACCAACATGTAACAAGGATGACGGAAGAGCGATTAGCTAAAATAGCCAGAGATATGGTAGGCGACCTACAGTAGACCACCAAAAAGGTGGAAAGACAGTTGGCAATCTACATCGCAAGAGCATTACAACCAGTAGAAAACAGGCAACTATGCCTAATTAAAAGAGGAAGAAGAAGAAGAATTCTACTCGATGTCCGTACTTGAATCGCTCGTTTTATTTCCTTCTCGTGTAATTTTTGCCTTTCAGGGCATATCTATGATAAGCCACCATCAGCTAGTAGCTAATATGCGCTTGGCACAAGGCCATAAAGCTTAATCATTCCTAATCAGTTATGGCTTTTCTCAGCTTATCAATGAACTAACATGGATCTCCGATCGAGATGGAGAGTTTACCAGTCTTCTTGATCTTTCTTTTAACCACCAATCCAGAGATTTACACTTTCACCGTAAATCCGCCATTAGGTTCTTCCGACCATAAACAGCTTTCGACATATAGTACCTTACCGATCAATGACATAGAGGCGTCTAAACCACGTGAAATTTGTCACTACAATTTTGCTAAATGGGAAAAACTCAAACTTTTCCTTGGTTATACGTTTTTTTTTAGATCTGACGAACCATTTGGCTTCGTTAAGAAGGTTTTCGTTTTCACTTTGGCTGGTATGGAAGCTCACACCTTTTTTTGACGAAATGCCCTTCCAACGGTAAGCCTTGGTTCAATCGAAAATGCAAAGAAGCTGTTGCTTCTAGCACCTTGCCTAAGGTCAATGGCCTGAAAATTCTAATGTCTTAAATCGAATCATCTTTGTTCGTATCCGGAACAGATGCAAAGAAATTGTCGACGATATCAAGGAGTAACACAATCAACGCTTGCTTCAACAATTCCGGATTCCTTTGGTCAGTAATAATACCAGTTAAGAAAGCCAACTTGTTAACTGAAGTCTGCTTCACATTCTACAGTCGATTTATAAGGAAAGACACCACCAACTATTTTCATACTGTAGTGAAGGATGCCCAATATTGTTTTCAATCGGCTTATCATAAAACGTATTTTGATGAAACTAGACATCAAAAAAGCTTCTAACGCTGAATATCTGCTATAGTACTCAAAAAATGAGCGAGAGACCTAACATCAGTTTTCTGTAGACTTTTAATCTATCCTACAGAAAGGGAATATTTCCTTCCTGCTGGAAAAGCTTTAAAGTTCAATCGATACCTAAAAAAAGGCAAGAAGGCCTTGTTAAACAACTACCGACCAGCCGCCAAACAACTACCGACTAACAATAAAATAACTTCCTTACTTTGTTAACTGACACTAAATATATGTTTTGTAGAGATTTACAAATGCGTATTTGTAAATCTCGCATTTCCAAATCTTTACAAAAATATATTTAGTGCCAGTTAAAAAAGTAAATAAGTTATCTTATTGTCAGAATGTACTATCACAAAGTAACGGATTAATCAATCAACTCTCTAACCTGAACTACCGACTAGTTACACTGCTTTCAATAATATCGAGTCATGAAAAGGCTATCAATCGGCATTTTTTTAAATATCTTGAAGGATTAGATATTAAAAGCGACTATAAATATGGCTTTCGTAAGCAAAGATCAATAAGAGTTGTTGCACTTGATAAATCTAAAGTATTCGACCGTGTTTGGCAAGATGGATTGCTGGCTAAACTACCTCTTACGGTATATCTGAAAAGTTCTTTTTATGGCTCTCGTGCTTCTCAGAGAGCGTTCTTTACGGGTGGCAGTCGTCGGATTTCTTTGTAACACCTTTACTATCAACGTCCCAAAGCCTCATACTGTCTTCTGCTGTCTTTCCCATTTACGTTAGTGATCTGCTGAATAGGACCGGGAATCCAATCTATAGCTTCCCAAATTTCTTCATTTTCCTTCGCGCTCGAACATCGGTTACTCATATAAATATCCATATATAGCGGGAGGTTGCTCAACTTATCAAAGACCTGGAAGAAATTCTGTTTTGGGATGACAGTAACCAAGTAGAATTTAACGGTACAAAAACCCATGCGGTAGTTTTTTTCAAAAGGTTACAGTTGCTGAACCCAACATAGTTATGTCGGGCACTCCATTCCTCTAGCATCCTCTCAATTTGCTAAGCATTAATTTGGTAGGAAGTATCTCTTGGCATGAACATGTTGCAACCATAGCAAAGAGAGCTTCTCAAAGGCTGGGAATATTATTTCGAACTAGAAAGCTTTAAACGCCACAACAACTATTAATTCCTTACAACAGCTAATTCGACCAACTGCTCCAATGGGGATCTGCTATCAAACATGCATCGCAATTGTTGGATTATAGTCAGAAGAGAGCTGTTCGTCTAATAGGAGAACTAGAACTGACTAGCAACTTTAATTCCTTGGAACATCGAAGAACTGATGATGATTTCAGTCTATTCTACAAGTATTTTCATACAAAGTATTCTGTGGATGTAGTCCGTTTAATTTTTCCCAAAGAGACGCATGCTAGAAATACACTTCGCGCTAATACTTCACATCTGTTTAAAATCCAGCTTGTCACTCCTCGTGCAATCCTTTTCCAGCAGTTTTTTATATGAAGAACCCCATTCCTTTGGAATGATTTGCCCAGGACTGTATTTCCCACAGAGTACAATTTACAGCAATTCAAGACTAACGTTAATTGAGTTTTCCGTTGACGCGTCGTCCCTGTATTTTTGCTTGAATCAACCTCATCCAAAAATTTTAGTTTAATACTTGATCTAAGCTAGGTATCTTTAATCCTATCCCTAAATTAAATGTAGTTAAGAAAAATAACTAACGTACTCTCACATCTTTTCTTACATGTAAGTAAAGAACATCATTATTTTCACTTTATTTTCTGTTTCTTAATCGGTATGCTCTGGTTTTTTTCTTCTTCTACTAATTGTTCTTATAGATACCTGACGTTTTACAAAAACTGTCTTTTGGACTAAAATATCAAAAAACTCTTGAAACTCTTGAAAGGCTTTTTATTGTAATAGTGTGACTACAAAGTTGCCTAACAGATCTTAAACTTCTTTTGTAGTTTTGTGTTAATTTTCCACTTGTTAGCTGGCTACATCCGATATAAGATAAACTTGTTTTTTGTTTCAAAGCGCGCTTTTTTACTTACATGTAAATCATGTTGATAAAACAAACATAGGGCTGTTTCAGAAATTAAGATGACGATCTTCTGCTGTGTTTCTTGTAATTTTCCACGCCTAGCAGTATTTTGTTTTTAAATATATACGCATACGATATATTACTTTGATTATCATAAAAGCAAAACTTCTCATGTGCCCGATTTTGTGTAGAATTTACTGAAATCATCATTATTGTCTTTCACAAGATATTCTTAATTTTGATTATTATTAATTCCGAAGTTTCACTTAATATGAGTTTAAAAATTATTTTTTGTGAAAATATGTAGATAGAAGCTATTTCCACGACCCCGGCGATATTAAAAAACTCCATAATACTTTGCGGAAAGGGGATAGTTAGACAGAATTCATCTTTAGAAGCTTACCTGTAGACATTATAAATTACTTACTAAATAAAATTAAATTAAAAAATATATTAGTTTCAGTTTTAAACTTTACTAAATTCTAAAGAATTATTCTATATATATTTCGAACCCAAATTATCCCTTCTTCTTCTTACGACGCCGTCTCCTCACGAAGGTTGGGGATCCATATACCTAAACGAACTTTACAAACTGCTGCTCGAAAAATATCACTCGAAGCACATCCAAACCATCTTCGCATGTCCTTCGGCCAAGAATTCTGTCTGTCTTCTGATTGATCGTTTGCCCTTTATTTTACCTTCAATAATTAGACGTAGCAATTCGTATTTTGAGCCCCTCATTATATGTCCAAAGTATTGAGTTTCTTTTACTTTTATGGTTGTTAGTAATTCCTTCATTTTGTTCATTCTTTTTAGTACTTTTGTGTTTTTTATTTTCTGCACCCAGGAGATGGGAGGAAGACATCCATAAATGTACATTTCAAAAGATTCCAGTCGTTTTTCTGAGTCAGGGTCAAGGGTCCAGCACTCACATCCATAAAATAGCATGGAGAATTCATACACTCTCACCATTCTCATTCGGAGTTCGAGTCTGAGACTTGTGCGATAGAAAAATTTATTCATATTCATATCTGTTACTCGGGCCTGTTCAATTCGGGAATATATTTTCTTTCTTGGGCCCCACTTGTCACTTATATTGGTTCCCAAATTTTAAATGTAGAGACCTGTTCTACGGTGTTTTCTTTGTTTACCATCCACTTGGTTTTTCTTATATTTGTAGTTAATCCAAATCTTTCGCTGGCTGTTACGACTCGATTGATCAGTAGCTAGAGATCTTTGATATTATTTCCTAACAGAACAGTATCATTAGAAAACCGTATATTTTTCAGTGTACTTCCATTAACTGTTATTGCTTCAGTAGATTCATAGATGGCCTCATTAAACACAGCATCAGAATAAAGATTGAACAAAAGTGGTGAGAGAATGCATCCCTGTCTTACGCCTTGGGTTATTTTTATGTTTTTGGACTTTTCCATCCCAATCTTAATTTCCACTGATTGATTCCAGTACAGATTTTGAATGATATTTAGATCACTTTTGTGTATATTTGTTGTTTCTAGAATTTTTATTAATTTTTCATGCATCACAGAGTCGAAAGCTTTATTGCAATCTATAAAACATGCATATACATCTACATTCATCTCTTTAAAATACTGGACCAGTACATTTAATGAGAATAAAGCTTCCCGTGTACCCATGCCTTTTCGGAATCCGAATTGTGTGGTGTCTATTTCTTCTTCACACGTTCTATATATTTTGGTATGGATGAGTATCATTGAGAACGTGAGACGTCAAACTTATCAAGCGATAATCGTCACAGTTCACTGATTTTGACTTTTTTAGGAATTGGGATGAAAGTCGACTTTAACCAGTCAAGATGGATTTGTCCAATTTCATAAATCTTGTTAAATAAGATTAGCAGTCGATTAATAAATGGAATTTCATCTGAAAATATTTTGAGGATTTCTTCCTTTATCTCACCTGGACCAACTGCTTTTCCATCTTTCTGTAATTATCTCTGTTCAGCTGTAAGTTTTCTGATCTATGTCCATTGAAAAGTTATTTTATGTATTGCTCCCATGTCTTTATTTTGTTCTTAATATCCAGTATAATTTCGTTGTTTCCATTTCTTAGAATTGTTTCTTGTTTTTTCCTCCTAAATCCTTCACCTTTTTATGTAGGTTGAATGTTGAAATTACTCCTACTCAACAGAAAATAAAAATCCATAGAAGGCGCCTATTTTATTAATACATCTTCTGACAGAGTAAAGTAAGATGTATATATACATATATATATATATATATATATATATATATATATATATATATATATATATATATATATATATAAATGATGAGGGGTCGACTAGGCTAGGCCAAGCGGCCGTTGAGGTAACGTCATCAAGATTACAAGAGCTTGTCAGGTGATTTTTGTGTGAAACCAAAGAAGTGAAGGAGCGAACGTGATGTTACCAAACTTCCATGAACTGAAACAAAGAGAAAAAAATTGAGCAGTCATAGGCTGAGTTATCGAAATTACCATCGAATCGGTGGACGTGTGATGATATCAGGCCTCCAAGAAGTGCTGCAAGAATTATTTGTTGTTATGGCGATGAGGGGTAGACTAGGCCAAAAAGTCCTTATTGGCAAAGGTGGGTAGTTTTTCAAGGGTAGTTTACATATGGTGTAAAAAAATCGAAAAAAAAATTTAAAAATTTTTATGAGGGTAATTTACCCTTTTTTCGCCAATTAGATTTTTTTTAATTTTTATTAAATTTTAATTTAAATAAAAAAAAACCGGACATGTGTAAGTCGGACTTACTTAATTAGTGTTCCGTACGTTGTTTGACTTCACAAAAGACATCCCGAATGAGTTTTCAACAAAGTTTTTTTCCGATCTTAATAAAAACCGATTACCTTGAATTTTTTTTCTTTTGTTTATATATCAGATAAATTAATAAAGGTAATGCACTCATGATAATTTTCATTCAATCTACACCCTGTTTTTCAAAATTTGTTGATTAGTACTTTTCGAGATAAGGTGGAGATAGCAATTTTTCGTAATTTTTTAAAAAATAATACGAAGAAAATTGTGTGCAAGTATTACATTATACATATTTTTGAACTCGCGTTTTAGAGGCTTTCATTTGACACCTCACTCGGTCTGGTTAAGAATATTTTTTTTCACTTCCGATTTCACCCCCAAAAACTAACCTCTTAAGTCAAAATTGAACTTTTAAAACTAAATGGCTCTGATGAGGCCGTGAATTCCTATATTTGTGCCAAATTTCAACTTTCTATGCTCTTCTTCTATGTCAAATAGTTTTGGAGAAAATCGGGTGTGACAGATGGACAGACAGACACCGAGATGATCTTGTAAGTGTTCCGTACGGAACCCTAAAAAGCTCAAGTTCAAGAGAAGAAGAAGAAGAACCGTCAACCTTTGTCATATAACTCATATTCAAATTTGAAATTTATCATCTCCTTGTTATTTCAATATTAATATTTCAAGATTTCCTTACAATTAGGTTTTATAAACACAGTACACTCGTAAGTGTACGTAATAATAGGAGCCTTACGGCTGGCTGATGGTCTGCTTTACTTGGTAATTACTGTAATTAGCCTTATGTACATTATGTTAATTAGTCATCTCTGGTTAGGTCTTTTATGACTTTTTGTAATCTATTCTTTATCGAGGTTTTCAAAAGATAATTTTGTTAATTAGAGAAGATTTTTTTATACATGGGTTATATAAGTCGGATTCTATTAGCATTATATTAACGAGACAAGTTAAAATCCCTTGTAAATAAAATGTTCATATGCGGGAAAGTTTAAAGGTTAAAAACAACCAAATAAGTAAGAGATTAAAAATAAATACACTCTCTGGTGAAGTATGCAGGGTAGGATTTGAACCTAGGTTGTTATTATCCTCCTCCTCAGTGTATTGTCCTCCGAAAGGGCGTGATGATATCATGACAGTTGTGCTACCATTGCAGCCCAAGCTTCCGTATCCTGTGCTTGATGGGATGCTTCCGGGAAGGTGAGACCAGTGATAGCTTTAATTTTATTCAACCAGCGTATGGAAGACCTTCCTCTCGATCCTTTTCTGTCGACATTGCCCTCCACAATCAGCCTTTCCATGGTATCAACTATCTTTTATAAATAACTGAAATACTTCAAAATATTCTTTTTCACAGATGTTATGAGTCTTGTGATATTTACCTCTTCTAAGATAGAGGCATTTGTACATGGTATCCAAAGAATTTTTCGGTACACCCACATTTCAAATCATTGATACTACCAGCACCAGCTTTTATAATGATCCAGGTTTCGATTGCATTCGTGGCAAATAGAAATATTAATGCTTTTATTGGCCGCAGTTTAGTATTTTTAGTTATATCTCTGTCTTTCCAAATCTCTGTTAATTCGACAGTGAGAATCTAGCCGTAGCAAGACGCCTGCGTATTTCTTCTTTACATTCGCCCTGATTCGTTATCAGTGAACCGAGGTAGTTGAAGTGATTCACTGTTTGGTAACCGGCAACATTTCTAATTTCGGGGTGATTGTTTTGAGCTCTATAAACAATCATTACTTTCATCTGAGTCTTATTTAGCTTAAGCCTATATTTTTCAGTAACGGTGTTGGGTCTGTTCATGACGTTCTGAAGCTCTTTTTTGCCTAGACTACGGTATCAAGGTTGGATATTCTAGAACCCCCCACTATCACTCTTTTCTGCGATTCGTTAACTACCTCACACATGATGATGATATTAAAAAGTATTAGCGATGTCATGCACCCTTGGTGCACCCCCGAGCCAACCATTCAGTCTTGGTTATAGCTATTATTCACATGTACTCTGGTAGTGCTATTATCACACATACTTTTAAGAAGCGATATTAGATGGTGAGGGACTCCCATGTCCGCTAAATTTCTCCACGTAATGCTCCACTTAACTAAATCTAAAGTTAATTTATTAAACTATTTTATCTAATACACCATCAGAGTAATAATTTTTTTATTTAATTATTTGCAACGTGTATTATATTTTTGTTTAGACTCATTTTAACAAAATAATAAATAAACTATTGTGTTTTATTGAAGAAAATAGATATATACGAGTATTTCCATGCACCTCCATAAACTAACGTACGGTTGCTTCTTGTTCTTCTTCTTTCTTAAGATGTGGATACAAGGTTTTTTCACAAAATAATTGAGCTATCGGATCTTCAGATTCTTTTTTATTTTAAAATCTTTATTGAAATAATTTAATAATAACGAATTTTTAAAAATAAAAAAATCAAACGCAATTTAAGTATACCTATCTCGCTCTAGGCAGATCAATTCTTTCATCTTTTTTTCCACATATTAATTGAGCTATTCGAGATTCATTTTTTTTTCTTTGAATTAAATATTCTGTTTATTAAACATTATTTTTTCTATACATATGGTGGGTTCAGGAGTTCTTCCACCCCTATATATATATTATGTGTATAGCACACGTGCTACAGGGAAATCCCTAAAGCGCTCCAGGAGCGGCATGTGTGCGGAAAAAGCGAATCACGTTGTACGCGGAGTAACAAGCTGAACCTCATACGGATGTGAAGCACCAGCGCGACGTGTATTTCTAACATGCACCGCTTTGGGAGGAATTAAGCGGGCTACATCTTTTGAACACTTTCCATGAAAATACTTCTAGAGCAGACTCAAGTCGCCAACCGTTCTTTGATGTTCCAGCGAATCATTGCCGCCGGTCCGTTCCGGGTCTCCAATCAGACGAACAGCTCTTCTCTGAACAGAATCCAACAAATGCAGTGTATGTTTGGGAGCGGAGCCTCAAACATGGGAGCAGTATTCTATAGTTGGTCGAATTTGAGCTTTGTAAAGAATTAACAGTTGTGGAGTGTAAAGCTTTTCGGTTCGAAATAATATTCCCAACTTTTGAGAAGCTCTCCTTGCTATGCCTGCAACATGTTCATGCCAGGACATATTTGCTCCCAAACTAAGGCCCAACAAATTGAGCGACGATGCTAGGGGAATGGAGTGCCCCGACAAAACTATGTCGGGTTCAACAACGTTAAATTTTTTAAAAAAAATCGCCGCCTGGGTTTTTGTAGCGATAAATTCCACTTGGTTACCGTCATCCCAAGATAGAATTTCTTCCAGGTCTTTGTTAAGTTGAACGACCTCCTGCTGTCTGCGGATATTCGCCTGAGCAGCCGATGTCCGAGCATTTAAAGTGAATGAAGAGACAAGCGTACTGTCATCTGCAAAGCTGTAGACTGGAATTCCAGTCTTTTCCAGCAGATCGTTAATGTAAATGAGAAAGAGAGTAGGAGACAGTATGGAGCCTTGGGGCACACCGGCGTTGATTGTGAAGGTGTTAGAAAGAAATCCATCCATCACCACTCATAAAGAACGCTCTCTGAGGAAACATGAGAGCCACAAACAGAACTTTTCAGACACACCATAAGAGCGTAGCTTAGCCAAGAGTCCATCGTGCCAAACACGGTCGAATGTCTTGGATACGTCAAGAGCAACCCCTCGAGATTCTCCAGAGTATTCAATTGCGTTGTTTCAAATATGTGTTACATAAGTCAGAAGATCTCCTGTTGATCTATCTTTACGAAAGCCGTATTGGTGATCGCTAATAATATTGAATCGTTCAAGATATTTTAGAAGATGCTGATTGATAACCTTTTCCATGACTTTCGATATTATTGAAAGCAATGCGACTGGTCGGTAGTTATTTGGCAAGGTCTTCTTGCCTTTTTTAGGTATTGGCTGAACCGTGGCACATTTCCAGCAGGACGGAAATATTCCCTCTCTGTAGGATAGGTTGAAAAGGCTACAGAAAACTGGTGTTAGTTCCACTGCACAGTTTTTGAGAACTATGGCAGGTATTCCGTCAGCGCCAGAAGCCTTTTGGTGTCTAGCTTCATTAAAATACGCTTTATGATACGCTATCTGAAGACAACATCGGGCATCTTTGACTGCAATATGGGAATAGTAGGTGGTGTTTTTCCTTGGAAATCGACAGTAGAATGTGAAGCAAAGAGTTCACCATCAAGTTCGCGCCATTGTCGGTAGGTAATAGGTTTAGAAGCAACAGCTTCTTTGCATTTTCGGTCAAACCAAGGTTTGCCGTTGGAGGGGCATCTCTTCGAAAAAAGAGATGTAAGCTTCCATATCAGCCAAAATAACATCGGAGACCTCCCTGGCGCAGTCAGATGGGGTTGCCGGATCGAAAACAAACGTCCATCCAAGGAAAAGTTCGAAAATATTTCATGAGATCTTCTCATTTAGCAGATTTGTAGTACCAAATCTTGCGCAGCCTAGGCACCTCTCTGTCACTGATTGGCAAGATACTTGATGTCGAAAGCAGTTTATGGTCGGAAGAACCTAACGGCGGATTTACGGTGACCGTGTAAATCTCCGGATTGGTGGTTAAAAACAGATCAAGAAGACTGGCGAATTCCCAGTCTCGATTAGGGATCTGTGTTGGTTCGTCAATAAGCTGAGTTAAGCCACAACTGATTGAGAATGATTCAGCTTCACGACCTTGTTCGTCGGTAGTATTTGAATATTTAAGCCAGTTGATATTGTGGACATTAAAGTCGCCCAGGATGGCAATTTCGGCACTTGGACAGTTAATTTGTAAATGAGCGAGAAAGAGAAAAGTGTTCGAAAATTGGTATGACTTGGTGGTCGATATAGGATACAGATGAACCTTGTGGTTTGTTGAGTCGCTATTTTTAACCACATAACATCCAAGTTTGGGGGCTCCAGAACCTCTTCTCGTTGGCAAGAGAGGTCTATTCTGAGAAAAAGACAGATTCCAAAGTTACGCCTAAATCGGGAATAGAAGTCGTACCCAGGATAAAGATAGTTGACTGGGCTGGTCGATGGACTGACCTTGGTTTCACATAGAGCGAGGACATGATGTTTATTTGATTGCAGGTATTGATGCACTGAATTTATGTTCAAGTTTTAAACCTCGTATGTTGCAAAAATCTATTTTAAAATTATGATGTCTGTATGTCGACGCCCCCGAACCAGCCCCCACCCGGAGATCCGAACGGTGGGCTATTTTACCTCCGGAAGTTTTTGTATCCAGGTGCCTCATCATGCTCTTTGGTCCCACAGTAGTTAATGTGGAATTTTCCTGTTCTGTCACATGTTTATGTTTGTCTTCTTCGGCTTTGATCCAGAGAGTGTTATTATTGGGTAGTTTGGGTTCTGACCAGATACTTTTCCAATGATCTGTGGGTTCTTATTTGTTTGGTGGTTCGGTCACTGCTGTCTGTTTGTTGTACATAGTTTTCCGGTAGAACTGTTTTTCGCTTCTTCGGAAGAGGTTGCTGGTGTCTTTCCTCTCGTTTGGTTCTTTGTATCTACGGAGTCTTGCGGCATGTATGGATAATTTTTGTTTCAAAGTATCAAGGATTTCTGGCAGTGTTCTGTTGGGAGACCTGGATTTGATCTTGTATATACCCTGTCCGACTCGTTTGGACGCGTTCCCGTTCATAAACTGGGTAAGGTGTCCTAGATCTCTTCTGATGTTGTTGATTTTGTTTTCTATTCTTATTTGCCATTTGAATTTTGGTTTTGTGCTGTTGGGATTTCTTTGTCGTTGCGGGAGTTTTTGATCAATTAATAATTTTAATTTTTCATTTATAATTAATTAATAATAATATAATAATTTGCATTAATATATATTTATATATATATATATATATATATATATATATATATATATATATATATATATATATATATATAATATATATATATTTATATATATATATATAATATATATATATATATATATATATATATATATATATATATATATATATCTCCATGCAAATGGGAGGTCAAAAAAAAAATGGGTAATGGTAAAGTTATGTTAAATTTTCGTAATGAAAAGAATCTTTTCGTATTAAAAGTATGTATGTGCATATACATAAAGTGACGTCATATTATGTACATATGCAATTTCTGTATAAAATAGTAAAGGAAGTGTGGTTATTCTCTATATTTTTCAACAATATTCGTGGTTAAAAAATAATTTTAAATCTTAATAAAAAAAGCACAATGACCACCTAAAGCAAAAATACTAATTATTTCAGGTTCTAAAATGGTATGTAATCAAGTACTCCTTTTCGAATGAGAACAATTTTTAATTTTCCACAATGGAAAATTTGTATTTGAAACATTAATTATTTTAACTAGTAAACGGGTAACAAATAATTTAAAAAAACATTATAAATCAGTCATACTACAAGGCTCCAAAAGTACTGATTCGAATGGATCAGCGATAGATTACTACTGAATCGTCTGCTGAGGAATCATGCTTTAACTATCACTATCCGGATCTATTGTTAGAGTCTGAGACACTTATTGTTACTCATATTATTGTTAAAAAATATGTGAAATCAATTTGACTATAGTTTATAATAATAAAAATTATGAAGTGAAAATTTTTAGATTTATAGTATTTAGTGTAAATTATACCCTGGATCTCTAGAAATCAAAAAAAAATATTTCGTGCTTGTACGTTGTCATCAGGCATCCATCGTGGAATTTATATTATAATGGTTGGATTGAAATAAATTACAAAAAGGGGATAAAATTCATTATAATAAAAAAAAATAAATTTGAGATAAAAAATAGTAGTTTTATTGATTTATATTTCTAATTAACAAAATGTTAAAATAAAAAATATTGTAAGTAGATAGATAAATTACACATATATTTTTAATTGTAGAAGAACAAGGAGAGAATAAAATCTCTTGAGGAGGAACAAAATAATGTGGGACAGATCTAGAGACATTCTGAGAGAAACACATGAGAGTGAGCTGAAAGAGAATAGAGGAAGAAAGGAACAGAGCTGGATGGCTGATGGCATTTTAGACCTTATGGATTAGAGACGCAAATACAAGAATAGAAATGAGGATGAATATAAGAGAACACATTGTGAAATAAGACGTAGAATAAGACAAGGAAAGGCAGCCTGGCACACTAGGAAATGTAAAGAGATTGAACACTATAAGGTAAAGCAGGATTTGTTTAATTTACATAAAAAAACTGAAGGAGGTTAACGGCAATAAAAGCCCGAGTACAACACGCTATCTGAAAGATCGAATTGGATACAAAATAATAGATATAATAGAACAGTTCTAGATATGGAAGGATTATATCATAGAAATGTTCGATGATGAGAAATCTGAATGTGACATAACGGATGCTACGTTAGGCCTACCAATTACTAAAGACGAAGTGCACTAGCAATAAAGCTAGCAAAAGATGGAAAAGCAGCTGGACCGGACGAAGTGAGCACTGACATTTTAAAACTGTTGGGTAATATAGGAATAACAGCTCGGAAAAAACTTTTTAGGGTCATTTATGAGACTGGAATGCTACTGACTGATTGGCTGAAATCAACCTTTGTCATGATTAGAAAAAAGAAGGGAGCAACCAATTGTAGTGAATATTGAACAATTAGTCTCATGAGCCATGTTTAAAAATATTTTTGAGAGTGATGCGTGGCAGGATATATAATAAACTTGAAGAAAGAATCGGAGACAAACAGACAGTTTTGTTTTCGAAACGGATTAGGGACTAGAGAGGCACTGTTTGGTATCTATGTATTGATCTAGAGATGTTGCGATGTCAACCAAAATGTGTTTCTTTGTTCAATTGACTTTGAAAAGGCTTTTGACAAGGTATGCCACGAAAAACTTCTGCAGATTTCAAAAACGACCAGAATAGTCGACAAAGATATTCATATCTTTGGTAATTTGTAATGGCAACAGACAGTTGAAGTACAGTTAGAGCATCAACTATCGGATGAAATTAAAATCAAGCGAGGAGCATGTTAGGGTTGTATTCTACTGACCTTGTTGTTCGACCTTTATTCGGAGGTGATATTCAATGAAGCATTCACTGGTGCCACTGAAGGAATCAGCATCAACGTCGTTAACATAAATAACATGAGATACGCCGATGATACATTAATTATCACTAATAACGGAAAAGATCTACAAAAACTTGTGGATAAAATAGTTTTCACTTGTACACAGTGTTTAAGATTTAATGCAAATTAAACAAAATATATGATTATAAGCAAACAATCTAATATTGAAGATGGTGGTATTACAGTCAGTGGCACAAAGATGAAGAGAGTTGATAAATTGATATATCTCGGTAGTAACATCAACGACCACTGGGGCCCTACTGTGGAAACCAAAATTCGAATAGAGAAGGCCCGACCCCCATATATGAAGAACAAAAAAATCTTAACTAGTCACAACCTATCATTGAAACTACGGATGAAAGTGGTAGGCCGCTATGTCTTCTCGGTTGTCTTGTACGGCATGGAAACGTGGACGCTAACTGAAGCAATGCTGTTTGGAGGCATTCGAGACGTGGGTATATCGAGAACTGCTGAAAATCAGTTGGATGGACAGAATTAGTAACACAACGTTCTTACTCGCATAGACAAAGACTTGGAGGTGGTCACGATCATCAAGCGAAGCAAATTAGAATATTTTGGCCACATTATGAGACATCCAGAAAAATGTGAAATCTTGCATCTGATTAAAGAGGGAAAGATTCCAGGCAGACGTGGTCCAGGAAGAAGGAGAACATCGCAGTTGAAAAATCTGAGTCAGTGGTACGGAAAGTCTCCGGTTCAACTGGTCCGGGCGGCTGTCAATAAAACGATCATCATCAACATGGTAGCCAACATGATAAGCCACGATCGTTGAACGATTATGGCATCCGAAGAAGAAGAAGAATTTAATTTAAGATTTTTAACTAAAATATTAACGGTAAATTATATATTTTGTAATTATAAATTTTTATGTTATTGATAAATAAAAATAAATTTGAAATAAAATAGTTTTATTAATATAATAATATTCTTCCGATCATAAACTGCTTTCGACATCGAGTATCCTACCAATCAGTGACAGAAAGGAGCAGAGAGATCTCATGTAATATTTTAGAACTTTCCCTTGGTTAGACGTTTATTTTCGATCCGACGACCCATCTGAGTGCGCCAGGGAGGTTACCGATGTTATTTTGGCTGGTATGGAAACTTACATCCCTTTTTCGAAGAAATACCCTTCCAATGGCAAGCTTTGGTTTGACCGAAAATGCAAAGAAGCTGTTGTTTCTAAACATTTTGCCTATCGGCAATGGCGTGAAAATCCTAACACCATAAATCGTAACACCTTTGTTCGTGCCTGGAACAGATGCAAAAAAATTATCGACCAAACCAAGGAGGCGCATAATCAACGAATTAGAAACAAACTTCTAGCTTGTCCTAGGAATTCCAGGTCCTTTTGGTCAGTCGCTAAGGTAGTTAGTCAAAATTTCACCAAATCCACCATACCACCACTCACACAGCCAGATAGTTCTACTGCAACGACACCTGTTGAGAAAGCGAACCTGTTGGCTGAACTCTTTGCTTCACATTCTACTGTCGATTTCCAAGGAAAAAATACGACCTACTATTCCCATAGTGCAGACAACGTATCATAAAACGTATTTTAATGAAGCTAGACACCAAAAAACTTCTGGCGCTGACGAAATACCTGCCATAAATCTCAAAAACTGTGCGAGGGAACTAACGCCAGTTTTCTGTAGACTTTTCAACCTATCCTACAGCAAGGGAATATTTCCTTCCGGCTGAAAAGGTGCCACAGTTCAGCCGATACCTAAAAAAGGCAAGAAGACCTTGCCAAATAACTACCGACCAGTCACACTGCTTTCAATAGTTTCGAAAGTCATGGAAAAGGCTATCAATCAGCATCTTCTAAAATATTTTAAAGGATTCAACATTATTAGCGATCACCAATATGGCTTTCGTAAACACAGATCAACAGGAGATCTTCTGACATATGTAACATATGTTTGGAACAACGCAACTGAAGACTTTGGAGGATCTTGAGCGGTTTGCTCTTGACATATCTAAGTCATTCGACCGTGTTTGGCACGATGGACTGTTGGCTAAGCCACGCTCTTATGATATGTCTGAAAAGTTCTGTTTGTGACACTCATGCTTCCTCAGGGAGCGTTCTTTACGAGTGACAGTAGACGGATTTCTTTCTAATACCTTCACTATCAACGCCGGTATGCCGCAAGGGTCCATACTGTCTCCTACTCCCTATCTCATTTACATTAACGATCTACTGGAAAAGACGAGGAATCCAATCTACAGCTTTGCAGATGACAGTATGCTTATCTCTTGATTCACTTTGAATGCTCGGACATCGGCTACTCAGACGAATATCCGTAGACAGCAGGAAGTCATTCAACTTAACAAAGACCTTGAAAAAGTTCTGTCTTGGGGTGACAGTAACCAAGTGAAATTTAACGCTACAAAAACCCAGGTGGCAGTTTTTTCTAAAAAAGTTAACGTTGCTGAATCCGACATAGTTATGTCCAGGCACTCCATACTTCCAACATCTTCACTCAATTTGTTGGGTGTTAATATGTCCTGGCATGAACATATTGCAGGCATAGCAAGGAGAGCTTCTCAAAAGTTGGGAACATTATTTCGAACCAGAAAGCTTTACACTTCACAACAACTGTTAATTCTTTACAAAGCTCAAATTCGACCAACTATGGAATACTGCTCCCATGTTTGGAGCTTCGCTACCAAACATACACTGGATTTTATTAAATTCTATTCAGAGAAGAGCTTTTCGTCTGATTGGAGATCCGGAACTGACCGGCGGCCTTGATTAGTTGGAACATCGAAGAACGGCTGGCGACTTGAGCATATTTTACAAGTATTTTCATGGAAAGTGTTCGAAGGATGTAGCCCCCTTAATTCCTCTCAGAGCGGTGCATATTAAAAATACACGTCGCGCCAATACTTCACATCCGTATATGGTTCAGCTTGTTACTCCTCGTACAACGCTTTTCAAGCAGTCTTTTATATGGAGAACATCATCCCTTTGGAATAATTTGCCCAGGACTGTGTTTTCGACCGTGTAAAATTTACAGCGATTCAAGACCAACGTGAACCGCTTTTCCCGCACACGTGTCGCTCCTGTAGCGCTTTAGGGACTTCCCCTGGAACACGTGTGCTAGATCCTAATATTTTGTAAATATGCAATTTCTGTATAAAATAGCAAAGAAAATTTTATTTTTATACATAGTATGGAAAAACTACAGATATTTTTCATAAAGAGTATATTCTGTCAGTGTAAAAATGTGTTTGAATTATTATAAAAAACATCTTAACATATTGCTTGATACAAGAGGCTCTTATGAGATATAGTAAAGTAAACTGGGAAGAAAAAACACACGAGATGACGGATGATGACTTTTTGCTAGAACAATTTATAGAACATTAATACAAAGAAGTTGTGGTAATATATACATAAACACAAAAAATGTACTTAAAAATTGCGCATCCCTTGCATAAGAAAATTTCGTTATTATAATGGGCCTGTTTACAAGGGATACACAAATACACGTTGGAAATAGTGAGATAAAATTATATATAGCTTTGTTAGAAGCGGTGGCAACAACTATCTCGGATTACAACGAATTATGTGATTTCTGTTGCAATAGTTCCAATGTCCCTTTATATTATTTTCCTCTAGGAGAAATATTATGTTTTAATAATTTTCCCATTACAACGTGGAAACAAAGGGATAAAATAAAAATATCAAAAGGGCTACAACAATACCTACGAAATTTTTTGAGGGATTAAATGGTTTTATTGAAAACTTACGTAACATGTTACAAAAACATGTAATATACTACTACGAAGATATAATACCATCAGAAGAAGATCAATCCTACTGTAACAACCATCTCTACAACAATTAATATTATTAAACTTTTTATTAACCTATATGTGCAATTAATAATTTTTTTTTTAATTTTCTCAGGAATTTTAAGTACAATGTGATATACATTTTTTATTTGATTCTGTCCAAATAAAAAACAAATCTGATATAAAGTAATAAAAATATTTTTCATCCGATTGACAAGAGAAAAACAAATTTGAAATAAAAAATTATTATAATAAAATTACTTTGAAATGTAGTTGTACTACGAAACTACAATAACGCATTTGTAAATCTTTACAAAAATATATTTAATTAGCCGTGCCCGCGGCTCTGCTCGCGTGGACTTGATTCACTATTATCGTCAATGCATTTATTCCTTATGTTACTTAACGTAATAAAATATATTCTATAACCTGGCCAGAGAACATATGTATTTTAAAAAAAACACGTAAATTGGATAATTGGTTCTCGAATGATAAGCACACTAATGGACAGACAGGCAGACAAAGAGACGTTGCGTTTTATATATTATATAGAATTATTATTATTATTATATTATCTGGCCAGAAACATATGTAGGAATTTAAAAAAAATAACACGTAAATCGGATAAGTGGTTCTCGAGTGATAAGCGCACTAACGGACAGACAGACAGATTTTGAGACGTTGCATTTTATCTATTTGTTACATGATATTGTTCCGTATTTAACGGTTTAGGCAGCGTATTACAAACTTTTTTTCCGACTTAATTCACTATTATCGTCACTGGTTATTTCTTATATTACCTAACGTAATAAAATATATCCTATAACCTTATTATTATTATTATTATATTACCTGGACAGAGAACATATGTGAATTTAAAAAAAGTAACATGTAAATCGGATAAGTGGTTCTTCAGTGATAAGCGCACTAACGGAGAGGCAGACAGACAAACAGACAGACGGGCAGACAGAGAGACGTTAAAGATTTGAAATGAAAATATATTATAACTAAATAAGTTATATATTTTGTTAATTTTGTATGAAAATTTTAGAAATAAAGTGGTTAAGAAGCAAAAGACCATGCACACTTTAAATGGAAACTGGGTTTCGGTAAAATGGCTGCGAATTTTGCACAGCTCCTTAACCAAATCCCAATGGGCACAACTCGTAAAAATGTTTCTTACTCCCGGTATTCTCCGAGACAACCCCAATCGAGCCCAAGCGAATCCAATAGATCATTTACTCACAATCGAAAAAAAAAACTAGTTCCGATGCTCAAAATAGGATAATAATCTTAACTAGTAGGTAAAATTGAATGCTATTTCAGATTACTCTATTAGTATTTTGCTAAAACCCCTACAAACTTTGAAAAATGGGGTCGTAAAGGAATGAAATATTAAAATTCATGTATAAGATCTTATACATTCATGTGTAAGGCTCTTTTTACCCAAACAGTTTTCGGGTGAGCCAAGTTCAATTTTTTAGACATTAAGGGTATTATTTAGTCCTTACCGGCCCTCCAAAGGGTGGTAGTAAGGGTTGTGAAGGGTTTAAATTACAAAATTCATATATAAGCATTTTTTAATCAGACATGTGTCCATGGGATTTTCGGGTTCGCCGAATTTGTTTTTTCAGGTATTAGAGCCTTTTCATCCTTCCAAAGGGGGTGTAAAAGGGGTTGTAATGGAGTAAAATGGGATTTGACAATGGGGTTTACGGATACGTTATATTGGATTTTTTAGGTATTGTTGTCGCTCCGCAATAGTACCATATCATATTATACGATATTATATTATATTATATTATATTATATTATATTGCATTATACCATATCATACTGAGTAAAATGCTTATATATGAATTTTATAATTTAATCCCTTCACAACTCCTATTACAACCCTTTGGAGGGCCAGTAAAGCCCAAATAATAACCTTAATGTCTAAAAAATTGAACTCGGCTCACCCGAAAATTCCATGAATGAATTAGATTTTATACATGAATTTTAATATTTCATCCCCTTACCACCCCGTTCTTCGAGGTTTGTAGGAGTTGTAGCAAAAAACTGATAGCGTAATCTGAGAGTGTATCCCATTTTATCTACTAGATTAGATTTATTATTCTATTTTGAACATCGGAACATAGTTTTTTTTTTCCATTGTCTGTAAATGATCGATTGGATTCGCTTGGACTTGATTGGGGTTGATTCTGGGGGTAGGAAGCATTTTCGCAAGTTGTGCCCGTTGAGACTTTTTTCAGGAGCACGCTATTTACCTCTGTGCCAAATTTCGAGTCATTTCACCAAAACCCAATTTCCATTTAAAGTGTGCGTGGTCTTTTAAAATAAAAATAAATAGTTTCACTAATATATGTATTCAAATTTCTGATTGAAAAAAAACATTATAACTTAATTACATACATATTTTTTAATTGTAAAAGGATAAAATAAAAATTAATAATTTCATTATTATATTAATTTATATTTCTGATCGAAGAATTTATTACTATTTATTACTA
The DNA here is from genome assembly GCA_019049505.1 of Pachyrhynchus sulphureomaculatus. Lineage (NCBI taxonomy): Eukaryota > Metazoa > Arthropoda > Insecta > Coleoptera > Curculionidae > Pachyrhynchus > Pachyrhynchus sulphureomaculatus. The sequence goes on along the minus strand of CM032453.1, from coordinate 100,292,960 downwards.
TTATAACTATATAGATAAATTACAAACACTATCCTCGAATTGAAAACCTGACCCATTCCTATAAACATTTTTCATTGTTTAATAAATCTAATCAAAAAATTATGCACTGCACTATCTAGACTTGGCGATGAAACAAGTTTTTAAAAACTTTCGGATAGCGTATTATATAACATATGAATGTTTTCGAACATTTAGTAAGTTGGCACGAAACTCACATATTTTGTTATTGTAATTTTTGAAAATTAACCAACATCATCTAGACTACTGCATAGCATATCAGATCTTACTAGTTTAAGATGAGACCAGTGTATTTGAATCTCTTGTAATTGTGTATTTGAATCCCTTTTAAAAAGGTCCATTTATAATAACGAAATTTTCTAATACAAGTGATACACTATAACAGTTTTTTAAGTCCATTTTCTATTTTTATGTAGAGTGTGTCCCAAAAAGTTTTGTACAAATGGAGAAAAAGTGTATCTTACATATTACAAAAAAATTTATTCTGAATAAAAAATTCTGCACCACATGGAAATTCATAATCAAGCATAAAAAGTTTAAAATATTTGATGGTATATAAGGAAAATAAAAAATAACGAAGAGTAAAATCTGTTTAAATTTAAATACGGAGCAAAACATTAATTGAAAATTAATAATTAAAAAAATTATGCTCACGTTTAGATTTGTGGCCTTTCTAGTTAAAAATTCATAAAAAAACTCCAGTAAACACGTCAGTAATTGCCGGATTATGTATTGAATAAAGCAAAACGAAATTAATTAAAAACTAGTGCACTGATTTGTGCATATTTTTGTTAAAAATTTGATAAGCTTTTTATCTGCTTTGCAACAATTACATACATAATAAACTATATTTAAATTTAAACACACTTTACTCTTCATTATAAATCATTATTTTTTATTTTTCTTGTATACCATCAAAAATTTTAAAATTTTGATACTTGATTATGGATTTCCATGTAATGCAGAACTTTTTATCGAGAATAATTTTTTTTGTTATATGTAATATAAACTTTCTCTCCATTTATATAAAACTTTTTGGGGCATACTGTACCTATTAATGTATTGTGATGAAAATTTTTTATTTAATATCCTATTGTCAGATTTGTAATTACAATATGTTTTCAATTAAAATATTATTTTTTATTTCAAATTTGTTTTTATTTATCGATGACTTAATAATTTGTAATTAAAAAATATATAATTTACCATTAATATTTTAGTTAAAATGTTTTTTTTATTTTTCTTTAATTAAGAACATAAGTGTAATTTATCTATCCAGTTTTAATATGTTTTCCTTCTCGAATTTATTAATGTTTCATTTAGATAAATATATATATATATATATATATTATATATATATATATATATATATATATATATATACATATATATATGTATATATATATATATATATATATATATATATATATATATATATATATATATATATATATATATATACATATATATATATATATATATATATATATATATATATATATATATACATATATATATATATATATATATATATATATATATATATATATATATATATATATATATATATTTATCTAAATGAAACATTAATAAAATTTGAGAAGGAAAACATATTAAAACTGGATAGATAAATTACACTTATGTTCTTAATTAAAGAAAAATAAAATAAAACATTTTAACTAAAATATTAATGGTAAATTATATATTTTTTAATTACAAATTTTTATGTCATCGATAAATAAAAACAAATTTGAAATAAAAAATAATATTTTAATTGAAAACATATTGTAATTACGAATCTGACAATAGGATATTAAATAAAAAATTTTCATCACAATACATTAATAGGTACAGTATGCCCCAAAAAGTTTTATATAAATGGAGAGAAAGTTTATATTACATATAACAAAAAAATTATTCTCGATAAAAAGTTCTGCATTACATGGAAATCCATAATCAAGTATCAAAATTTTAAAATATTTGATGGTATACAAGAAAAATAAAAAATAATGATTTATAATGAAGAGTAAAGTGTGTTTAAATTTAAATATAGTTTATTATGGATGTAATTGTTGCAAAGCAGATAAAAAGATTATCAAATTTTTAGTAAAAATATGCACAAATCAGTGCACTAGTTTTTAATTAATTTCGTTTTGCTTTATTTAATACATAATCCGGCAATTACTGACGTGTTTACTGGAGTTTTTTTTATGAATTTTTAAGTAGAAAGGCCACAAATCTAAACGTGAGCATAATTTTTTTAATTATTAATTTTCAATTAATGTTTTGCTCCGTATTTAAATTTAAACAGATTTTATTCTTCGTTATTTTTTATTTTCCTTATAAACCATCAAATATTTTAAACTTTTTATGCTTGATTATGAATTTCCATGTGGTGCAGAATTTTTTATTCAGAATAAATTTTTTTGTAATATGTAAGATAAACTTTTTCTCCATTTGTACAAAACTTTTGGGACACACTCTACATAAAAATAGAAAATGGACTTAAAAAACTGTTATAGTGTATCACTTGTATTAGAAAATTTCGTTATTATAAATGGACCTTTTTAAAAGGGATTCAAATACACAATTACAAGAGATTCAAATACACTGGTCTCATCTTAAACTAGTAAGATCTGATATGCTATGCAGTAGTCTAGATGATGTTGGTTAATTTTCAAAAATTACAATAACAAAATGTGAGTTTCGTGCCAACTTACTAAATGTTAGAAAACATTCATATATAATACGCTATCCGAAAGTTTTTAAAAACTTGTTTCATCGCCAAGTCTAGATAGTGCAGTGCATAATTTTTTGATTAGATTTATTAAACAATGAAAAATATTTATAGGAATGGGTCAGGTTTTCAATTCGAGGATAGTGTTTGTAATTTATCTATATAGTTATAATGTTTTTTTCTTCGATCAGAAATATAAATTAATATAATAATGAAATTATTAATTTTTATTTTATCCTTTTACAATTAAAAATATATATGTAATTAAGTTATAATGTTTTTTTTTCAATCAGAAATTTGAATACATATATTAGAGAAACTATTTATTTTTATTTTAAAAGACCACGCACACTTTAAATGGAAATTGGGTTTTGGTGAAATGACTCGAAATTTGGCACAGAGGTAAATAGCGTGCTCCTGAAAAAAAGTCTCAACGGGCACAACT
>CM032453.1:100237260-100284760 GCA_019049505.1 Pachyrhynchus sulphureomaculatus | reverse complement strand
ACTAGCTTCAGAAACCTCCAATCTTCGTGATATTTCTCAGTTTGTAAATGTTTTTCGCAATCACAAGGGCCTTCACTTCAGCTTTTTTACGTGGTGAAAGATCGCCTTTTCTACCCATAATGAAAATAGTCCAATTACTTTTTTAAAACACTGCATACAAAATAAACTAATAACTGAGTAGTATAAAACTGTTAAACAAACAATCACAGTCCATAAAGCCACAGAAACACGTCCGTACCAGACTCGATTCCGATCGCGACTGATACAGGTTTGTACTTGTTTACGTTCATGTATCACTTTGTCAACACAGTGTTGCCATATGTTAAAAATAAATACAAATATGTAGTTTACAACAATTCTTTTAAATAAAAATCAATAATATTGTAGTTTAAATATACCATTATTGCATAAAAACTCTTAAGAAACATAAAATTACTAAAAAAAATACAGTGCGTCTAATAATTTGGCCAGGGACTGTATATATATATATATATATATATATATATATATATATATATATATATATATATATATATATATATATATATACATATACATATATATATATATATATATATATATATATATATATATATATATATATATATATACATATATATATATATATATATATATATATATATATATATATATATATATATATATGTGTGTGTGTGTGTAAATATGTAGTAGTGACTGACTCGTAAGAAAGAAAAAGTAATTTAGTGAGGATATAGTCAAAAACAGTTGGCCATTGAAACTCTCTGTTTAATTGTTAAGCTTTCGGATATATTATATATCCGAATATATATATATATATATATATATATATATATATATATATATATATATATACATATATATATATATATATATATATATATATATATATATATATATATATATATATATATATATATATATATATATATATTTACAAATTCTATTATTTATCCCGAATATATTTGGGTGACTCGCCTGTCAGTTTAACAATTTAATTTATATCAAGCGTTTTTTTTTTGTTTGCTCTTGTTGTGTCATACGCCATTTTTTTTGTCCTTTTTTTTGTTCTAACACTTACAACATTATACAGTTTTATTAAGATACTAGCATAGTTTAATGAATAAATATAGTATTCTATAAATTTTAGTATTAGGGCGCTTAAGGTAAAGAACAGGGGGAATGCTTGTACCTTCGTGGTCTTACATTCCTAGAAGACCTTCGGCATTTTCCATTTTTTTTTTTATATATATATATATATATATATATATATATATATATATATATATATATATGATAGTCGTAGTGTTCTTTGTTTGTTCTTTCAGTTTTTTTCCTCAATGTCCCATTTATATTCTCTTCCTTCGATTATGATTTTTTGATATCCTATTTTCACTCTTTTTCCATTCTCTCTCGTTCTCTGCTATATGCTTCAATTTCTTTTGAATTTCCCGTTCATCTTTTGTTAAATCGTTGTTTATGTAAACTCTCTCTCTTAGATTTCTCAGTTTGTTTTTATTTTTCATCACAGCTTCTTTATCTCCCGTGTTTCCAAGTTCTATCTTGTATATAGTTGCTCCTATTTTTGTCACATCTTTAATCTGCACTGTTGTGTCCATACTCCTCTCCATAAAATATTCTACACCCATTCTAAGATCTGGTTGGTTATTCGCTTCAAATTTCATTCCCGATATTACAATATTATTTCTTACGTTGTATATTATCTCGTCCTCGGGAATGCGGATCATTGTAGTTAGGGGCTCTTCTAGTACCTAGGACAGAAAGTTAATAGCAATATCGGGTATAAGTACACCTCTTCATATATACAAGTAAAAGCGGACTTTATTAATTATTTTTAGTTTTTTAACTTTAACCAAAATATAGAAAATAAAAGCCCTATGATCCATTATTAGCCGTCCTTAGACAGCAACCATCTAGGTAGCGATACACATTCGCTTTACAGGTACACTTTAGAGTCGTCCTGCCCGACTAACGGCTAACCAAACACAGGTTATCTTTAAGGTCGTCCTGCCCGACCATAACTAACTATACTTCCTTTAACCCTCCAATAACTATCAAATCCTCCTTATCTCTTATAATATCAGTGTCACTATCAGATCCATGGCTATCGCCTACACAACCTAGATAACGCCTAAGAGAATCGACAGCAACCAGAGTGCTAAAATTCTTGTATCCTCTCCTACTTTTAACTCTCCTTATCTTAAAGCGATCACCTTATAAGGACCAGAATACTTTTTGTTTAACTTTTTATACACCTTTTTTACTACAGGAACTGCCTCTTTTCTACAAGACTAAATCACCTTTTTTTGTATTGTCTTGGTGCTTTTTTCTCTTCTGGTCATACGGCATTTACATTTCCTTGGCGATGGAAGCAAGGCTGCTATGGGCATCTGTACGTCTCTTACTGAAATCGACCGAAGTAGAAGAAGTTTTTAAACTATTCAAAAGATTTCCTTTTTATCCAAACAAAAGCTTCTTACTACCATTAAACAAATTACTAATAACAAATAATTTCGGGGATTTTGTCGTCCCAGCTTCAGTCATCATCACCGCCTGTAGTTCTTAGGGCATCCGACAAAGTGTGGTGAAACCTTTCGACTTATCTATTAGCCCTTGGTATCGCCATGTTTGATTTGTTTACTGTTAAGGAATTTCTTAAAATACCTACTAGTAAAACTCAGGCCGTTGTCTGATATTATCCGTTTCGGATATCCTAAATATTCACCGATAACTTCCCTCAGATTTTTAATACATTCTGCCGATCTTAATGTTTTTAAGCGTTTTGCAACTAATTATTTTTGAGTCTACTAGTACGTAACCAGGTGTACAAGTATGAAATGCGGATTTTTTTTTCTAAAAAAACATGTTAAATTCGGAAAAATGATAAAAAGTGCTTTATTTAAAGTATGCTCCATCGCTTGTTATATATTTTTCCCACCTTTGGGGCAATTTGTGAATACCACGCCAGTAAAAATCTTCCCGCAATCTTCGCAAAATGTGCGAACCATTCATCGAGCCATTTTTTTCACATCTTCGTACGAACAAAGCGCTGCTCAGCAAGTGCGTGACCCATCGATGCAAACAAGTGGTAATCGGAAGGAGCCAAGTCTGGTGAGTAAGCTCCATGGGGTAGAACTTCCCAGCTGAGTGCTTCCAACCTGTCGCGAACTGGTTTTGCCGTATGCGATGGAGCATTGTCATGAAGAAAAATGACTTTGTGTTGCCTCTTTCGGTATTCTAGCCTTTTTTCAAGCAGCAAACGGTTCAGATCGGTCAATTGTTGTTGGTAACATTTAGTATTAACCGTTTCCCCAGGCCCCTCTGGTCCCACCAAACATAGAGCATCGTCTTTCTGCCAAAGAGATTCGGTCGATGTGGATGGTGCGCCTGGGTCTGCCCATGATTTTTTGAGCTTGGGATCCTCAAAATAAATACACTTTTCATCCCCTGTAACTATACGATGCAAAAACGACTTCCTTGAGCGAGCAAAATGTCACACGTGTTTTAGCGCTTTTCCATTTGCCTGTCGTTCAACTCCTGGTGGTACCCATCTACCGGTCTTCTGAATCTTTCCCATCTCTCGTAGCCGATTGGAAACAGCTTGTTGACTAACGCCCAATTGCTCGGCGAGTTGTTTTTGTGTTTGCGAATCATCTTCGTCCAACAATGCTTGCAATTTCACATCTTTGTATTTTTTTGGAGGTTTTCCACGTTCCTTGTCTGCAACATCGAAGTCACCACTTTTGAAAACGCCCGAAACCACCGTTCAAACGTATCTTGCGATGGAGCATGTTCACCATAAGCTTCTCGAAGTAATCGGTATGATTCAACAGAAGTTTTCTTCAAATGAAAACAAAAAAATTAATGCTGTCCGCGAATGCTCTTTGTTCGGTATAAATTTCGACATATTGAACACAACACTATGAACACACTTTTCCAATTTATCACTCGTGCGCGTCTGACACTTTGATGACACAACAAAATGGCGCAGTGTCAAATCTTTATGGCACAAACTGCATTGGTGCACCATCTGTTGTCGGAAATCCGCATTTCATACTTGTACTGGTATATATATATATATATATATATATATATATATATATATATATATATATATATATATATATATATATTTATATTTATGTATATATATATATATATATATATATATATATATATATATATATATATATATATATATATATATATATATATATATGAAAACCCGGATTTTGTTTTGGGAAAGGGTCCAACGTGGTCAACATGAACAGTGTATAACGGGATATGGGGTTTGAGAATACGATATAGGAGGCCTTCAGATTTCCATAGTTTCCTTTGTCGTAACCACAGTGCAAGCAGTCACTTACATATTTTCGTACAAAGTGAGTCATTTTTGCAATAGTCAAAACTGGATGATCCACCTCATCATGATATTTCCTCAGTAATTGAAGCTGAGGGAAGTTCGGGCCTACAAGTTTTTCTTCATTGAGTGTTTTTCGGGCCCCCACTTAGCGATCCTAGGGATTAAATCTTTCTTTGAAAAGGTATAGCATACCGCCGCATAATCGTTGATAATTTTGAATTTTTGGCCCATGAGGAAGCTTGGAAAACGTTTTAAACTTTCAATCACAGCAAGAGTTTTCAGTTCATAGCTGTGATAGAACTGTTCGGCAGGGGAAGTTACACGACTAAAATACGTGTCAAGTTTTAGGTTTTCGTCGTATTGAATTTGGAAAAATATCCCTCCCAGTCCTTTGAGCTAGCATCTGTATGAATCTGGGTTTATAAGCTTGAATTGTACGATACTAAAATAGGCTTACTAACTGAAAGTTCTTTTAATTTGGAAAATGTGTTCTCTTGTTTCTGACCCCATTTGAAAATTGTATTTTTCTTTGTTAGTTTGGCTAATGAGAGAGCAATAATTTTAGAATTTTTTAATTTAAAGTAATTGTAAGCCTTCATCTACCGATGTTGAAGGTAAAAGCAAATCATCAGTGTAAACTAACACTTGACTGTAGTGAGGCATTATTTATGGCCCGTTGAAACACCGAAGGGACATTAACTAAACTAAAGGCATTTTTAGAAATTTATAATGCCCATCTGGAGTTACAAAGGCTGTTTTTGATACTGAATTGAGCTCTACTGCAACTTGATGAAATCTCTAATTACAGTCTAATGAAGTGAAATAGCATTTTTCGCTCAATAAATTTAATTGTTCTTCTTTGTTAGGTATAGGGTATACCATATCTACTCAAGGGTGCTTTTATTAAGGGCTCTATAATCGCAACACAACCTAGAGGAATTATCTTTCTTTTTAATTAAAACTATGGGTCAAGTAAAATCCTACTGTGACTCTCTGACTCTAGAAATTCTTTTTCTTTGTCCCTCACTATTTCCCTCTCCTTATATGACAATCTATAAGGTCGATAGTAAACGGATCTAGAATCATCTTTAAGCTTGATTTCCAGTGTACAACCACTAACAGTACCTAATTCATCTGAACTTTCAGCAAAACACTTTCGCCACTTATTTAAAATACTCAAAATATCGTTTTTCGTTCCTAGATCTAAATCTGCATTTATATCAACCTCATTAATAGTAAAATTTTTGCAAATATTATTACTCCGAATAGCCTTATAACTTTCCAGCGTTGTACTGTCGAGGCACCTACAGCTTCGGCCAGTTAGTTTTCTCCCCTTTCAGGTCATGTCCTGATCTCCCATGTTAAAAATTGGTATCACGCCCTTAGAGCCTAGTAGCACCGTACCAGGAATATACACTAAATTCTTTCCTATTTGAAAACGATTGCTATCCATATATACTTACGTCGTCACGGTTACCGATGTCACTTATGTTGACCCTCATCATCATTGTTAATTTGGGGTATAGGGTGACATTCTCCGAAATAAAAATATGCAGTCGCACTTCTATTCTATCTAGGGTAATCTCGTTTAGTAAGTCACAGTTATTTTTGAGTAATTTAGCTTTACCTGAACAAACAACAAGTGACACCCCTTCAGCATTGATAAACGGCTGGTCAATGATCATCACAAAATTTTCTATATTACCACTTGTTACAGGGCAGAAATTTCGGTTTCAAAGCTGTCAATCTCTAAAACGAATTGAGCTACACATTCAACGTGAATTACTGATCCTTCAAAGGTTTCTAATGAAGTCGATATTGAGTGCACTTGGAGCTTCAGTTTATCTACTGTATCAGCATGAATGATGTTAAGGTACTTTTGACTTATCCTCTTCTAAGCCGGTTCACCCTCATCTCTCTCAGATAATGCCTTTTTTCGCCCTAATAAGGACTTTTTGGTAAAAAAAAACACTAACTTCTAATGCTTTTTTGACAAACATTTTCTCAAAGAACAACCACTAATCCTCTTCTAATGTCCATTTGATAAACTTCTTATCAAAAAAAAGAAAACCACTATTATTAACGCGTTTCATACCTAGCTTAAGCTTATTACATACTAAAAATAACCCAGACAATTTTAACAACAAACTTAATCATCATAATAAAGACTTTTTAACCGAGTCTAACACATCCCTTATCACACCTTGACGACAATGAATATCTTCAGCCGAAAAAATACTACTTCACATAGAGTTGCCAACGCTGTCTCATAATGCCTTTTTGATATCTAACCTAACTCTATTACACACCAACAATACCCCAGACAACCGAAGAACTTCGAAAAATTCGAGTCGGCAACACTGTCTCACTCTGGCGCATGCACACCATATACCGAAGTGGAAATGGCACAAAAAATGCAGATTTTAGTCCCATAAGAAAATTCGTGGGTTTTTGCGGCAGAACCCACTTTTATCCACTGTTTATCCACTTACAACCAACCTATAAATTAATGATTCAAAGATATTTTGTGAAGTTTTCGTGGTTGAGACAATGAACAACCTCTAAAGCAGAGGTGTCAAACTCAATTTTGCAGAGGGCCATATATTAAATTTAGAATGGGTAGGAGGGCCAGATTCAAATAAAAAAAATGTACTGAATTATTATAACATTTTATTTATTTAATTATATAGTATATTAAGTTGGGAATGTGGAATCTTTGGCACAATGATACTACTCAGTATATATCACCACTAAACCAAACACTTTATTTTTGCACTCGACGCGCGTTTCGCTAACCATGTTAGCTTCATCAGCCGCGATGATTGACTAAAGCTAAACTACCAAATCTACCCTATTTATACTTAGCCTAACCCTTGAATTACTCAAGCGGAACTAATGACATAGGCAAGGCTATCAGTTCCGGTCAAGTAACCAGTAGAGGAGACTATAAGGAATAGGCCCTCTGTCTTTGTTTAAACTACTTTTACATTTTATGATTTCCATACTTTCGTATGCGTTCAACAATCTCCTATCAGATACACTTTTTATCAATCTTAGATTATCCAATGTTACAGTATGGTCAGCTTCAAGAGCATGTTCGGCAATGCTAGACTTTTCCGCTCTGTTGTATTTTAAGTGTGCTAAATGTTCTTTAAATCGTGTTCTAATTGACCTTTTAGTTTGCCCAACATACTTTTTGTCACAATCATTACAACTTTTCATAAATTCCACTTTTCTCACAATTAGGAATCTTATCTTTGGGATTTCCTAAGATATTCCTCAGATTAGCGAAACGCGCGTCGAGTGCAAAAATAAAGTGTTTGGTTTAGTGGTGATATATACTGAGTAGTATATAGTATATAATATTCTTCTTTCTGTGTGACACATTGCGATCGCGGGCCTTATTGATACGTCCCGGGGGCCGGATGCGGCCCGCGGGCCGTTTCTTTGACATCCCTGCTCTAAAGACTATTATTTATAATCAAACATATATGTGTTAAAGAGACTAAAGACCTACCTCATCCCACTAAAGTCGGAATTATATCAATAGTTGTACTAAGTTAACAGAAACCGAGTTTTTAATAAGCAAGCTAAAAATACAAATTTGAGGCGACATCCCTCAATAGTATATTTAGCGAAAAATATTCATAATGCAATTCTTAGGTACCATACAACATGTACATATAAGGAAGATAAAAAACAAATCATCTAGTTCTTGTTATTTTTCCCAAGTCACATCATATTATAAACTCATAATTAACCCAAAATAAAAAATTATGCCGAAAACCATAATTTATCGGATAAAAACAAAAAACTGTATAGTATAAGATAAAATTCTGACGAATATTTCTGCGGATTATTTTTAGAAAGACGAAGGTACCTTTCTGATATACATTGCTAAAAATGCGTTTCAGGTCCAGTCGATTTGTCAAAATCAGAATATTGCTTTGTTTCTTGTTTTAAGGCTTATTTTGGGCTCTACAACAATTAGGGGAATATATACTTGAGATATTAACGTGTAGCTTTTAAGATCAGGTTCCTGAAACTGACTAAGTATTTAAGTCTCTTAGCAACAATTATAATAAAGTCTAACATATTTTCTGGCAACAATATCCTAGCTAGCCGAAAAACTACGAAAAATTCAAGCTGGCAACATAAATTGCATAAAAAATGTAGACTATAGGCCCATGAGAAAACTCGTAGGATTTGGCGGTTGGGCTATATCGCTTAAAGGGAGGGGAGTAAAAAGGGTGGGGGTATAGATTTTGTTTACTTTCACTATTACGATAATTTTTCTTGATTTTAGTTAAGCATATAAACGGGTTAATGTGGTGGAGAAGGAATTCCTCTACGTTACTCTCGGAGATTTTTCCATTAATTTACGTTTCAGGGTCTCTAGATTACGAAAAACATAGTTTCCGTTTAGGTCTATGTTGGCAAAATAACTCTTAAACAATTTTTTTTTTATTTGGCTGACATCATTTTAATAGCTTTTATACTTGTTAAAATAAGTTGAATGATATTATAATTTTAGGAAATACACTTTAAATAAATTCCAAATATGTGAATAATTCTGTGTATATTTTAATAAAATTTTAAAAGGTCATGAACTTAAAGAACAGTGTCTTCCAACTTTGGTCGGTTTGTTTGTATGTTGGTTGATAACTTTTGAACAATATGAGATATCGATTTTATATTTGGTACACCTATAACATATTAAGTAAGATCGAATCTATAATTTGTGGTCACTATTACCTAAGTGGAAGGAAGTGAAATTGGTGGGAGGTCTATAAATTTTGTATGATTTAAAGGTAATTTGAGAAGTTTTCAAATTTGAGGCCATATCTCAGAAACCGTGAGACTTCATAATACACCCTGTATAAATAAGGAAAGTATAAAAATAAACACTTTTCATCTAGTTTTGTAAAATTGAAAAAACTCCCTGTATAATAATTTTTTTTGTTATTTTTCCCAAGTCACATTATACTACACATTGATAGTTAACCCAAAATAAAAATTATTCTAAAAGTCATAATTTGTCAGATAAATTCAAACAACTATAAAGAATAAGAGAAAATTCCGACGAATATTTCTGCCGATGACTTTTAGAAGGACAAAGGTACCTGTTTTCTAATATAACACGTAGGATGAAAAATTTTTGGTCTGACACATATATGTCGCCCTTTTCAAAAAATTCATATGATTTTTAGGCAGTACCAACCTTCAAACGCAACGTTTTAAAATTTGACTTTTCGACGATTTTACAAATTAACGTGATTTTAGTGATGCTTCTTTTGATAATTGATAACAATGAAAAAAATCGAATTTCGTGTGCTGATTAAACACTATGTCTTGATGGGAAAGAATACCGTTCAAGCAAAGCAATGGCTTGATAAGTGTTAAGGTGACTCTGCCCCTGGAAAATCACTCATCATTTACTGGTATGCTGAATTTAAACGCGATCGTATAGACGCAATAATGCTGAATGCTCTAGACGCCTAAATGAGGTGGTTACACCGCAAAAATAAAAAAATCCACAAAATTGTTTTGGTAAGGTGAATTTGCGTGACATAGCTGATACACTAAACATCAAAAGAACGTGTTGGCTATATTTTGCATGGACATTTGGGCATAAGAAAGCTCTGTTCGAAATGTGTAGCGCGTTTGCTCACACTGGAGCAAAAGCAGCAATGTGTTGATGATTCTGAGCGCTGTTTGGACCTGTTTAAGAGCAATAAAAAGGATTTTTTCATACGATATGTGACAACGGATGAAACATGGATCCACCACTACATACCTGAATCAAATCAGCAGTCATCTGAGTGGACAGCAGTCGGTAAAAGCTGCATAAAGTGACCAAAGACACAACAGTCGGCTGGGAAAGTTCTGGCCTCTGTAATTTGAGATGCACATGGAATAATTATATAAAGTTATCGGTGCATTTGAAGGCAAAAATCGCAAAGAAACGGCCCCAAATGAACAAGAAAAAAGTGCTTTTTCATCAAGACAATGCACCCTGTCACAAGTCAATGGTTACGATGGCAAAATTGCATGAACTGAAGTTGAAATTTCTTCCTCATCCACCGTATTCTCCAGATTTGGCCCCCAGCGACTATTGTCTATTCACAGACCTCAAAAAAAATGCTCGCAGGAAAGAGATTTGGCTCCAACGAAGAAGTTATCGCTGAAACTGAGGTCTATTTTGAAGGCAAAGACAAATCCTTTTACAAGAAAGGTATAAAAATGTTAGAAAAGCGTTGGACTGATTATATTGCTCTTGAAGGAGACAGTATTGATGAATAAAGTCGAATTTTGCAAAAAAAATGTGTTTTAAGTAGCTAGACTAAAAACTTTTCAGCTTACGTGTTACATTGCTAAAGGTGTTTTTCAGGTCCAGTCCATTGGTCGAAATGACAATATTGCTTTATTTCTTGTTTTAAGCCTTATTTGGGGTTATACAACAATTAGGAGAAGATATCCTCGAGATATTGACTTTAACTAACGTGTAGTTTGTAAGAAAAGGTTCTTGAAAATGACTAAGTGCTTAAGTCTCTGAGCAACAATTATGATAAAGTCGTACATCTTTCCTCTACCTGTTTGAACGTTTTAACGATCTTCAAATAAAGTAGAGTGAAGATAATATCGTCTTAATTTCCATTTAACATACGTTATTTTTCGGGAAGGGTGTAAGTGGCTACTTTGCGTATAGAATGTAACTTGCAAAATAAACGGTTGTTAAATTTTATTAAAAAGATATACAGAATTGTACACATATATGGAATTTTTTAAAGTATATTTCCTAAAATTAATATAAATTAACCGGTAATAAGTATAAAAGCTGTAAAAGAAATTTATCTATTTCACCTGCTAGCTCGATGTTTTAGAGATTATATTGATATACAACAAATAAAATTTGTAAAATTAAATATTTTGAAATAAACATGTAATATATATATATATATATATATATATATATATATATATATATATATATATATATATATATATATATATTTTTTTTTTTTTATTATTTTTTTTTATGGGTCTAGCACACGTGCTACAGGGAAGTCCCTAAAGCGCTACAGGAGCGACACGTGTGCGGAGAAAGCGATTCACGTTGTTCTTGAATCGCTGTAGACTGTACTCGGTGGGAAACACAGTCCTGGGCAAACTATTCCAAAGGGATGATGTTGTCCATATAAAAGACTGCTTGAAAAGCGTTGTACGAGGAGTAACAAGCTGAACCTCATACGGATGTGAAGAATTAGCGCGACGTGTACTTCTAACATGCACCGCTCTGGGAGGAATTAAGCGGGCCACATCCTTCGAACACTTTCCATGAAAGTACTTGTAGAATAGGCTCAAGTCGCCAACCGTTCTTCGATATTCCAGCGAATCAATCCAATTAGACCAACAGCTCTTCTCTAAATAGAATCCAACAAATGCAGTGTATGTTTGGGAGCGGAGCTCCAAATATGGAAGCAGTATTCCATAGTTGGTCGAATTTGAGCTTTGTAAAGAATTAACAGTTGTTGTGGAGTGTAAAGCTTTCTGGTTCGCAATAATATTCCCAACTTTTGAGAAGCTCTCCTTGCTATGTATGCAACGTGTTCATGCCAGGACATATTTGCTCCCAAACCAACGCCCAACAAATTGAGTGACGATGTTAGAGGAACAGAGTGTCCCGACATCACTATGTCGGGTTCAGCAACGTTAACTTTTTTTAGAAAAAACTGCCCCCTGGGTTTTTGTAGCGTTAAATTCCACTTGGTTACTGTCACCCCAAGATAGAATTTCTTCCAGGTCTTTATGAAGTTGAATGACTTCCTGCTGTCTGCAGATATTCGTCTGAGTAGCCGATGTCCGAGCGTTCAAAGTGAATGAAGAGATAAGTGTACTGTCATCTGCAAAGCTGTAGATTGGATTCTCAGTCTTTTCCAGCAGATTGTTAATGTAAATGAGAAAGAGAGTAGGAGACAGTATGGAGCCTTGGGGTACACCGGCGTTGATAGTAAAGGGTGTTAGAAAGAAATCCATCGACTGCCACTCGTAAAGAACGCTCTCTGAGGAAACATGAGAGCCACAAACAGAAATTTTCAGACATACCATAAGAACGTAGCTTAGCCAACAGCCCATCGTGCCAAACACGGTCGAATGCCTTGGATATGTCAAGAGCAACCGCTCGAGATTCTCCAAAGTGTTGAATCCTTCAAGATATATTATATAAATATATATTTATATATATATATATATATATATATATATATATATATATGTATATATATATATATATATATATATATATATATATATATATATATATATATATATATATATATATATATATATTATAAATTTATTTAAAGTGTATTTCCTAAAATTATAATATTATTCAACTTATTGTAACAAGTATAAAAGATGTCAGCCAAATATAAAAAGTTTGTTTAAGAGTTATCTTGCCAACATAGACTTAAGTATTTTTTGAAATAAACATGTTATATATATATATATATATATATATATATATATATATATATATATATATATATATATATATATATATATATACAAGGGACACCTTCCTTGAACGGACAGTTTCTCATGGTCCCGACCGACTCCCACATAATCGGTATTGTATTAACTCCCTCTTGGATGGACATTCTTTTGAACGGACGCGGACACAAAAAAATGTTCTCTTGACCGGACAAAAAAACAACAAAAAATAAACGCCTTGTCTCATTTTTCTGTGGCGAGTATCGCTGTTGCCGCGAGCCAACGTCGCTGCCTTCCTTCACTGAGAGACTTCCCCGAGTAAACCGGGGATTTACCGATCTCAATTTTTCGGTACACACCGGGATTTAATATTAGTCTGACGCCTATGCGAAAAAGAGACACATTGGGCGACACATTCATTGTAGAAGTGGCTCCAAACAGAAAAATTCTCACGCTTAAACAAAAAATTGAAATTGTTGAAGTTTACAATAAGGAAAAGTTAAGTGTAAGGGACTTTTATTATGTCGATAAGACAGGCCTGTATTTTAGAGTTTTACCCAACAAAACGCTAACATTAAAAAAAGAAAAATGTGTTGGTGGTAAATATCCTTTTGCTTTGTACAAATATGGCGGGAGGAAAAGAAAAACTCTTAGTCATTGGTAAGGCAGCTAAACCCAGAGCATTTAAAAATATTAACATAAGCAACCTGCTTGTAACTTGCAAATATAATAAGAAAGCTTGGATGATAGAAGAAATTATGACAGAGTGGTTGCAAGATCTTGACTCGCAAATGATAAAAAAAAGAAACATTTTGTTGTTTTTAGACAATGCAGTATCTCATCCAAAAGACGTCCTCTTAAAAAATATAAAAGTCTTGTTTCTCCCCCTAACTGTACATTAGCTTGTCTACCACTTGACGAATTACAAAAAATGATAAAATTTTTTACCGATGTCTAATACTAAAACATCTGGTAGTAAACATTGAAACTGCTGTTACAGCTTTTGAGTTAATTAAGAAAATTACGCCACTGGATGCAGTTTACTTTGCAAAAACCGTTAGGGAACAAGTAACCAAGGAAACAGTTAAAAACTTCCGCTTCCGTAAAGCGAGATTTAAGCATGAAAATATGCAAAGTGGAGACCAGTTAACTAAGGCTATTACATCTGATCCAGAAGGTGACTTACCACTTAACGTACTTGCAGATATTCTCAAAAATAAAAATTTGTTGGAGTTGACTGATAATGAAAACCTTAATAATTTTTTGAACAAAAATGAAAATTTGCATGTTGAAAATCCAGATTCAGAACAAGAATTTGAAAATCCAGCTGAAATACAAGGACTTTCCGAAGATTCTGATGTCGATGAGGTTCCAATACCAATAAATGCTATCCCAAACCTTAACCAAGCAACTTAAAAGTTTTGCCGAAGATCACGGAGATGCAGACTCTTTAGAGGTTCTTTCCAAATTAGAAATACGATTTATGAACTCATTTTAAAGAAAAAGAGGAGACAAACAACAATATATGAATTTTTACGCTATTATAGTAACCTTTCATTTCATATGTATAACTCTATCCTATTATATTTTATATGTATCTAAAGGTAACAAATCTTTGTTTTTTTCCTTAAGTTTTAAGTTTTTTGTTTATTTCAAAAATATATTACAAACAGAAAACATTAAAAGTAAATGACAAATTAATAAACAAATTGAGCTCTTTCTGAAAAAGCTGTAAAAGGTAGCAGCAGCTATTTTTGCATCTTACGTTAGTAAGACCGAATAAACACAATATTGAAAATTTGCGCATACGCTTATAATTTTGGGAGTACAAACAACCCTCGGAAAAAAAAATTGCTGAGTGCTGAATTAATCGGCGCCGGCGATTTATATTCGGTAATTTCCTCTGCCATTCCTGTTGCTGACGCTTTAAATCTTTTTTAAAGATAATTTGCGAGCAATTTTAATTTAGGGGCTAGACCGAAAAATAATGTTCGA
Source organism: Pachyrhynchus sulphureomaculatus (assembly GCA_019049505.1). Classification (NCBI taxonomy): domain Eukaryota; kingdom Metazoa; phylum Arthropoda; class Insecta; order Coleoptera; family Curculionidae; genus Pachyrhynchus; species Pachyrhynchus sulphureomaculatus. The sequence goes on along the minus strand of CM032453.1, from coordinate 100,269,888 downwards.
AATAGAAAAAAATATATATTTTATTGTAACAAAAATAATCACAAAGACATTACCGGCAAAACCTTTCATAAAATATTGCTAACAATTTCGCTTTTAGAGGGACTAGACCGTCAGGCAGTTTCTACCTTCTAGAATGGCTATCAGTTTAAGTGGCAAATATTGAAAAGGTCACCTAATGACTCTTAAAATCAATGACGCATATCCCATTTGTACCAACGACGCCTTTTCTGAACATTACTCTTTATAAAGATTTGCATTGATTATAAAGTTTCTATAATTTCATAATGGTACTCATGATTTTTTTTTTGTTTGAATATAAGGATCAGCAGTGGATTGTCTCAGGTTGTAATCTTGCCTATATTGTGGAGGAAATATTGGAGAACTTGGCTATTTGATTGTAGTTTATTTAAGTTATCTTCTCACTGACAATATCATTAGATACAAGTTACAAATATTTACTCAGAAAAACTGATCCCGTATCGCAAAAGTCGAACGAAAATTTAGGAACTACGTGCCAGTTATAATTGGCTCGAGGAGATGCAATGGGCTCACTTTTAGAGCATACAAATTTCTAGGCAGCTAGAAATACTTACTCACTTTCTCGTGTCCAAGCGAGGAACTTGTTTTAAAACTATTGAGTCCAGTATCAGACCAAGTCGAGAGCTAAATGGTTCCCATGCTAAAGATCATCGTGAGTAGATTGGTTTGGACATAGCATGCATTGGAAAATATAGTCTATGTTCTCCATCTCCCCACTCTCACATTATACTTTGCCTTCGTTTATTTGCCGCCATCTGGCCCTATTTGTTTTGACGAGTGCTACGCCAGTTCTTATTTGATTTAACACTACTTATGTATGCCAATCAAAGTCAATGCCAGAAGGATCTTGCGGCTGGAGTGCATACCAAGCTTGTAATTTTAATTAAACTTAGTGATTTCAGCCTCTGATGTTCTTGATGTTCAGCTCCAAACATAACGTGCTGCGAATCAAAGGCCTGCTTAAAGCGTTCTGCATATTCCACAGCGGCTCGGCAGGAGTTCGGCTCTCCAGTGCCCGAGGTAAGATATAAGCTATTCAGTGGTGTTGGCCTCAAACATCTAGTAGCTATTAGGTGGTACACAGAGCTATTCCCCATGGGGCAGGCATACTCTTCAGTGGAGAAACATAACGCTTTGGCTGTTTTAAGAGATACTCTTGCTTCATATTCCACCTACTGCTGCGAAGCTTTCTCAGTAAGTTGTTCCTAGTGGCGATTTTTTCCAGCTATACTCTCACAGTGGATCTTAAAAATGAGTTACTTATCCATCGTAACTGCCAGATAGTTCGCCTTGCCTGTATGTTCCCGTTGGTAATTGTTCCACGTTTTATTCAATTTTTTTTCTGATTTTCCTAGACTGTAGGTGATACGCACTGACTTGGGGTGTTGCAGGGTTAGGCTTTAGGGAGTTGTTGTTGTCATAGCCAGATAAGCGACAAAAAGCCTCTCCAAGTTTCCTTTCCACACTAAAAAGGTGGAATCCCGAGCTGCCAGTTTCATTCATCTGTATTCGCCATCAGCTTTTTCTTCCCTAAACTGAACTACTTTGGTGAAATAGTAGTTGCTAGTTGTTTTGAATAGTTTACCTAGCAAGGATTTGTGGTTCACAGTATCATATGCTGCGGATAAGTCGACAGAAGCTACGTCTGTAATTAATTTTTTTAAAGGCCTTCTTCAATATATTCATTCAGCTTAAAAACTTGGCTCATATAGCTTTTTCTAGGTCTGATGCAGCTTGTCAAGGAATAAGTCTTGGCTCGATGACGGGCTGAATACGCTCCAATATCATTCTTTCATACAGTTTATACAAATGGCAAAGTAAGGAGATAAGACGGTAGCCAATAGGTACAGCTGGAGCCCTGGTTGGTTTTAGAGCAGCAATAACTTTTGATTTCTTTTAGTGTTTAGCAACGGGGCACATCCTTATACAATTATCAAATAGCTCAAAAATACAGCTTTTAATTCCATCCCCAAAGAGTCTTGCCGGATAAGGTACTAAAATCGGCCCTTAAGATAAATTAGGCGTAAGTATATAAAACTTGTAGGTATTGTTGAGAAAAGCCTATCCTGAAATTTGTGGACCTCTAACTAACTCCTGTCAGCCATGACCTCAAAATTAGTGTTTTTTTTATTTGTCTCGTACTCCTACAGCTTTTGGTTCTTTGACTCGAAATTTGAGAAGGTACTAGCTAATACTTAGTACACTAACGTGATTTTTTAATTTTATTTTTTTGGCGCGAAATTCAAAAAAAAAAATAAAAATTTGACGGAAAAATTAAAAATTTTGATGAGAAAATAAAAATTTTGATGGAAAAATTCATATATATCGAAATGTATATATCGTGTGGGTACGAAACTCACACAATATGTGCAGATATATGTCACCAATATGCCTGTCAAATTTAAGAACGCTCGGAGTACGAGCCGCAAAGTTATGCCCAAAATACCAACAAGCCAACCTAAAAACCCTCATTTTTTCGGCTGTCTAAGTATAATTCGCTTTAATTCTAGCAAGTATGTCATTTTTTCTCGGCTTCAGTTGATATGAAAACTGAAATTAGAAGATTTTTTATGGTGACAAATGCATAAAATCAACATTTTCCTCATATATGATATATTCAATATAAAATGGATTAAATAAATAAATATACATAATTATATAGTAATCACTTTTTTTTTTTCCATTTTTATAAGCATATAATTATGTGTGCAAGTACTATGTGCGTGTGTGTGGGCTTCATTATTAGAAAAACAAAATTTTAATAAGAAAAATAATGCTCAAATAATAAGATTCATCATATCCATTCAAAACGTTTATTAAAATTATGGAACTCTGATTTACGGAAAGTAGTCTCAGAAATTCCTATCGGTCGATTTTTTTTACTGTTATAAAGCAAATAAAAGTTACACGAAGACCACAAAACTACTATGAACCTTCATATTGATGTAGAAGAATTTGAAATATGCGCCTAAAGCTGGATTTTGAGCTGACGCTCGACACCTGCGTCAACGCTCCAAAGCTGGAGCTTCTATGTGCATAACAAAACAGTGAGCGTCAACAGAGCGTCAATGGCATTTTTAATTATTTATTAATTATTACATGTTGGAATTAATTTATTTTACCTAAATTATAAGTTATTGTATTGAAGAGACGAGCAAATGATTTTATAATAATTTATAATTTATATAATTAATAACAGGTTGAATTCGTGTTGTGCGTCAAAGCGTCAGCAGAAAAGTCACTTTAATATAACCTGCTATATATATATATATATATATATATATATATATATATATATTTTCCCAGACCTATATATATATATATATATATATATATATATATATATATATATATATATATATATATATATATATATATAAATAGGTCTGGGAAAAAGTTTGTGGCGTTTTTTTTAGTAAAATTCAACTGGTTTCCTTATAGTGTGAAAATGAATTTATCTAAACCAAATATGCTCCATTATTATCGACAATATTTCGCCATTTTTCGGGTAGAGTCATGATGCCATCGGTGAAGAACTTCTGTGGTTTCTGGTTGAAAAACTGAATCAAGTGGTTTTCACAGGCGGCTTTTGAAAGCAGCTTAATTCCATTGAGAGAGTTCTGCAGAGATCGGAACAAGTGATAGTCAGAAGGTGCTATGTGCTAAACTTCCCAACCAAGCTCTCGCAATTTTTGATGGGTCATCAAAGAAGTATGTGGTCGGGCGTTGTCATAATGGAAGACAACACCTTTCCTATTAATCAATTGGGGCCGTTTTCTTTCAATTGCCTGGCGTAATCTCTCTAGTTGTCCACAGTAGAGTTGAGAATCAATCGTCTGACCAACTGGAAGTAGCTCATGGTGGACGATTCCCTTCCAGTCCCACCACACACACACACCATCCCTTGTTCACGATCTTTTACGCTTCCGATTGTGGTACGGGATCCATTTTTTTCATCACTGGTTATGACACGTTTCAGAAAAGGCTCGATTTCATTGCGCAGCAGCGCATCGCAGATGTTAATTCGGTCTGTCATGTTTTTGGGGCTCAACTCATGAGGAACCCATACATCGAGCTTCTTTTTGTAGCCAGCTTTGTGTAAATGGTTCAAAACCGTTTTGTGGTCAATTCCTAGCTCCATACCAATATCGACACTGCTGATATGCTTAACTTGCTGGACTTTTTCAAGAATTTTATCAGCTTTTTCAGTGATTGGATGAACAGAGCGTGGCTCATCTTTCACATCAAAATTACCAGAACGAAAGCGAGCGAGCCATTTCCGCGCAGCAGATTTTAATAAAGTACCTTCACCGTACAGACCACAAATTTTTTCACAAGCCCGCGCAGCGTTCTTCCCTTTGTCGTAATAATATTGCAAAATATAGCGCAATTTTTCATTACTTTTCTCCATTTCCAACCACTGCACCAATTTCGGTATTTATACACTCAAAGTAACGCTCGAAGTGGCACCTTTCCAACGACCGTTTAGTGGTGTCGCTGTGATCTGTGTTTTTGAGTTAATTGCAATTGACGCCATCTATCGCGAAAAAACGCCAGGAACTTTTTCCCAGACCAATATATATATGCGTCACTACTTCGTTTATTTTACGTGCAATATATCTACTTTACGTCTGCTTCTATAGTTTTGGGTTTTACACATAGTATATACTATTATGATTCGTACTAACAGCAGACAGCGCGTGTATAAGATAAAAAGGAATAAACATACTTACATAGTTACAGAATTGAGTTAACTTATATTTATAATAATTATTTAATAGTATTCAGGATCAGATTACAGTAACTTTCCAGTCCAGTGAACAGAAATGCAAGTTTATATTAAAGATATCAGTTGTAAGTTCTTATGTATATCCTCATTGGTATTGAGTTAAATTGTATATATTATATTATATATTATTATATATACGAGTATTATTATATATATTATTGTTATATTATATATTAAAATCTTCAAATTTCAGTTTTCATATCAATTAAAACTGAGAAAATGACAAACTTGATAAAATTAAAGAGAATTACACTTAGACGGCCAAAAAATGAGGGTTTTTAGGTTGGTTCGTTGGTATTTTGGGCATAATTTTGCGGCGCGTACTCCGATCGTTCTCAAATTTGACAGGCATGTTTGTGACATATATCTGCACATATTGTGTTTGTACCTGCACGATATGTACATTTCGATATATATGGATTTTTTAAATCAAAATTTTCAATTTTTCCAAGTTTTTAATTTTTCTTGAATTCTGCGCCAAAAAAAAATTAAAATGTCGGGTTAGATACTAACTATTAGTTACTACCTCCTCAAATTTTGAGTCAAACGGCTAAAAGTTGTAGAAGTACGAGACAAATAAAAAAAAACACAAATTTTTAAGTTATGGCTGACAGGAATGAGTTGAAGGTTTGAAAATTTCAGACTAGGCTTTTCTCAACAATACCTGCAAGATGTATATACTTACAACGCATTTGTTTTACGGGCCGATTTTAGTACCTTATCCGGCTAGATCTTTTCTTAATTTATTCAGTAAGTCGTCTATTCCGACTGCCTTCTCGTCCTTCTTAATGTTGATGCTGTTATTAAGTTCCTTCATTTTAAAGAGAGAGTTCAAGATGTTACTGTTAGTTAGTTTGATGCGACAGAACTGAAGATTTTTATGTTTGCTTTTGGTTTTGCCATTAGCTAAAAGCTAGTGCAATTTGGCCTGCAGTGACTAAATTAGTTTGTGTTAAAGATTTTATCATAATTGAGTTTCTTAATAAGGTTTCATGCTATTTTGCTACTGTGGGTTATGTTCATTCTTTCTAGAGTCTCAATTCACTGCCTTGCCTGACGACACTTATTGATTGTATTAGAATTTTCCAGCATTCGAAATATTTTCCTCCAAGAGTCCTTCATATCTGGAGAGGAGGTGGTTATTTTCACCAGTCAGGCCTAGTATATAGGTTTATTTACATCACCTGGGAATGTGTTTTCGGGATATTTTCCTGACTATGCGAATTAGCTTAGGTTTGTAATAAAATTATAGTTTAAGGGTGCGCCCTATCAGTAATATTTAGTATTTATCGTGGCTAAAATGTCTTCAAACCCGTACAGCAAACTTAAATCAAGATGTATTCATATTAAGGCCATATCAAACGACTTTATATAATTTAGTCGTATTCCGTTCATGTAAAATATCAAAATGCTTATTGTCGATACGAATATCTTCATAGTTAGCCAGCCTAAGAACTTAGTCGCGATGTTAGGATATTCGATAGCTCGTAGATTTGGTTTTAGAGTCGTAAAACTATGCTGGATTTGTATTATCTCAGATTTATTTCGTAAATTTGTCTTCATACCTTAAGAGGGATACCGCTATTACTTTTGTTAATGAGAGGTCATCGACCTACATAATGGTGTAATTTAAAGAATGTCAGTCGAATTCTTAAAATATATTTTTTTACATATATTATGAAGTTTCAAAGATTTCCGCGGAAAACGATGAGGAACCCGTCACAACCGTCGCCCTTAACAAGTTCTTCCTTGCTTATTTTGTCTATCTGGCATATGTTCCAGGTCGGATACTGCCTGATCCAGGTCAGTTGCATAGTTTTCCCATTTTGCTTTTTCAAAATTGACTCTTCTTTTAAAAGAAATTTCGCATGTTTTGATGGTCGAGTAGACAATCAGTCGAATAAGTTGGTGCTAAAATTTTGCCATTTGACCGTATACCAATTTAATGCATTGAATATCGGTTGAAGAACTTGTAATGGGTAGATCATTGTTGTATTCTAGGCGCCATCTTCTGTGGAAAGATTTTGGTAATTTTGGAACGTGAATAAGTGTAAGTAAATTTCCTGTCGTCCACTCCTCAACAAGGCGGCCATTGTCGGCAGTCTCTGTATAATTCTAGAGTGAGCCGTGGCTGTTAAAGCCGCCTAGGACTAATTTTATTTTTTTCCTATAGAAGTTGTTAGTGGGTTTGAATTTAAATGTCTTGCTAGATAGTTTATCTACTGATGTCACTGTACAGTTGGTCAGCACTGCTGTCAATACTTCTATTTCGCTATAGTTTATACAGTCTGTGGACTCAGTCATCAGGTCGCTGCTAACAAAAATAGTGCCACCTTGTTTGGTCTGTGGGATTTCAACTGCTTACTTCATTCCTTTACTTGTTAGTGTGTTCATGTTTGCGTATTTATGGGTTTCTAGCAGGCTTAGTATGTCACATTCATTATTCTTTCATAGCTGTGCTAGAAGTTCTTCTTCGTCCTTTAAAATTCCTTCATGTTTATTGAAATTGTCGTTAAGAGTGACTACAAAAAGAGCCGTTGCTTTGACTATGTGTCTATATTATATACTTCTCGCTCGATAGTGGAAGAATTTGTGGGTTCTTTCGAGGTACGAAGGTTGTTCGGGGAGCACCAGCGATTTTTTGGTTGGTTGGTTTGGTTGTAAAATAAAAAATATCGTATAGGTGGAGGCTCCCTAGTGGGAGGTACTGACAAGGGGTAGGTGCAGGGGAGAATGTTGAACATTCGCTGCTTACTCTACTACTAGCCAAGGTATGGCAGTGGTGAGTGGGGACAAGAGGATATCGGTTAGAAAAACAGAGAAGGAGCTGGGTCGAGTTGTAAGTACACATGTTGCTGTTCAGTGCAGGGAGAATATAAATGTCGGAATGGAATTTTCACTAGCAATACTATTTTTACGATTTTTTTTTGTGTGAACGTGTACTTTGTATTTTTTGGGACATCTCATCTTACACGCATATTCTTTTGTATAAAATCTGTATTATCAACATTTATTGGGATTATTTTGGGAATATTTTAAATTTTTATAAAGAATAATAAAATACTTATACTAAGCAAATTTATTAAAGTAGTAGTAGAATGATTATTCTATTTAAAACAAGATGGTAGACTTATTCCAGAATAATTTAAAAAAACCGACCAAGTGCAAGTCGAACTTACGCAATTAGTGTTCCGTACGTTGATTGCTTTTATTATAAAAATTTTTGTTTTTCATTATTTATTGTCATAAAATGATGAACGACTTCACAAAACACACTCCAAATAAGTTTTCAACAAAGTTTTTTTCCGATCTTTACTGAAAACTGAAGACCTTGAAATTCTTGTTTTTTTTTTAATATACCAGATAAATTATTAAAGGTAATGCACTCATTATAATTTTCGTTCAATTTACACACTGTGGAGAATATTTCAGAATTTTTTCAAAATTTTTTGGTTAGTACTTTTCGAGATAAGGGGGGGGCAGAGACTTTTCGCAATTTTTTAAAAATAATACAAAGAAAAGTCTGTGCAAGTATTACATTATATATTTTTGAATTCGTGTTTTTACAAGCTTTCATTTCATACCCTACTCGATGACTCCGTAAAATAAAATTTTTTCACTTCCGATTTCACCCCCCAAAACTAATCAGTAAAGTCAAAATTTAACTTTCAAACTACATGGCTCTGATGAGGTCATCAACTTCTATACTAGTGCCAAATTTCAACTTTCTATGTCAAATAGTTTCGGATAAAATCGTATGTGACAGACACACAGACGGACCGATACCGACGTGATCTTGTAAGTGTTCCGTACGGAACACTAAAAACTGGCTTTAAATCCGTAATAATATTTTTAATTCCTTTTAGTTAAGCCCTTTTACATATTTTATGGCAATAGTTCATACAGTAGTTGTATTGGAAAGTTCCCTGCGTTACTTTTTTTCTTCTTAAAAATACATGATGATATTAAAAAAAATAAATTAAAATTTTATGGTTTTACGAAAATTGTTGTGAGCAAATTAATTTCCTTCTAAAGAATCTAGAAACCTGTTAACTTAGCTAATGCAATTTTTGATCTTATTCTTGTCGAGTAACTCCAAATTAGCAGTTTTGCTTTTTTTCCCAATTTGGAATGTAAAAAATTATATCAATGTCAACTTTAAGCGAGGAAACGCAACTGATTTGGAAAATTGCTAAACAATGTATAATGCTTTACAAACAATAGAGTAGGTTTTAACTGCTGATGCAAGTTCGAATAGCTTTTTTAGATTTAAAAACACATATTCCTACCACAGATATAAAAAATAGTTTATGATTTATATTTTTGAAAATATCTCTATGACTTAAAATGCAATAATTCACTTACAATACAAATCACGAAACATATTTTAAGGTAATAGGCCAAATTGTAGGCTTTAATAAACTGGACTATAAGATTCTACTGCATATACTTCTGTTTATATATTTAGAAATATTTTACTAAATAACTTATTTATAAATATTTAAGATATAGATACGACGTATTTTTCGGCCCATGAGTTTGGTGTCCCGTCGATTTATATACGTGATTATTAGCAAGCTCCCTTTATGATAGGTGTTGAATATTATCTGCCTATTGCCTTTGCTGTCACGGAAAATCCGAAAACAATAGAGACCATCAAAGCTAAATGAAAAGTTGTCTGCGGACGACTTGAAGAGTTCTTCATCAATAATCCAGCACCCTGAAATGTCTGTTTTGACTGATGTTCTTATCGTATACAAAAGAATTTGATTTTCTCTAAAAAGGTCTGATATTGTTCAGTTTTGTGATAATATTTTTCCGAATAATAATAAATAATGAAAGTATAAATATTTAATAATTTATTAGGGAAAGAATTGCCATTTTTAAAGTATAGATAGTAATAAGATGGGTCATTAATAAATCGTATATAAATATTCTTGAAAGATGTTAAACCTACACAATATTATTTTAAGCATTTATATTTAATATAATTATATTATCTTTATATGACAACTGATATGACGAGAAATTCATACCATTACGTATGTTCACGTTGTACGGATGGGAGTACTAATGTACATGGATGTTATATTATTTGACGTTGGCATTTCAGCCTGATAATTAATTTTATTAGTTTAAGAGGTGAAATTTTATCCCCGTGAATCACACAAAATCCTGAACATATAGATATAAGGTTTAACGAAGGATATAAATTACTTCATTGACTGATAAATTAAAAATACTGTACATCAGAGGTTCGCAATTTTTCCTGGACCACCGCCCCTTTAACAAGAAAAAAATTCCAACGCCCTCTCTTCCATAATAATTAATTATACCAAATATGAAACATTGTTGCATATTATCTATATCTATTTTATCGGTCTATCTATCTATGAAGAATTATAAAGTAGAAATTAATTAAAATAACCATCAAATGTAGTAAAAAATTGTTTATTAAAAATTTAAAAATAAACACAAAATAAATAAGAAATAAAATAATTAATGAGTTGGTTGAGGCTGGTGGAGTTTTAATAATTTGTTAATGTTGGGTTCCAATTTCGTTAACATCAGTCGCATATTGCTACGTTCAGTGATGTGCAATCTCTTCCTTTTCTTAGATAGTAAATTAGCTACTTCACTGAAACCACGCTCAGCCCAATACGATGAAGAAAAAGCAATAAAAAAATTTTGTATTCTTGCCCACAATGCAAGGTAAAGAGCTGGTTTTGATTAAAGCCAGAACTCCTGGTATCTATTTCTAAATTTTAGTTCTTCGTTAGTTATGAGTTCTACGAGTTCCTCTTCTAAATTTGATGATTCTGCTGTATCTGCATTTGCGAAAGGATCTAAAACCCAACTCGGTATATTCATGTTTAAAATATCCTGGACTAGCTCCGTAAAATCGGCATGAAGAACGTCCAAGTGTTGGCAGTAAGTAAGTAAATCTTCCGTTTTGCAGAGAATATTGATAATGTGGGAAAGTGGCTGTATTCACCTCTACCTAGAGTTCGTTTGAACAGAAAAAGTTTTCCCACAAAAGCAGTTATGACGTTTTTTGTTTTAATTAAATTCAATTCATCACCTTGCAATTGGAAATTGATTTCTTTAAATATTTTAAACAGGTCTGTCAAATAAGCGATGTCCATTTTGGATGTAATCAGATTCTCGCGCAGTTTTTCGTCTCTGGTTTCAAGGAAGTCCAATACTGAATCAAATAGATTGAAAAGCGATTCACACAAATACCGAAGAACTTATGTGTGCAGCAGCAAGAGATCTTTATCACTTTCACAACAAAGTAGGCCAAATAATCTGTCATGCAATGAATTGCTTCTAATCTTATTGACCGTTATAATAACGTGATGAAGCGACGTATGCAGGCTTTCAGATTTTTTGCAACCAAATGCTGATGAAAAATAATACAATGTACAGCGAGTACAACTAGTACTACTTTTTTAAAATGCGCTATGAAACCCTTATGACGTCCCGTCATTGCTAGAGCATCATCAGTAGCAGTTGACAAAATATACGAATAGGAATTTCTTTATGATGAAAAAAACTTGTTTATGGTATTAAATATCTATTCTTCCTTTGCATCGGATTTCAAATTTTTAGCAAATAATAACAAACACATTTTTTTTTCTTTTATGAATCGAGCGTATGATAAAAGTAGTGCTTCGTTATTTGGTAGAGTTGATTCATCGAGTTGAATGAAAAATTTGCAAGTCCTTAAGTAATCGCATAATGATATTTTAACGCCTTTAGCAATTTTATCTATTCTCCTTTGCACTGAAGTATTACTCAGAGGAATTTTTTTAAAAATATCTGACGGCATATTATGATGAAGAATAGTTTTTATTACCTCTTTGACTGCCAGCAAGATTAATTCGTCGCCAATTGTGTGTGGTTTTCCAGCTTTTGCGATTAACAATGAAATATTATTTGAGGCTCGTAGTCCATCATCTTCTTGTTTAGAAAACGACCCAAAAAGATTTGATATAGTTGACTGTTTTAAATATTTCTTTTTCAGTCCTTGAAAATAGGACAAATATGTGTTTTTTTTATGTCTCATGGCTTCATTTGAAAAAACGAATAGTTGGTTTGTAGTTTTTTTATATTTTATTGCTTATTATATTTTTATATTTCTAATACTCAGTACTCTACTGCCGGCATTTCTCCTTAGATTCAGACATGTTGAAATACAAAATTTTAAATAAATTAACGTTTCAATAGATTTATAGATAGGCATAAAAATAATGGCTGTAATGACTTCTATTACATTCACTCACGAATATGGATTATTGGTGAAGCACACAGAAATAATGAGACATTCCTAGAGCTATATTTCGTACACGCTTCAACTTGTATACGTTTACTTGATTGTGATGCCGGTGCACTTGCTCTGTAAACAAGTCATTACAAGCTCCCATATTTTTGTCGAAACATGCTTGATTGCGGGAATCGCGTTTTTGCTTACCAACTTGCAAAGATTTGTCACCGACAATCCTAAAGCAAATTACCTAATGCTAATTTAAATTGTTTAATGCTTATTAAATGATAACAATAAAATAAAAGTTTTAGCTAGCTGGATACAATATTTATTCATGAAAACACTTGGTATTTCCAAAGTATTTTATTATATTAATTTCTTAATTTCCTAAATAGGTAGGTACGCCACGGCCGCCCTCCTTGACTGTCTTAACGCTCTCTCCCCCAACTCTGGACCTGTTGCTTAGTTAACTAAAAATATTGAAACAAATCAGGTTTTATATTAGTATACTGTTTAAGAATAGCTGTTCGGGAAAATTTCTAAATTTTATTCCGTTATATTTTGTTAAATTATGCGTCCTTCATTTCATTTGAAATTTAAAATGGTTTCCTATTCCTATATTTAACTGATACCTTAATATTACAGTAACTTGAAGAACTACTATCTTTACTGTTTCATTCCTTTAATAAATGGTTTTTCTTTGTGTTATATAATTATTAGTTTGTTCTTTTTGGTTAATTATATTTGTCGGTACAGTACAGTAAATATAGGGTAATTAAACCAAAGCATTCACCACAAATGGGGGAATAGACAGCCGTTCGACAAGAAACTAATTTAATGTCAAGTAGAGGTCTAAAGCCAGGAAAATATCTCTTTCTACAGACGTTTGCAATTAAGAAAAAACACCATTTTACAATACTGTAAGCAAATGAGGGCAGGGAATATGTTTATGGCTACCGGAATTTGTCGGGATTATCAATACCAATCAAAACAGACCATTACTCCCGACAAATATTTTTTTTTTTTTTTTTTTTTGATTGACATTATCAATCCCTCCAAATTCTGATTGCTATAATTTTCCTAGCGCTCTATTGGTTCCAGTGTTATAAAACGGCATACTTCTTAATTATAAACTCCTATTATCATGCCAAAAGTTGTTCAGATTAGGTGAGTAACAACTATTTTATTGTAGCAAATGTCTTAATTTTAATTCTTCTATGAGGTATAAGTTTGAAATCTTGGTAAATTGTATTTCTACTTTATACTCAACTCAAGATGTAAATATTTTTGCTATCTATAATACAAGACAATAGCCAGTGATACGAGCGATAGTCAGTCAAAAAAATATATAAATATATATAAAGTTGTTTATAGCCCATCCGAAATTAAACACGTATTTTATTTGTGATATAATCTTTTGGACACTATATAAAAAATTAAAGTAGGTATTCGAAAATTGAAAAGAAATTCAATCGGAGGCTGCATTCAATATATATATATATATATATATATATATATATATATATATATATATATATATATATATATATGTTATATATATATATATATATATATATATATATATATATATATATATATATATATATATGTATATATATATAAAAAACAATCTTAGTTGGGGAACTCGGCAAAAAGAGGGCGTGATAGGAGATCACACAATTTTCATAAAGCCAATATTTCGGTCCTGGATTGGGACCTTCTTCAGGGCAGAACTGAAAAGAAGAACAAAGCGTATTCACTGATCGTGTTTGGGACAAATTTAAATAAATGATGTTGTCTTTAAGTTGTTACAGTAAATAACATTAGTGTAGAACAAGAATAAAAATATTAGTTATAATAAATCAAAAAAACTCACATGAGAAGTGCAAAGATTTCGTTAGCCTGAATGGCTGTAGGTAGCTTATACATAAAAAGTTGTTACATTAAAAAGTTGGTGAATCCATAAAATATATATAAAATACACACTAAAACATGTAGACAAAATTATAAAAACCAAAATTAAAATATGGATGTCATTGGGAACCTTGGATATTGAGAACGTTGTTAATTATTTCAACTATGACTACCACACATGGCCACCGCCATATAGGAAAAATGACAAGGACGACAGGAGACAGCTGACCGACAGAGATAAGGGTTTTAGTCAAGAAAACTCAATTAACCAGAATGCGGGGTCGACACGACATTGAGTTTTCTTGACTAAACCCCTTATCTCTGTCGGTCAGCTGTCTCCTGTCGTCCTTGTCATCTTTCCTATATGGCGGTGGCCATGTGTGGTAGTCATAGTTGAAATAATTAACAACGTTCTCAACATCCAAGGTTCCCAATGACATCCATATTTTAATTTTGGTTTTTATAATTTTGTCTACATGTTTTTTTGTGTATTTTATATATATTTTATGGATTGACCAACTTTTTAATGTAACAACTTTTTATGTATAAGCTACCTACGGCCATTCAGGCTAACGGAATCTTTGCACTTCTCATGTGAGTTTTTTTGATTTATTATAACTAATATTTTATTCTTGTTCTACACTAATGTTATTTACTGTAACAACTTAAAGACAACATCATTTATTTAATTTGTCCCAAACACGATCAGTGAATACGCTTTGTTCTTCTTTTCAGTTCTACCCTGAAGAAGGTCCCAATCCAAGACCGAAATATTGGCTTTATGAAAATTGTGTGATCTCCTATCACGCCCTCTTTTTGCCGAGTTCCCCAACTAAGATTGTTTTTTATAAAATTTTGGTAGATACGGCAATCTCTTGCTTTCTTTTTTTATTTATATATATATATATATAATATATATATATATATATATATATATATTATATATATATATATATACTAGCCGGGCCCGCGGCTCCGCTCGCGTGGACTTGATTCACTACTATCGTCACTGCTTATTCCTTATGTTACCCAACGTAATAAAATATCTCCCATTATTTCTCCTTATCTCCCAATATTTCTCCTGATTTCCCATTTTCTCTACATAATTTCCATTATCTAGGCTTATTTCTGCTCATCTCCCATTATTTCTCCTTATCTCCCATTATTTCTCCTTATCTCCCATTATCTCACCTTATTTCCCATTATCTAGGCTTATTTCGACTTATCTCCCATTATTTCTCTTATCTCCCATTATTTATCCTTATCTCCCATTATCTCACCATAACTCCCATTATCTAGACTTATCTCTGCTTTATCTCTTTTACCTCTCCTTATCTCCCATTATTATACTTATCTCCCATTATCTCACCTTATCTCCCATTATCTAGGCTTATATCGAATTATATAGAGCATATGTATAAATTTATAAAAACAAGTAAATCGGATAAGTGGTTCTCGAGTGATAAGCGCACTAACGGACAGACGGACAGACAGAGAGACGTTGCATTTTATATATATTGTATTCTTTGCTACATGATATTGTTCCATATTTAATGCTTTAGGGAGTGTATTGCAAGAGAACGCGCTAGCGGCAAACTTTTCTCCGACTTGATTCACTACACTGCTTATGTCACCTAATAAAATATATCCTATAACCTGGCCAGAGAACATACGTATGTTTAAAAAAAAGCAAGTAAATCGGATAAGTGGTTCTCCAGTGATAAGTACACTAACGGACGGACAGACAGACAGACAAACAGACGGACAGAGAGACATTGCATTTTATATATATTATAGATATTCTCTGCTACATAATATTGTTCCATATTTAATGGTTTGGACTGTGTAGTGCAAGAGAACGCGCTAGTGGCAAACTTTGTCCGACTTCATTTACTATTATTGTCACTGCTCATTCCTTATGCTACCTATCGTCATAAAATATAGCCTATAACCTGGCCGGAGAACATATGTATGTTTTAAAAAAAAAAGTACGAAAATCGGATAAGTGGTTCTCCAGTGATAAGCGCACTAACGGACAGACAGACAGACAGAGATACGTTGCATTTTATATATATTATAGATGTAATAAAATATATACCTATAACCTGGTCAGAGAACATATGTATGAATTTAAAAAATCACGTAAATCGGATAAGTGGTTCTCGAGGGATAAGTGCATTAACGGATAGACAGACAGACAGACAAACATTGCATTTTTATATATACTATAGATATAGATTATTATTATTATTATATAACCTGGCCAAAGAATATATGTATGAATTTAAAAAAAGACAGGTAAATCGGATAAGTGGTTCCAGCGTGATAAACGCACTAATGGACAAACAGACAGACAGAGAGACATTGCATTTTATATATATTATAGATTATACATTACAGATATTCTTTGGTGCATAATATTGTTCCATATTTAATGGCTTAGGCTGTGTATTGCAAAGGCACGCGCTAGCAGCAAACTTATTTCCGACATCATTCACTATTTTACGTCACTGCTCATTCCTTATAGTACCTATCGTAATAAAATATAGCCTATAACCTGGCCAGAGAACATATGTATGTTTTTAAAAAAAAAGTACGTAAATCGGATAAGTGGTTCTTCAGTGATAGGCGCACTAACGGACAGACAGACAGACAGACAGACAGAGAGACGTTGCATTTTATATATATTATAGATATATATTTTCTTACCTTTCTTAATTTACAGAAAAAGTCTTTATTTTTTAGCCCTCTTGCTCTAGCGAGACAAATTTACTTTTTGGCTTTAATCTTTCAAAATAGTCCGTCCCTAACTTCATACTCTCGGATTTACATATTTGTGAGACCATTAAATCATAAGAAGAGTACAGACTGGTTTTATATATATTTTTCAAAGTAAGAGTTCCATTAATTTACAATATAAAAATTATCTACAGGTAACTTTAGGATGAGATGATAAAAAAAGCATTGAATGTGTGAGACATGGTGCCACCCGCTGCACTTTAACTATTAATTAGTACTGAGAGAGATGATGCGTAGTTTCTATTTATGCGATTCGAACTTACCCGTGATATTTCGGTCTTATTTGGACAAGTCGATATTTAGGACAAGGGTTCCACTATTAAAAGAATGTAAATTTGTTGAATTTAAGATTAAATCTAATATTGAAATAAGATCGTTATTATTCTCCAAATAATAAAGTCCAGTTAGTGGTCAATAATTGGTCTAAGATATATAAGCGAAATGGAACAGAATAAATTTGTATTTTCCACAGACCTGAAGAACAAGTATTTATATCCTAAAAATTTATTGCTACAAATAGGATAAGAATTCCTAGCAATGTTAAGTTTCAAAGTGTGAGGTAAAGGTGCGGGCCTAATTTATTAACTCCAAGTGGACAGCTGTGGTGAGCATACATATCAAAAAGAAGAAATAAGCTTTCATTGTAGTTGAATTTTTTGATGTGTGATTGTTTTATAGTGAAGAGGCCACCCAGTACCACTGAAAATTTATGTTGGTGTGGAGTCTGTGAGTAAATATTTTTGTTTTAAACTTTTAGCAGGTAATATAACTTTGGAGAACATATTTTACTTCAACTACACAATGAATTGGCAATTATCTTAAACATAAATTAACCAAGACTGCTTACGGCTCTACATAAAGTTTGATATGTTTCAACCTAATATATAACCGCATGATGTGTAACTGGCAAACAAAATGGAAAAACTCTGATTGTAACTAATATTCATTGCGGATAATTTTCTATTCCCTTCACTTCAATATCTAGCAATATATTTAGACAATTTATTAGTGTCATTAGAATTGCAAACTTATTTACTTTGTGAGGAAAATTTTTTAACTGTTGCTGTTTTAAAGAATCTGTAACCTTTTCTCTTTCTTTAAATCCTAAAAAACATGACACAATATAATCCGTTGTAATCGTAAAAATTCAAAAAACAATCAATTGTATTGTTGTTCGTGCAGGGGCAGAGCTCTCTTGTACTGGTATAACCTACGAAATTCTAGTTCAAAAAACCAAATACTTTCATAAGATCTAAGTACTTTGCAAAATATAATCTATATTTTTCTGTGACCGTATATATTTTCTTTCTTTATTGAGGAAACTGTGCCTGAGACACATGTATTCCAATGCTTTAGGAAGAACCGAATTAACATAGAATGATGTTTAAATCCGCGTATAAGTAAATTTCATTCCTATTTATACCAACAATACATACATCTGGTTTAACTTAAGCTCTCGCAAATTTATGGATTTTAAAATAGCTATTATAACTTGTAACATGTAACTGTATTGTACCAATACAAATCTTGAAAATATACGTAGGAGGCAATAAGAAGTAAAAAAAGTGTTTGGAAAGCCATGAATTTGGGATTCAATAGTTTCTCAAAATGCAATAACTAACATGAATTTTTAAATTATGCAATTAAAATGTTTCTCCGTTCGTAGGCGGTCGAATAAGATCTAATATTGGTTGCATACAAATTTTAACAACCACAACTCTTAGTCCTATAAAATACCTAGGATCAAATATTTCAACTATATTAGATAAAAGCTGAGGTATATTTGTATGTATCGTTTTCGGATAGCAATGTAACTATATGCAACTAACTGCATGCATAACTTTCTAGTTGTAAGTCTTCACCTACCCTAACACAAACCACGGAAAAAATAATGCATTGCTATAGTTAAAGCAAAAATAAGATTATTGTACAGTAGTTGAATATCCAGGAAACCATTCAATGATTGGTGTGCAGGGTTGAGAAATCGTACCTAAAAAGTTACTGATACTACCTAGTAAAGGAAAGTTATGTAACACATATCATAAAGCATATCCTGAATTTTTGCGGTCGAAAGGCCCTATTTCAAAAAAGATTTTTTTTTATTATTTTAACTTGTCCTTTGAGTAAAAAAATAATTTTTGGCATTTTCTAAAGTTCCCCTCCCATTCCCCTCCCCTTACAACCTCCAAACACCACATTTTTACATTTATTTAGTTTTCTCTCCAATTTTTCTTAACAAGCTAATGCAAAAAAAATTATGACGGTATGGGTGCATCAGGGCAACAACTAAATGACATTTTTGGAGTCACGTGACCTCACCAGCCCCCTAAAAAAAATTAAAAAATCGAAAATTTTAAAAATTGACGAACTCTTGATAGGTGACTAAATTTGGGTTTTCTTAAAAAATCACATTTTTTTCCAATCTAATAAACCAGAAAAATTTTCCTTCTCGGGGTGCACCACCCTTATTTTTATGGTCATAGAGGGAAATTAAATTGCAATTTGCAGGCCATTTTTCACTCTAAATTGACTATTTATCGTTTTTTGGCCATTCTAGCGTACAATTCCTTTCAAAATAATACTTTTGGCCTTAGATTTGGATTCTAGGGGAAATTTTACAAATGTATTTATTAAGTATTTATTAACCGTGCTACTTTGACTTTTGATTTCTTTTAACAGGTTTTTACAATTATTTTACTACTCTGCCATGCTTGTATTATTTGAATTTTGTCGCCTTTCTTTTGCTTCTAGAACCACTTTTAAGTTCTACATGGAAAATTTCCCCTAGAATCCAAATTTGCTCTACCATCACAATATTTTTTGCGATGATTTAATAAGAAAAACCGCAGAAAACTAAATAAATGTAAAAAATATGGTTTTGGGGGGTTTTAAGGGGGTGGGGAGGCTAAAAAAATGTGAAAAATTCTTTTTTTTACCCAAAGAACAAGTTAAAATAATAAAAAATGATTTCTTGAATTAGGGCATTTCGACCCCAAAAACTTATGATACCCTTTTCCTCTGAATTTTGTGAACATCTTCTAATTCCAGTCGACTATTTTATAGAAGTTCTCGTAATTATCATTAACGAATAATTAAAAACGACCCTACCTTTTAAGTTCCGAGCTTTTATTTCTAGTTTTTAGTGACTACAATGCCAAAACTTTATTTGCGGCTACTTGAACATTTGCAAAGTTTGTAGGTTTATCAAGATAAATTAAATCTGTTTGCTGTTCGTAATAATTGTTACTGTGTGAGGACGTTGATTAAACTGGTTTCAGTGTTGACTCAACACCATTATATTTGTCTAAGTCTCCAAATTAAGTTCGGCACTGCAAGGGAGGTTGAAGGTTATCGTTGTGCGGACACAATTATTGCGAACTATGACGTAGATATTGCCCCTTATTAATCAATTGAGTACAGTTAATGCTAAGTGTGCCTATTCAAGATTAGAAATTTATTTTGTGGTAGTAAATAAATCTGCAGCTGTACAATAAAGAGGAGACCAACGTTAGTTGCTGAATTAGACTGTGAGCTTGAAATGTTTTAAATATTGGTTACAATATGTCGGTTGCAAAGGACATATTTAATTTTATTTATTCAAGAATTTAATGAAAGAAATTTTAGCAATTTTAGTGAAGCGAAATTTTTTGTATTATTGCATTTAAATAAAGCGTACAGGAAATTCTATTTTAAACTTCATCTTAAATGCATATACACTGATGAGCAAAAAAATCGACTCAAACGATTTTGCTTCATCTAACACTGATCCGATAATTTTCAAACAGTGGTATTACTTTTGGTATCATTAGAATGCTGATTTTCTACACTTTCCAATAATATCAAAAAGTTTTAATCATCAAACGGTTTTACTCAATAGAACCGTTTTTGCTCGCTGAGCAACGTACTCGTTGCGCGTTATTCATCCCTATAAAAACACATGCAACTGTATTTTCCTACCATTCCTTTATCAAAACTTGAACCGTGAACATATCTGCTATACCAGCGGTCCATTGACAAGCGCGATTCAGATTTGCCCGAGAACATGTCGATTGGGCCTCAGAGCAATAGTGCTACGTTTTATTCTCCCACGAAACCCGAATTTGCCTACATGGAAATGATGGAAGAATACGAGTCTATAGGAGGCCTGGGGAGCACTATGAGCAGTGCTGCATTACTGAAATGGTCTCCTACGGGGGAGGTTCTATCATAGTGTGAGGAGGCATCTCACTGGATGCGAAAACCGATTTGGTTTTCGTGACTGATGAGTCTCGTAGCGGTGGATTAACTGCTCACCGGTACATCGAGGACATCTTACAGGAAGACGTCGTTCTTTACGCTGGGTTTGTTGGCGATAGCTTCGTGCTAATGCACGATAATGCGAGGTCACAGGTTGCTGCATTGGTTCGGGAATACCTGGCGGAAATAGGAATACCTACATTAGACTGGCCTGCGCGAAGTCCTGACCTAAATCCAATAGTTCGAGCCAGAAATTCAGCCTCTGCATCGCTGAGGAACTTAAGGGTTGCGATGGAGGATGAGTGGGGAAGAACCCTACAGAAAGTGGTGAAAAAGCTCACCCACTCCATGAAAAACTGGCTGGAAGCAGAAATAAGGGCTAAGGGTGGTAATACAAAATATTGATCTTGGTTTTTATCAATAAATTTAATTGTAAAACTTAAAATTTGTTTAATTTTTCCTTTCCCTTATCCCTATTTTCAATCCTTGGGCTTTCAAATGATAATCCGTAAAAATATATGAACACTAAGTTTTAGGATCCGTGTTAAATAAGGGCAAATAGTTTGAGTTGATTTTTTTGCTCACCAGTATATGTTTGAACATCTATATAAAAAGACATTTTCAATTGAGACTTAATATTATTCAAAATTCATTACCCTAAAGCTTATAGAAACAAGAAGAAATATGATTTTAACAAACAATACATTAGATCATCAGGAAAAAAACAAATCACTCAATAAAGATATTAGTGTGGCTTAGAAAAAGGACAAAAAAGTATACATTCATAATATATGTAAGAAGCTAGAACAACCTGCTCTAAATAATCAACTACAAGAACTTTATGAAAAAGTAAAATACCTATCGAAAGAATTCAAACCTAAAACACAAATAATCAGAGATAAGGAAGGTAGAACAGTCACCGACATGCCTGGGATCACTGACGTTTGGAAAGATTATTGTAAAGAAATGTTTGTATCTCAATTCGTGGGAAAATGCATTGACGACAACGAACAACAGAGGAACAAGAGCAATGTGTTCTTGAATCTGAAGTCAGGAGGGCTATTCAAAAGTTAAATAACAGAAAAGCAGCAGGTACTGATGAAATAACTTTAGAAATAATAAAGATGATGGGAAAAACATGACTATGGTACATCAACTGTGCAATGTAATATGGAAGACCGGTAGAAGGCCGAAAGAATGGCGTGATGTTGCATTATTTATAAGAAAGAATTCCTATTGGATTGCAGCAACTATTACAGTGGTATTCTAGATCATGAGTTTTGTTTTAATTTGCAACTTACTGGAGCGATTTATAATGGGATATAATTTGCCCTGCAGTGGCTTAGCTTTCTTGGTGGCAGTGCAGATCTGGTCCTTCCAGACGAGTTATTTGTCGTAATGGATACCCAGGTACTTGATGGTGTTTTCCCATCGGATGCGGGGGCTCTGTAGCTGGAGATGGCCGTGGGGGTGCCCCTGCCCTTGGAGAAGACGATGGCATGGGTCTTGTGGGAGTTCAGCTTGATCCTTCAGCGTTCAAACCAGGAGTCTAGGTTGTTCAGGTAGCGTTGTAGTCTACTCATGATGACACAGCTGCTTCTGGATTGAGTGATTATCGCGGTGTCATCAGTATAAAGGAGGAGGTTGGTCTGATCCGATTTGGGAATATCAGCTGTGAAGATGTTAAAGAGGTGGGGGAAGAGGACGGAGCCTTGGCGGGCTTCCCAACGTGGCATACGCGATAGTTTTATAGAATTACCTTATCTCGCCGGCCGGTCCACCATTCATCTCCGGCAAGCCGCGCGAGCGATCATTTGACTTGTGAATGTTCAATCTGTTATGATTTTTTGTTATTTAATTATGTTTAGTGTAGCCTATAACACAATAAAGAATAGTCCTAGACATCCAGTAAAAGATCTAAATCTTAAGATATGCCCTCCCGCACTATATCTGCACCGAAATTCGTCTACACTACAGCGAAATCAGTGCTGCCATTCTAAATCAATTGTCATCTGACCTACATGCAGTAAAAGATGCACACACGTAATTACCTAACGTGCAACTCGATATTATGTACTGTTCGTTTCTTTAAAAGGTGTAATTATTCAAGAAATTCAAATAAAGCCAAAGTTGTAACTTTTCATTCGTAAATATTTTTGATTTTATTAAATAACAACATAGTGATGAGTATTCCATTCCAAGAACGTATAATTTGTACATAAACATATCCTACTTTTGAAATTGACTGAGATTAAATGACGTGATATTATATTTTTTAACACATCCCCAACTGTTAATTTTAATTGCTGTAATCTGTGTTGCTCAACATACACAGTTTTTTCTATACAAGGGCATATCTAACGATTGAGATCTAGCATAAGTCTAAGATTTTTAATTAACATAAAAACACTCCTTTTTCTAGTAGCAAGCATGAAGAAATTTAAAAACATTAGATCATCTTTTCAAGATAACGAATTTCCAAGGACACGTGAAGATACAAAGACTGTAGACGTAAGAAAACCTCATCAAGCTCAAAAGGATCTTCTTTGGACAAAAAAAAGGAGGTTGAGGAAACTAAAAACTAAAATACTAGTTACCACTAACGTCGGATTCGCCCGTAGAAGCGGATGGCAACGTAATTGTTTCTTCAAAATTTTGTTCTGAAAATGCTGATAAACATGACGTTTTCGGCACCCTTCAAGCCGGACCATCACAACCCCTTACAGAGTTTCCGAAAACTCTACTTGGAACAAAAATGAGATCGTTTTCGTCCTAATATTAGGAATTATATAATAGTTGGTTGAAATACAACAAAGGAGAAGACAAAATCTACTGTTTCATGTGCAGACATTTCGGTAAGGTAACTATACGAGACCAAGAAAAAAAAATTGTAAATAGTTGTTTTAACAACTAGAAGAAACTCAAAGAGGCATTAAAAAAACGCGCCGAATCATCGTTAAATGCAGTCAAATGTATGTGTCGTACCGGCAATCTCTTACAGTTGGAGATATTCATCAATAACTTTTCAAACAGTAAGAAGAAGAGATTGGTCAAAATAGAGAATATTTAGTTAAACTTATTAATGTAATAGAGACCGTCGTTCGTCAGGGTTTACCTTTAAGAGGGCACCGAGAAAATCAAACTTCTAAAAATAGGGATAATCTTTTAGAAATTGCTCAACTTTTGTCTAAATATGATAAGAATTTTTTACTCCACGTTGAAAAGCACTATAATTATTGCAATCCAGATGTACAAAATGGAATTATCGGGGTGATATCAAGCCTTACTCTTGAGGAAATTGTGATAGAAGATAAAGCATGTGGCTTTTTTTCTTTGAGTGTGGACGGGGCCAGAGGCTTGAAATAGGAGTAATTATCAATAATCATAGATCACAATCAAGTTGTGCCATCGACCTCGACATTTTAGAAAGATTTATAGGTTTCATTAATTCTTCTACCTCTAGAGATGCGAAAGAACTGGCTATGCTAATTTTGGACACATTGAATAAACACCACCATGTTCCAATTCTCGAGCAGTCGTATGATGACGACAGTGTCATGACTAGTAAAAATCGGGGCCTGCGAGCGATTATAAAAAAGACAACCTTACACAATTTACGTCCATTGTTTAGCGTACAAACTTAATCTGCTGGTTGCTGATTCATGCACAAAAGTTTCATTAGCTAAGACCTTTTTTAAGGGAATCTAAGCTTTGTACACCCACTTCTCACAACCTAGTCATCATGCCAGTCTGCAAAAATTACAAGACTCTCTCGGAATAATTCCAGCCTTGCAATAGGAAGTCTAAGTACTACCAGATAGAGTTGTTTTGAAAACTGCAAAGTAGTACTGAAAAATTATGAAGCCATTAAATTGGTTTTGCAAGAAGAGATCACTGAGAACCGAGACAAGCACTCAGTAGAAGCACTCAGTTTACTGACGACTATAACGAAACCAGAGTGTGTCGTATCTTTACATACATTTCATTCAGTTCTTGCTATAATGAATGGGCTGAGTAAATTTTTTCAGACCCAACATGCAACTCTTTGTCAGGCTAGCGACCTCATAGCAAGTATAATAGGTACTTTCGAAGCTGACAGAGTAAAATTTGAAAAGATATTGAACAGTTCGTTGAAAAGCAAGAGGTCTGACTAGAACTTATAAGAATCTCGAAAAGGAGATATCAATAAATGGACTTTTATATCGAGTCAAATGTGGGTAAAAGCAATGCATTGAATTTCCCGACCGATACACGACCAGAAGAATACTATAAATTCAACATTTACTACCAAGTAGTAGATAATATCATTGTAATTCTAAAACGCCGATTTGAAAATTAACCCTTGACAAATGCACTTGACGCATTTTTGAAATTGGATATAAAGAACGGAGTGGACTTCACCAATAATTATAAAAACTTATTAAAAACTGATACTTCAGCTTTAGACGCTGAAGCGACGGCAATGAAAAATGTGCCTTTAAAAAATGATAAACTAAATGTAGGAAATTTAAAAAAGCACATTAAAAAGGAGTACTGCCCTAACTTATGTAAAGTTTTCCAAGCAGCGATGGTACTTCCAGTGAGCTCCGTCAGTTGTGAAAGAAGTTTGTCTGCCATGAGGAGGATAAAAACGAGGCTTAAAAGCACAATGCTTCAGGAACGATTATCTCACACGTTGCTGCTGCATATAGAGAATGAAACTGTAAAAAATAAGATTTCAGCATAAAAAGTGTTGGACTGATTTGCTGAGAAGAAAAGAAAATTAAAACTTATCTAATTATTATCATTTTTGTTTTACTTATGAGTACCTAGGTACTGTAGGTATGTACCTACTACAGTTAAAGTTTAATTGAGTCTGATGAAAAATAGTTGACTGTTAGGAACATACTAACAATAACGAATGTTTATGCAAGTTTCATATTTTATGTGTGTTAAGTGATTATGAGATTTTATTAAACAAGATGATCGTGAACAAAACCAAATATCTGTTTTTTTTTTTTGGTCAGGCTAGTCGGCTGACCAGCCCCTCCTGTCCTAAGCTTACCCTAAAAAAAAAATGCTAGCTACGCCCATGATCGACGTGTTTGAAATGTGGGCATACCTAAGAATCCTCAGAGTATCATATAACGAACACCCTACCAATGTATCAATTCTTGAAGAGCTTAGAATAAATGACCTTCTTTCAAATAGAATTAATAGACAATACCTGTCATATTATGAGGAAAGTGGATGCCATGGAACAGCTTAAAGTAAAGGGAAGGCCGAGGGGATGGTCTTCAACAAGATGGTCCGACCAAGTAAGACCTTTTCTTGGTATGGGTATACATGAGTTAAGTCAGGTCGCGCAAGATCGAGATGCCTGAAGAATAACTGTTGAGGCGGTCAGTGCATAGAATCACCGATACTCCTGTTGGGGTGAAAGAATTGAGAGAGAGATTAGGCAAAAATATTTTAAGGATAATATTTTCATTAGGATTTTTATTACTTTTATTTCTTTCAACCAACCCTCTAAATTATTATACATTATATATATATATATATATATATATATATATATATATATATATATATATATATATATATATATATATATATATATACATATATATGTATATATATATATATATATATATATATATATATATTATATATATGTTGGCGACTTGAGTCTGTTCTACAAGTATTTTCATGGAAAGTGTTCGAAGGATGTAGCCCGCTTAATTCCTCCCAAAGCGGTGCATGTTAGAAATACACGTCGCGCTGGTGCTTCGCATCCGTATGAGGTTCAGCTTGTTACTCCGCATACAACGCTTTTCAAGCAATCTTTTATATGGAGAACGTCATCCCTCTGGAATAATTTGCCCAGCGCTGTGTTTCCCACCGAGTACAATTTACAGCGATTCAAGAACAACGTGAATCGCTTTTTTTTCCGCACTCGTGCCGCTCCTGGAGCGCTTTAGGGACTTCCCTGCAGCACGTGTGCTAGACCAATAAAAAAAAAAAAAAAAAAAAAAAAAATATATATATATATATATATATATATATATATATATATATATATATATATATATATATATATATATATATATGTAGCATATACATTATAGTACTTAACTGAACTTCTAATAAGTTCACTCTGGTAGTTAGTGGAAATCCGAAGTCACCCGTAGAGCTGAACCAAACAGTTGTCTGGACCAAGAAGACATTCTATTGAAAATTCTCCCAAGTGAGTCAATTAGGGAAGACTAATCGTAATCTTAACTTAAACATAACACCTGGCAATTGAACTTCCGTTTTGAACTGGAAAATGAGCTAATACTTGTGATCTGAAGTCAGATACAT
Organism: Pachyrhynchus sulphureomaculatus; assembly: GCA_019049505.1. Lineage (NCBI taxonomy): Eukaryota > Metazoa > Arthropoda > Insecta > Coleoptera > Curculionidae > Pachyrhynchus > Pachyrhynchus sulphureomaculatus. The sequence continues at coordinate 100,242,502 of CM032453.1, read as the reverse complement.
AATTGCAATTAAACCCTCGACCTTGAAAAAGGGTTTCTAATGCTTTTTATGGAGTTGTCCGTTGCAGTACATATTAACAACAACATAGGTTACAGGATATACTTTTATTTTGTTAACTGACACGTATAAAAAGTTGCAATAGGCGTGACTGTAGTTTCAGAGTACTCCTTCATTCTCAAAAGCAATGAATAAATTATAATCAAGTCAGGTATATATACTGCTTTTGTTGACCATTTCTTCCTTTTATTTTAATTACGGTCAAATAAGAGTGGAATTTTTAATATCGGTCTGTAAATTTAGGGTATAATATATATATATATATATATTATATATATATATATATATATATATATATATATATATACTCACACGGACAGATAATTCTGTTGTAACAAAATCTATTGAGGAAGCGAACTTGTTGGTTCAACTCTTTGATTCACTTTCTACTGTTAATTTCCAAGAATAGACACCACCTACTATTTCCACAGTGCAGTCAAGGATGCCAGATGTTGTCTTCAGACAGCGTCTCATAAAACATATTTTAGTGAAGCTAGATACCACAGAAGCTTCCGGCGCTGAGGGAATACCTGCTATAGTACTCAAATACTGCTGCGCGAGTGACTCAACACCAGTTTCCTGTGGACTTTTTAACCTATTCTGCAGAAATGGAATATTTCCTTCCTGCTGAAAATACTCCACAGTTCAGCCGATACCCAAAAAAAGGAAGAAGACCTTGCCAAAAACTACCGACCAGTCGCACTGCTTTCAGTAATATCGCAATTCGTGGAAAAATGATATAAATCAGCATCTTCTAAAATATCTTGAAGGATTCAATATTATTAACGACCATCAATATGGTTTTCGTAAACATAGATCAACAGGAAATCTTCTAACTTATGTAACACATGTTTGGAACAAGGCAATTGAACAATGTGCAGAATCTTGAGAGGTTGCTCTTGATATATCTAAGGCCTTCGACCGTGTTTGGCACGATGTTTGAAAGTGCCGTTTATGGATCTCACTTTTTCTCAAGGAGCGTTCTTTACGAGTGGCAGTTGATGGGTTTCTTTCTGACACCTTCACTATCAACGCCCGTATGCCCCAGGGCTGCCTACTCTCTTCTACTCTTCTTTTTAGTTACATTAACGATCTGCTGGAAAAGACCAGGAACCCAATCTACAGCTTTGGAGAAGTAGCCCACTTAATTCCTCCTAGAGCGGTGCATGATAGAAATAAACGTCGCTATAATACTTCACACACACAGAGTATCGAAGATGTCCCTCTTTTCGGCCGACCCATGACGTCTACGACTGAAGAAAATATCGGCAAAGTGTGTGATCTCATATTGAAAGATCGTAGATTAACTATCAGGGAGATTGCAGACTGCTTTCAGTTGAACAAAAACGAATTCGACATACGATTTCTCGCGCCGGTTTAGAGATGTTTGGGGACGATCCGCAATATTTTCTTAACTGGTTTGTGACAATGAACGAAACCTGGGTTCACCGCTATACTCCAGAGTTAAAACAACAACCCAAGCAGTGGAAAAAATTTGGTGAACCGACCCCAAAGAAAGCAAAAGGGAATTCTGTCGGCTGGAAAAGTCATGGCATCAGTTTTTTGGGTTGCTAAAGGTATTATTATGGTGGACAACCTTCCGAAAGGCGAAACAATAAACTCGACTTACTATTGCACTGTTTTGCGTCGTTTACGTCAAGAAATTAAAGAGAAATGCCCAGGATTACTGAGAAAGAAAGTTTTGTTCCATCAGGACAACGCTCGCGTTCACATGTCTGTCGAGTCTATGGCTCAAATTCGTGATTGTGGTTTCGAATTGCTGCCCCAACCGGCATATTCTCCTGATGTGGTACCTTCGGACTTTCATCTGTTTCCAAACCTAAAAAAACATCTCGGTGGCCAGAAATTTTCTTCAAATGAAGAAGTCGAAGCTGCAATTAACCAGTATTTTGAAGACCTTGCGCAATATTTTTTCAAATATGTGTGGAAACTTTGGAAAGCAGGTGGAAGAAGTGCATAGAGCTAGGTGGAGATTACGTCGAAAAATAAAAATATTTTTGTGCGTATTTTATTTTGTTTTCTTGACTAGGCCGCGAGCTTTTCAATCCATCCTCGTACAAAAGGTAGATTATGTTGCTTAAAAATAAATTAATTAATTTGATTTATATTTTAAAAAAAGTTTTTTTAGAAATGAATTTTATAGTAGATTAGAGCAAGAGTATATAGTGTAGTATATGCTGCTTGCGGTTGTAATTATGAAGTTATAATTAAAAATGTTTTTAATCATTTTATCAGCATAAATCCATTAAAAGATCCTATAAATGAATCAATAAGTGCTATTTCTTGAACAAAAATTAACTCGTTGAGTTCAAAATATACTCTGCACTTTTTAAACGAGTATTTGAACATAAAATGGTTTATTAGTTTTTTTTTAATAGTATTGTCTAATGAATTGTGTTCTAGATAAAGACAAACAAATGTTGGCTTTTAAATATCACATATAATGTTTTGAAATTCAATTCCTTTATTATTAATTATTTCTACATTAAGTATAGTTTTCAGTTCAATATTGATTGAATATTTTTCTTTGAAGAGGTGAAACTTTTCTTTCTCTATTACATTCAGTTTGCATACATATATAAATAATATATAAAAAAAAAAAAACTCAAAGTTTAGTAACGTTTCTGTGATTTTAGTAACGTGTATGCGAAAATTTTAGAATATTTAGGGGTCAATTGTATCATTTAATTTTGTCCTTTAACATCAAAATCCACCATTCATAGTTATTTTTTTACAGTTCATCATGCTACCAAGATATACAAGTTTTAGTATACTAAACGATTGCCATAGCATATTAAATACATTTTTTACGAAGAACATTGAAATATAAATTAGAAGACCAAAATGTAATAAGTCCTTTTTAGTGTTCCGTACACTTATAAGATTACTTCGGTGTCTGTCTGTTTGTCTGTCCGCCTGTCTGTCTGTCTGTCACACCCGATTTTCTTCGAAACTATGTGTCGTAGAAAGTTGAAATTTGGTAATAATATAGGAATTGATGGCCTCATTAGAGCCCCGTAGTTTTGAAAGTTAAATTTTGACCTAAGCGGTTAGTTTTGGGGGGTGAAATCGGAAGTGTCATCGAGTGTGGTGTCAAATGAAAGCTTGTGAAAACACAAGTAAAAAATACATATGTAATGTAATACTCGTGCACACTTTTCTCTGTATTATCTAAAAAAAATAGCGAAAAATCGGTGTCCCCCCACCTTATCTCGAAAAGTACTGATAAAAAATTTTTTAAAAAATTCTGGAATATTCTGCACGGGGTGTAGATTGAACGAAAATTGTGACGAGTGCATTACGTTTAATAATTTATTTGGTACATAAAAAACACAAAAATTTCAAGGTCATCAGTTTTCAGTAAAGATTGGAAACAAACTTTGCTGAAAACTCATTTGGGGTGTGGTTTGTGAAGTCACTGATCATTTTATACCACCGTAATAAAATTTTTTATTTTAAAAGCAATCAACGTACGGAACACTAATTGTGCAAGTTCAACTTGCACTTGACCGGTTATTTATTTTCAAATCAAAATAGCTCTAAAAACAGGACTGAATAATAAATTAGATATTCAATCTAGAAATTATAGGTGGGAATAAAATTAGTTTTTAGTTTATAACTTGACTATAGGAGGTCATACCATATCTAAGGAGTTTAGCTTGTTCTTTTTAAGGTTGTGTTCTAGTTTGTAGAGCTCAGGTTTTATTCTTATGCTATGCCTTCTGCTATTTGCCGCCTCAGGACAATATTTATTATAATTTTTTGGTTAAAGTAAATAGCCCTGGGTGGCTGGAAATATTTAATTAGAGCACATTTCTTAAAGCGAATTAAAAAAATTAGAGAAAATATTAAAATTTTTTCAATATGAGTTAGCAGATAACAAATATGCTAGTATGCGAAGTTTCTTTTTAATTTCTTTATGAATAGATTACTATGTCAGGATTTCATGAAAACTGCAAAATAAGGGTAAAGCCTAAATTTTACAAATTACAAAATAATATTAAAATGATACCAGGTCAATCCTCTTAAAATAATTAATTTATAAAAGACGGTAGGGATACAAAGTAAATTTTATTAAATTATAAGGAGTAAAATAGAGAATATCGCTCTTCACGGACCACAATTGTAAACTGGCTAACGTCATAAGCTTAACAATGGGAATGGGGAAGTGTTAATGGAAACCAGGCATTTGATTAGCGCTATAGTTGCCACAGCGTTGAAACTTGACAAGATTAAACAAGTTACTCTGTTGACACTATTATATTATATTTGGCCAACATCTTCAAATTAAGTTTGGCACTGCAGCGAATTCACAGGGTTATCGTTATGTATTGTCAGGCGGACTAAAATAATTGTACGTAGATATTTCCGCTTATTACACAATTAAACCCTACTGTAACTGCAGACGGATGAAGTCTTGCAAAATGAATTGAAGATAATAATACAATCGAAATATAACTTTAATCTCATAAAGTAAAATTGCAATTTATTGCAAATATAAAGAAAAATAATTTCAAAATAGAACTGACATTTTTTGGATCAGGAAGCAATTTTTTTTTGTCACCAAACGCTCTTTATAAGAAATTTGTTCAAGGTACTAGGACAGTCGTTTAGCATTTTCACATTTTCATGCACGTTACTGAGAACTCAGAAATGTTGTCAAGCTTTTAAATGAAATTATACATGTTGAAAGTAATAGAAATAATACTAGTTTTACCTTTTTTATGAAAAGTATTCAATCAATGTGACCTACGAACTATTCTGATGCTCGATGTGTGTAATTAATAATAAATCATTTTCAAAATATTATCTCTGATATTTTCAAAACATTATCTGTAATATTTCAAAAATATTTTATGTGATAATTAGATATAATTATTTCCATTTTTGTAATATTTAGACGGCTTTGAAAGCTTGTTTAAAAGTTCACAAATAAATCAAAACAGTAGATTTACAAATCAATGGGTTAATATTAGTTTCAGAAAATAGCATTTATCGATTTATCGATTTATTTTTAAGACCTTGTAGTGGATTTATACTATATATATATATATATATATATATATATATATATATATATATATATATATATATATATATATATTTTCAAAGTCGAAAATTTTTTAAAAATTAAAAAAGGGCAAAACTGGATTTTACCACTAAA